>OZ023275.1:33312038-33655763 GCA_964007475.1 Hybos culiciformis | reverse complement strand
TCCGTTGCTGCCATTTTTATTGTTGCTAGTAGTTTGCATGGTTGTATTCGTATTGATTTTATTTCGAAGATCAGGTATTGCTGCCGGTGTTGTAGCAGGTTTCATAACAAGTGTTTCAATTTTTTTATTATTGCTTGCTGTCAGAGAACATAAAGATGTTTATGAATAAAAATATTTGTATAATTAATTTTATAAGTTATTTTTAAGTTTTAACTTCACAAAATTAAATTATTTTTTTAATTAAATAAGTGATTTAACTTTAAATAGATATATAAAAATTGTAAAAATTTACATATAAGTATATTAATATTATTATATAAAAAAAAATATTTTTATAATTTTTTATATCCATTGTAATTTCATTTAGGAAATTTTAATGTACAAAGCTTAAGAAATAAATACATAATATATATGTACATAGTTATAATACTGAAAAATAACACTTTTAATACGTTATTTAATTTTTCACATTTCTTTGTTGAATCTACATTTAAGATATCAATGATCAAAAATCATCTTTGCTATACTTATTTATATGAATTTAATATCGAACTGCAGTAGGGTTTTTTTTTTAATTTATATATTGTGTCGAACGAATTTATGGCTTGCATGCGATTTTTTATTGGAATACAGACATGTAGTATTTCCTTTTTAATTGTTTGATCTTCTAAAACTTATTATTTTGCTGTAATCAGCCTTTTTTGAAGTTCAAAATTTAAAAAGTTCTAAAAGTATTTATTTTATAGCCATGCGCATTTCAATAATTTTCCCCTAATATAATTTTCACGAAAATAAAAACACAAATTTCGACATTTTTACTATAAACTGTAATTGATGAATTTTCAGCAGCACGAAAATAAATTATTACTGTTAGTTCAGATTTAGAGAGTGTTTTTTTTAATTACATTAAAATTAGTAACGAAATATTAAAATTTTTAGTATCTATAGCATTTCAAAACTCATAAAGTGTCCATACTTATTGAATTTTTGAAATGTTTGTCCTGGATCAAACATTACAATTATTCTTGGGGGCTCTGGGAATTCCGAATTTAGTTAAAAAGTATTCAAATTCTAAAAAAAAAGTATCAATATTTTCCAGCAAAACCCTATTCTTCCAAAGTTGTACCGATGATTGGTTAAAAAAGATTTTTTTATGAAGCTTTTTATAAACAGAGTTTTGTAAAGGGGGTTGGACATTTGTCCGCGGGACATTTGTCCGCGATTTGTTTTTGTATCGCGGACATAAAAATGACATTTGTCCGCGATTCAAAATGTCTTTTGTCCGCCGCGGCCAAATGACATTTTCCAAAATGTCATTTGTCCGCGATAAAAATTAATCGCGGACAAATGACATTTTGCAAAATGACATTTGTCCGCTAAAAATCTGAAAAATCAATCGCGGACAAATGACATTTTTCAAAATGACATTTGTCCGCTAAAAAGTTAAAAAATCAATCGCGGACAAATGACATTTTGCAAAATGACATTTGTCCGCTAAAAATTAAAAAAAGCAATCGCGGACAAATGACATTTTGGAAAATGACATATGTCCGCTAAAAATTTGAGGCTAAAGTGCAGATGACGTGAACCAATCAGAATCGGCACAACAAGAGAGGGGGGTGGGGGGCGGCGGGCGGGCGGGTGGACTGGTGGTTGGTCAGTGGGATTTGCGGCGTCAGCCGCAAATCCCACTGACCAACCACCAGTCCACCCGCCCGCCCGCCGCCCCCCACCCCCCTCTCTTTAAGGGGCAAATCGGGCAAAAAAAAAAAATTGCATATACAAAATGTATGAACAATTTGGGGGGACTTTACCCCTCTTCCCTTTTCCAAGCTTCAGACGATTCTGAGTGGTTCACGTAATCTGCAGTATCTCCAAAATTGAAAAATCAATCGCGGACAAATGACATTTTGCAAAATGACATTTGTCCGCTAAAAAAACTGAAAAATCAATCGCGGACAAATGACATTTTGCAAAATGACATTTGTCCGCGAAGTTTTCCATACAAATTTCATCGCGGACAAATGTCCCGCGGACAAATGTCACGGCGCCTTTTGTAAAATATTACACTTTTCAAATTTACAGTGTTCTTACTTCTTAGAGAGTTACGACAGAGTGTCTTTGTTGTAAAGGCAGAAAACATGACGTATGTTCATTTATATCTTTTTTTAACTTTACACTTTCAAATTTTCACACAATAATATGTGTGTCTTTTGATTTTTTAATATAAATTATGGTATCTTATCTTAATATAGAGTAGTCTTGTGTACATACTTGTTTTCCCAATATTAACTTAGTAATACATTTTTAATTACATTTTCATATTTTCTCGAGCTTTCATTCTACAAACAAATTTTTCTTTAGAAATTTATTCTAAAAAATATTTTTGATGAAATAATAAAAATACATTTGAATAAATTTTCGATCAAAGTCATAAAATGTTAAATTAAAGATCGAAGAAAAAAAATTTAAATCAGAAGAACTAAATTATATGTAATTAATTTTTTTTTTAACAAAAAAAAAATACAACGTAAAAATGTACCGAGCTAATGAAAGTTCAAAATTGTCTCAAGATTTGGAGCAAGATGATGTTATTTATGAATTTGCTGGGGCAACATTGAAAATTTCTACTGATGAACCTCAAAACGACTTGAATATAGTTCGGAACCGAATTAATAAATTGGAACAAAGTGCAATTTTGACAGGATCTGATGTGGTATCGAATCCGTCACAACGCAGCAGCATAGACCGAAATGTAATCGACAGCGAAGGTGAATGATGTCTAATTTAAATTTTAAGAACAAAATTGAAGGAAACAAACCGAAAACTTTAAATGTTAAAAAATTTAATTTCTTTATTGATTTTTCAAAAAAAATTAATTTTTTAAAAAAGATTTCTCAATTGACTTTTGTTTCACAATTTTAATTTTCTTCTGTGAAAATTAAAATTCATTTTAGAATAAGTTTTTTTGTATTCTGGAGAATAGATTTAGACAAAATTATATAAATGAAGTTTTATTGGAACTATTGTGGTCTTTTGATCTGATAATACAATGTTTTTTTTTATGAATCAGCATAATATATATAAAAAAATTTCTATTAATGCTTTATCGCTTAACCATTCAATTGATAAAAATAAAAAAATAATATATAATTAACATATCTAAACGTTATATTCCAAAAATAATTATTAAATTACTTTTAGATGAGAAAAAAATCAATACTGCATATGTAACTGATAATACCGGCGCCGATCATGATGATAATAATTTACCATTTCAAGTAACAGGTTCAACAGCAACGTTTTTTTCATTCCGATCAGGTCAATTGGAAAAAGCCATAAATGACTGTATAAATCAAATATTACGACCAGAGAATGATTTAAGTATTTTAGGAAGTTGGCTATTAGCTGAGTAGGTTCCTGTTTTTCAACTTTTTATATATAAGACAAATAAATGTATGCTAGTCTTAAAATGTATGGAATCGTTGTCAAATTTTATTTTATTTATTTCATAAAAATTTAGTATTTAAACATACATCGTTTAATTTGAGACGCTTTCTTAATTAATGTAGATATATTTTGAAAATTCCGATTTGAGGTTCTCACGAATCAATTTTCAGCTCCAGTATTTTTTTAATTTATTGAACAATATAGCTTGAATGAATTCATTCAATTTATTAACTAAAAAATTGATTTACTTAACTTAAAAAATAGTTTGTATAAAAGTAAAATTAGCTGTTTAAACATCGAATTCAGTTGCATTTTAAAATTGTGCATTATTTAAGAATATCATAAATTTGTTGTTAAAATATTACCACAGTTTGTTGTTACACGTATTTTTACAAGATTCGAAATAATTCTTCCAATATATATAATTATTTTACTTACATAGACCTTAAGAAAGTATTTAAAATGCTTTTTTTTTATAGATTAAGTCATTGGGATCATGAGCGTGAAAAATTGTACATTTTAACATCAAAAAGTTTACTGGAAGTTAAATATGATTTCATAGGTTTAACAATTTCAAAATATTTCAAAATTCAATTATGCCAAATTGATACTGTTTTGCGGGGTAAATTGACATACCCTAAGAAATCTCTAGTTCCGTAAGTATCTTATTAAATACAAGATAACTTGAATATTCACTAACAAAATTTGTAGTCAGCATACACTAAAAATATATGAACATGAAAATACTACTTTAAATTGCGTACTAATCAATTTCTTTATTAGGCGAATTGAAGGCATTACAAACGGCATAGCTTCTTTGATATGTACTAGCTTTTTCCCATCAGCAACAAATCGAAAAAGAAGACAACAGGCTGTGGGTGCTAATCGTCCACCAACTCCACCACTTGAAGTATCACAACGTTTTGATTTTTCATGTTTTCGTCCAGTGTAAGACTACATTATTCTATTAAGCCATAAATCCAATTTGTATAAAAAAAAATTTATTTCAGAGAAAAAAAGGATTTAGGAATTCGAATTTTATGGAATAGGGGTCAACCACTATCAATAATTGATTCTTGGAATCCAATAGCAAATATTCCATGGAAAACAATCAAGGATCATCCGCTTTATGCTTTTAATGGTATGATGATGCGTTGTGTTTTTATATTATTAACTAGAATCTAATACTAAAAACTATTTGCAGAACATTTCAAATTTATTCAATAGTTTTTTTTTCTGTTTTATTAATTTAAGTATTTTAAGTCTTACAATTATTTGCAATCTATTATTCCGATCCATTCCAAATTAAGTTTATATTCCATAAAAAATTATAGAAAATTAAATAATGCCAAATTTCTTCAAATGTTTTAGATCCAACAATGTCAATTTCAGAAAAACAAGAATTTGATAAAATTAGATATCGTTATTCATTTGATAGTTTGTACAATGCGTTGGTTGGTGTTTTTTCAGCTTCCAATCCAGAAAGTATAAATTTTGAGTGTTGTTTTGAAGATGGGCCAATATTAATGGAAAATTATGTTGGCATTGGTGCTGTGATTCATAATAAAAATGATTTTGGATTCTTTAAATGTCGTGGAAAATTTAGTTTTTAAGAGAAATATGAATGTCTAAAAAAAAAAAAAATTTAAAAGTTGGAGAACAGTAAGGTTGAAATCAAGCAAATTTAATTTCAACTTACATAAGAACAACGACATAAGAACATAATACAAATTTGCAAACAAGTTGTTTCAATCGAACTAATATTACATTTTCAATTATGGCAAAAAAAAAAAAAAACACTTACTTAAAATTCACCAAAAATTATCTTTAAAATTTGAGTTAAGTTTAAAAACGTTTTTTTTTTACTTAAAAATTCCCTAAACCTAAAATTTCTTTTAAATATTATATTATAAATTATATATTTACTATAAATACCTGTACTTAGATAAATTTTTAAAAGAAAAAAAACATCGAACTTTTTTCATTTATTTTAAATAAGTTTAAAAAAAATTTAAGTTGATATATTCCATATCGTTAACATGTAGATAAACTTTTATCATTATGAATTAAGATATTTTATTTACATAAATTTTATGAGGCAGTTACAGATCCATATACACATCGATGATGTGGACAATTAAATAAAACAAAAACTTGTAAATTGATCAGGTGTTATTAAAAATATTTTACAACTTAAAGCAACTATGATGCATTTTTCTTTCCTTAAACAGTTTAAATGGGCAGATCGCAAACTCCTGAATCCCGCTCGAAAAGTAGTAAGCGAAACTCGAAGGGACGACCTTTACCCTATCAAAAATTATTACTTAAGAAGGAATAAGAACCTTAGAAAGGTGTATTCCTTCTGAATTAAGTTAAGCCGAGAATCATCAAGGCTTGTAATTTTCCTTACTCATTAGTTTAAGGCACACAATTATTGAAGTATTATTAAATGTTATTTATGTTATTCATTGTGAATATTATGTGTGAGTTATTATAATCTAGAAAATGTTATAATTTTAATTTCGATAAAACTTAGTGTGGATGGTGTTCTACTTGGATCGGAAGAACGGAAAATAGATTTGTAAGTAAAAAACATTAACATATTAATAAACACAATTTTATATACCTATATGTAAGTAAAAACTTCGATAAAAAGAAAGTTTTAAAATTTCACACATTTTGGACAATTAAAGTTCTTTTTTTAATTTTTTCATATTCAGATAGATATTTATATATAAAGGAAATCTTTTGTAATTAATTCTGCTAAACTATATGAAGTCGAACTAAATCAATTATTATTAATTTTTACTGCATAATTAATATTTTTTTTCAAAACTGTTTGAAATGAGTTTCATTTAGAAATTTACTTGTTTCCATGTTTCCTACGGTTCTAATGGTTAAGATGTACGTCTCTATAAAAATAATTAAAAAAAAAAATTTATTTCTGTGTTATCTGTAAAAATTTTTATTTACATTTTTAATTAATTTCTAAGTTCAATATAGTTATATAGGTACCTACACTAATATTTACAATAAATGTTTACATTCTTACATTTTTAATATTTTTATTTCCATGAATTTTGTATTTAAATTTTTAATTTTATCATTTAAGCATAACAGCGAACTTACAGTTTCATAAGGAGTATTTAAAATACTTTTAATTAATTAACATAAATATTACATATATAAACATAAACATAGGCAGATAAGTTAGTGATTCATAGACATATTCCTACACCTATCGTATTATTTTTGCTACTGAGTACCTATATTCTTCATTCATTCATAAATAATTAATTTAGTGCACTAGAGTAATATATATAAATATAAATAAAGAAATAAAATTATCTGATTTGGCTACTTGTTAATTTCTACGCAATTCTGTATAATTTTACGTACAGACGTTATAGTTACTTGATTTAATAAATTAGAGATCAAATTATTAAAACTATAACTATAGTTTATCATTTTTAACTATTTAAGCTTTGAAGATGAATGTATTCATGAAAAGGATAACATTAAAGTGCCTTTTTTACTCTAGTGCCTCATTATGTACACTGTGTAATATGTATTGTATGATTTAAAAAAAAATTTTCTTGAGTAATTTTTGGTAATATTATTTTTAACTAAGTTTTTTTAAGTAGTTCTAAGTAACACTTATATAATGTATGTATACAAACATATTGACAATTTTTTGTTTTTTTTTTTTACATTATTATAATAATATTGCTTAAAAAAAGTTAATAATATTATCATATTACATTTAATAGGAAATTTAACTAATTATTATTGGCCTATAATTAATAAAATGGTATACAATTTTATCTGTCTTCAATGTTATAATTTTTTTTATAATGCATGTATATAATTTATTATAGATTAGTCCTTGTCGCAGTTCATTTTACTTAATAATATTGTTTGTTTCATACAATTGGATTTTTTTTGTAAGCCATTAAATAAAGTTTTAGTTATTCTTTAATGTTTTTTAGTTCTTCTTATATGTGTTGACAACTTATGTATTATTTCTAAAATTCTGGGCTTTATTATTTGTATATTTATTTTGATAGGTGTATTTTTGATAATTTTATTAAAAATATAATACAGTAAAATTATAAAATATATTTTTCTTATTCAAATAATTTATATTTTCTTCTTCTTTTATTGTAAAATTATACGTAAATGTAAAAAATAAAAAATAAAAATCGGTAAACTTAATCTCATTAGATATGAATAAAGATTTGTTTTTTAAATCATTTAGTAAATTCAGTAAATTAATTAACAAAAATTTTGATTTAAAATTTTTGTTTTATTTATTTGTAATAATATAAATTTTGGTATCAAAACGTGTATGATGTACGAAAATTTAAAGTTTTTACGAGCTTGTGGTGACCAGAATCACGCATTGAGATGCTGATTTTTTTTTAAAAATGTGACTATATAATATTTATTTTTTTTTTCTTCAAGCTCTTAATTCTTTAAGTTTAAAAAAGTTGATAATGTAAATTTAATTTAATTATTTACATATAAAAATTCAAGGTGTGTCCTTTGACAGATCCTTTAGATTTAGAAAGTGTTTATGATGTGCGTCTATTTTAATATGTCGCGAAAAACATTTAAAATGTAAATTTAAAAAAAAATTAAAGCTAAAGTAACGACGAAGTTAAATTATTTAAATTTAAGAAATTTGGGAATTAAGTTGTTTTTTTTTACCTCAATCTTTTAAAATTTTGTTTTGAAACATGTTATTTTTTTTTTTTTGAGAAAACATTCTTTAATCGCGATAATTCTGAAAATTTTTCAATCCATATTTTTGATTATATGTTGAGAAGAGATCGATCACAATCGATGACGTTTTAATGACGCGTTAAAAAGAGAAATAAATGTTAAAAGTCACAAAACAATTCTTATTTTCATTCAATCCTTTAAAGATTAAATTCTTAGTCAAAATTTTTAAATTTCATAATTTCATTTCAAACATATTTTTATTCTGATAAATTTAGTAAAATTTTATTTTTATTTGAATAAAACTTCGAAATTTACTCTTTTAATATTAAATAAAAAATAATATGGATTAGATATTGAGCGCATTATTTTCATTTGATATTTTCGTAATATTTGTCAAAAAAAACGCCGTACATAATATGTATTAAATTCATTACTTATTTAAATTGAATTGATCCTTCTGATAGTTACTGTTATTTTAGTAATTTTATAAATTAAAATATTTGCTTAGTTTATTTATTAACATTCAAATTTATAGGACCAATTTTTTTAACAGGACCTAAAGAAAGAACTGAATTTGCTCCCAATCCCATGATATTACAAATTGCTGGATTTGATGATCCTTGAACAGAAATAATGGGAAATCCATACATATTTTGGCCCGATTTATTAGATAGAGGTATATAATTCATTATTCCTAGAGCAGCTAATTTTCTTTTTGTCTGTTCATTAGATAAATCTACAATTGGAACTCCTAATTCATCCGGAGAAGCTTGTGCTATTTTATGAGCACGCCACTGATGATCGTGAAGACCTGTTTGACTTGAAAACAAAGCTGGACAAACTTTGCATTTGAAAGCTTTTATATGATTTCTAGCGTGAGGATCTTGTGGTGGAGGCGGATTATTAACAAGAACAGCTGGTACAGAACTAGGAGAAGGTTTATCTGGAAATTTATGCTCTCGAAGCATATGTCTATTGAGTAATTCAGTAGAAAGAAATTTCTCATCACATCCCTTTGCGGAACACTGATACACATTAGAATCTTCATCGTCATCAACGCAATTTGCATCTTCTGCCTTTTTTTTTGATATTATTGAAACTGAATTGTTCATTTGTAATTTCTGAACAGCTTCTTGTGTTGCTGTTGAAGTTTTTTCAGTAGTTGCCTCAGAGGCCTCAATTGGTTTTCCATTATTTCGAGTTACTATTATACCTCGATTTGCTAAAATATTTGCCACCTCCTTCGGATTCTTTTTTGGTTCTGCATTTAATTTACTCAGAGTAATTTGTTCATTCAATTGAATTGGAGATGAACACTCTTTAGTTTTGGAAGAAGCGGATTGATTATGAATTTGTACAGCACCACCAATAACACTTTTAATTACTGGAATTCCTGGATCACGTTCATCAAGGCGAATTTTTTTAGTTATCGGCTCTTCAGATGGTTGCTGTGAAGATTGTTTTGGAAGTTGACGTGATTGATTCGTTGACGGACTTGCAGTTCGATGTGTTTGATGAGAATGCTCTAATCCAGGCTCTGTTTTAATAATGGATCTTGTGCTATGTGCCGAATTTTGTGCTTGCAACTGCTGAATCCGAGATAATGGTCCCATCAAACGATGAGGTGGGCGAATTTGAATTGAATTTGGATGAGGATTTTGTGAACTACTTTGGTTAGGATATTGTCCTGGGAATCTGGGATGATTCATCGGATTTGGTTGCCCTGGTTGAAACTGAGGCCGAAGTTGACCGTGCATCATTCTACATTGTTGATTTATTGGCTGGCCAGAACGACAAGAAAGACTTCCAATTTGAGGAACTTGTTGTGATTGCCCAGATGACCTCATCATTTGACCAGGTGGTCTTGCAGATGGAACGTTAGGTGGTGCTAAGAAACGGGGTCTTACGGCTGTTTGAGGGCCCATTATAACTGGGGGCGACGGTGCTCCACCACCATTTCCCAATTTTTGCAATCTCGTTTTCATAAATTCTCCAGGTCTTTGCATTGAATAATTTCCTGGATAACCATCTGGTCCCATATAGTGAGAATTAGATGACCTTTGCTGCAAAATTTGTTGAGATTGAGGAATGCGATGTAACGGAGGTGGAGCTCTTTGCTGTTGCATCATTTGCTGTTGATGTGATGGATGAAAACCTGAATTCATTGGATATCCTTGATGATATGGATGAGGCGGATAGGCATCATGTGGATACATTGCGGGAAAACCTGGTCCTGCATGATGGGGACCAGGGTAACCGATCCTATGTGGAAATTGTTGTTGCATCGGCATTTGATGCATTTGAGGACGTCTCATTTCTTCATGATAATCGTGACCTGTTAAACGTTTATGGTCAAATAATGTGATACTATCAGGGAAATTCATGTGACAAACTGTACAATAACAACCTAATCGATCAATAGATATAAATTCATTATTCCATTCATTTTCATTACTTGATACTGAATCCATTTGATTGCAATTTAAAAGTTTTTGCAATAATTCATCGCTCGTTTCACGGCTAACCTCAGAAAATTGATCTAAACCATCAAGCGGTGGACACTCGAAATAACCATCTATTGATTCATTCAAAATTGGTTTAATATCTGGTAAAGATGAGTGAGGTACTTGCATTTTGGCTAGCATACTAACAGGAGGTGGGCTTCTACTTTGTTTAATTTCGTCAGCTCGTAGCACACGAATACTGCCAATTTTTTCTGTTTCATTTTTTTCGACAACCTAAAAATTAAAAAAAAAAAAAATTATTTTTTAAGTTGTTAATTTGTATTGACAGAAGAATTCAAGCTTTTTAATATTTACAAGCAAATAAATTAGCTCTTTAGAATAAGACAATCTCAAGAAATATCTTTTTATTTTTTTGCTGCGGAAAAAAATGTAATTTCAATAATTATTTGAGTATTAAAATCAACTATGCATAGATATATGTCTAAAAAAGTTTTTCTTTCTAAGAAAATTTATTTCCTAATTAAACATTTTTTGTAGGAGGAAGCGGATGGCAATTATAGTTAAAATGCAAGTTGATTATAATATATATATATACTACTATTAATGGGTTGTTTAACTATTAATGGGTTGTTTAAGGTTTTTCTCTTATTACACAAACTAAGTATTGTTTATTATTAAGGTATAATTAATAAATTGTTAACCTGAAAGCTTTGATTTTCTGAGGGTCCAGATAATTTCAGTTTTATCTTAAGACACCCACTATTATTATTACGTGATTTAATTGATTCCATATAATCTTTAATGTAATTGTTATCATCGCTTAATTTGTTTATTATTAATAATGGCATGCTCACATGTCCTCGCAAATGTGATATAAAATCCCTTGTTCGACGAAAATCTTGATCACATGTGTAGCAATGTCTTTTTTTCTTCTTTTTTCTGATTTCTGTGCTAACTGTAGATGTTTCGTCACCACTTTCATTAGATGAAAATTCATATATAATATTGTTTGGTGATGAAGACGGTGATGGAACAGTAGATGTTCCTGTTTTTCCTTTTTCTGTTTTTATAATAAATTCCTTACTTTGAGAATTTTTTCTACTAAGAGACTTTTTATTATGCCCGGATAACGTTACACCAGTCATATCGTCAAAATCGTTTTGAATTAAATAATCTAAATCTGAATTTAAAGATGACTTATATCCACTTTCAGTTGATTCTGTGCGTTGATTTTCATTTAAATTGTTGGAAGACTGTTTTTGTGGATTATTAAATACACAATTTATTTGGGAAATATCTAAAATTAAAATAAAAAGAAAGTTTTATAAACTTTTTATAAAATTTTTTGTCTTCGCAATATTTTCACATTCATTTAGAAAAAATTACACAAAAAGGCGATTAGATTTGCAAGCATACTTATCTATAACTTTCAAAACGAAGCTAAAACTTGTTGTGAAAAATATTTTTTGCATTCTACAACTTTTAAGCTAATACAAAAATATTCGTCTCAACAAGGCCTCATAAAATACATATGTAATAGGTTTAATTTTAAAATATTTGTGAAATTTTGATTAAAAACTATACATATATTCAAAACAAAATTTTTATGAAGATATAGCCTCGCTCGTTTTACAAGTTACAGACATTATTAACAAAACCATTAGCATCTACTGATTTGTACTTTATTTTATTTATGAAAAAAGTTAAGAAAAAAGATAACTACATAATGCTAATTTCTATTATAAATTAAACAAAAAAAAACAACATGCCAACATAAAACTACAAAAAAAAAAAAGATTCTCAAAGTTAAAAAAATATCTACTTTTATATTTGCAAACATCTGAATAAATTATTAGCTCCAAAAAGAAATTAATTTCTCAATAATAGAACGAGAATGTACCAGTGATCTGTCGCTACATTCATAATGTAAAATTTAAAACATAAGGACCTTCAACCTTAAGCATCAGGGCTTTTCACGTTCATGATCCTAATTTTTTTGCTCACAATTTTGATTTATTGGAAACAATTTTTTAATATAAAAATATGTTTTCAAAACCATTAAAATGCTCAAAAATATAATTTTTCGTTTTTGCATTCATAATCACCACAAATATTATTATTATTTTTATCAAAAATTTCAGAACCAAATAATCTGAAGACTTGAGTATTATATAATTACAAACGTTGAATATTATAATAATTATTTAATTTTATTATTTTTAAAACTTTTTTCGATATTATGAACAAATTCTACTGAGGCTTATCAAAGCAATCCATAGATTCTATAATAATATAATTAAAAATTTAAAACTGTACCAATTTTTTAATAAAAATGTTAATGAAAATTCATTAATTCACATGATAGAGAAAATTTAATGTTCATTTTATATTGAATATCTCTCAATGTTCTTTTGTCGAGCAAAGCAAACATCGTAGGAAAGAAATATATAATAAAGCCCCATGATTTTAGTATACATTTATGTATATAGTATGTTTATATTTATATAAAATTGACGTACTGTATACATAATAATAAATATTTTATATAAAATGTAGGAATAATTTATTTTAATTAAAACAATTTATATTAAAAGCGTATGCCTGGTGTATAAAATACTACAGTATTTATTTTGTTGAAATTTAGCCTTTTTTACATTCCAATTTGTTATAACTTTGTTTATTAAAAGATAACGAATATTAAAATATTTCTAAGGGTGGTGGCGTACATATATTCTTGTTTTTTGGTTTTTGGAACGAGTTTTTATTCTAATTGAAGCGTTAAACAAGTTTTCGTGCCAACATTGTACAGAGAAGATAACGAAATATAATATTTTGTTATAAAAAAAAAAAAAAAAATTAAATATTATTGACATTTAAAATTAATTGCTTTCCTCTTACTGCAAATTTGGTATTTCGTATATGTTTTTATATAGGAAGTGTTTCCGTTTTAAATAAAAATGAGATAAGAAATTAAGAAAATTTTAAGTCAACATCTAAATAATTTTGATAATTCTCACATTGATGTAGGTAGGTACAACATATTCTAAGATAAACTGATCAAGCTGAAACAAACCTTTTTGAAATTAACCTTATCTGAAATTAAGATTATCCTAATTTAAAATTTTCTAGTTGAAAAAATAAAAACTTTGGATGAAAAAAAATAACCTTCCGCATTTCCAATCTTTTGCATTCCAGGACAATGGAAACATCGTCTTTGATTTAATTGTGCTGCTGTAGGTGGTTAAAACGAAGAATGAATCAAGAAAGAATACATACTTAAAAATTTTTGAGAATCAAAAATATTTTTCACCCTGTTAATTTTCGATATAAAAAACCCCGTAAATTATATTAATCTTTTATTTTGTACCAAATTTGGGTGCTATAAAATTTAATAGAATGAAATAAAGTTTTATGAAATGAAGCCGTATTTTATATATATATATTTATATATGTACATATAGTAAATATGTATAATGTAAATATGCTGTGTATATAATGAGCTATATTATTGTACAGCAATTTTTCCAAATCCCATTTGTTTCCAACTGAAGCCATAAATTATTTATATTGCTATAAAAACGAGAAAATTTATTATATGCTTTAATAAAATTTTAATATTTTCCTGCTCAAATACGTACTAAAATTATATTCTGTATACTAAACAACATTATTTTTAAACATATATATATATAGATTTTTGCTTTCAGTTATACGACGAATCTCATAAATTACCATTTTTCAAACTGGTTTTATTATAAGGCATTCATAAAAGTCAGATAATTTCTCATACTTTTTAACTAAAACTTGTATAAAAGTATCTATAATATTATTCAGAGATAGATAAATATGTGTATATATTATGTATATATATGTCTGAGTATTGTTCAACATAAAATATTTTGAAGTTAGATGAAATCGGAGATATCGTGCAACGTGATATTTCAAAAGTAAAAAAAATAAAAATAAATAAATGGTTTTTTTCCATAGACAGATTATAATCTGCTACACTTCTGCTACTTCTTTTTATTTCTACAATTTTATCCATATAATTGTTTATTTACAGCTGTTGTATATAAAATAGTAAATTTTTTTTTATAAAATAGAAAGCACAGTAGAAAAACTTGTGCTGTGCATCATTGAGCATTATTGGGGTAAAACAGAGTGAACGAGAAACGAACTTAAAAACAGATATCTTATATATATATATATATATATTTTATTCAATAAATTACTATGCATGTATTCTTTGAATAAATGAAAATATTTTTGTTGGCAACCAACGTTTATTCACGGTACCATATTAATATTCACGAATTATACTTTATATACATCCAAATATGTACATATTTTATGGTAATTGTAGTTTAGCTCAATTTGAAATCATTGTTATTGGTGTAGAAGAGAAAAAATTAAATAAAAGAGGAGGAAAGAAAAACAAAAAACAAATTTCTTGGCCCTGAATAACTAATCTGACAAGGGAATTGAGTTATAAAATGTATACAAAATTTTATAATATTTAACTAAGTATGTAGGTTGAGTACTATACACATAGATCGAAAGATATTTTTTTATTTTCTTGGCAACATTTTCGAATTTTACTTAGATGAAAGCAGATTATTTTTTTTTAATATACAAAATGATAGTACAATGATTATGTAGAATTCTGTTCTTTGACAAAATATGCCATTTTTTCTTTAAATTACAGATAAGTCCCACCTGAGATATTGTACGGTTAATTATTTCTCTTTGGATTTTGTAATACTGAATTTTATTCATTTTATTGGTAAAATTCAATTCATTCAATTCATATTTATTTCCAAGATATTAAATATATTATAGATATTATCCAAGATATTAAATAATTGTCTTACAGAGCTAAGTTTTGATTTAACTTTATCTACTGAGTTATATTATATCGGGTATATATACAATTTGCTGGATGATAATATTCTATTTAGGGATAAAATAAACAAAACCCTTTGAAAATTTTCCTAGGATAATATTGGTAAAATAAATTGAAATTATGGAATTATATTTTCTTGAAAAATATCTATAAATAATTTAATAAAATTTCCCTAGAAAATTATTTTTTGTTCAAAATTACACAATTTCAATTGAACTAATAACAACAGCAGCTCGCTGCTGTAGTAACAAAGTATAAATTCTATATTTTAGCGTGCTATAAATTGTGCAAAAAAAAAATTATTATATAATTTATCATTTATAATTTATCAATTTATAAATTATTAATTTTTAAATGGTAACCTAAGTAAACATTCTAAATTCTGTTTTTAATATTTAATAAATCCATTCATAATATCTATTTTGCAGAATTCCTAACAAATTAAGTAGGTTTTAAAACTTCTTTGAAATTCATTTATATGTATATATGTTGTATAGCTTTAAGTGCCTAATACGGGTGGGATTAAAGATTTTTAAGTAAATTTTTGTGTGGAAATAAAGTTAAAGTAATGCACGCATTAAATAAACCGGATTGAGAATAATATAAAGAAATTAAAAGATTGAGTTTCTCACATTTAAAAATTTTATACCTGTCGGATGTTTAAATTTTCGCTAAACTATATATAAAAACAAAAATTGGGCCATAGATATTATAGTCACTGATCGATAGTACTATAAAATTAATAATCAAAGAAGGAAACCATAATTTTATCAAATAATTAGAAATGAGAATAGAATAATTCAGATTCAATGAATTTGATTTCAATAGTAGATTTTGAAAAGTCGCAATATCTTGCAAATTTTTTGGCATTCAGAATTTATTTAATTCTGATGAAAGATTATGTACAAATTTATTATTTAACTATTTGGAAATAAAAATTATTTATTAAAAACAGTTGAGAGGGACATTCATTTTAACTTCAACAGTCATTCCAATCTATTTAGTGTGAAACTTTTCAAGAAATCCATTTATTTTTGTGTTTACGTAATAAAAATCTTAATAAAAAACAGCTGTTTGACTGTAAATGTTAATCCAGATAAAACACGAAAGAATAAAAGGGAAGATACAAATAATACAATCATAATGTAGGCACATTATTATAATTAGTATATTTTGTATCAAATTTATAATAAATTGATGAGTCTTTCAAAACAAGTTTTAATTTATATTTACATTCATAATTGAATTCGCTATCTTTCTAAAGTCAAAATTTTTCAAATATAAATTTTATTTTGTTAAAAAAAAATTTCTAATTACAGAACCTTACGTATTACTTATTACTTAGTGTACATGATAATAAATTAAGATAGCCTACAAAATCTTGCATAATATTTATAGATATATAATTGAAATTAATAGAAATCTTTCGCAGTAATCAGAAATAATAATATAAATAAATATAAATAATAATAATTAAAATTTATGCTAAAGTTGTTGCATCTATTTTATTTTAATATTTTCTTTCTGACAAGTATATTATACCAAAATTATATCTTTCATAAAGCTTTATTAATATATTGATATAATCTACACTTAGTGTGTCCCTAAGATTTTACAGATCAAAAAATAGTTTTAACGCCCACTGCATTTAAGTTAAGATACAAAAATAAAACTAATTATAAGAAATTATTTTCGTGTGCTGTTCAAAATTTCAATATTCTTGAAAACATGAGAAAATTTCTACAATACCTATGTACATACTAGCATACATTTCCCGGAGTTTTTTTTACTTTATGATTTATTAAACAAACTTGCAAGTCATGAAACAGTATAAAATATATTGAACGTTTGTATATATTTTTTTTATCCACTCGACATTATTGCTGTGAAATGTGTACGCGCTATTGCTGCAAATCATGGAAGATTAATGAACGGAAAATATATCTAGTACATAATATATACGTACATAATATATACATAATGTAGTGCATAATATATACGTATAATACAGAATGGCAGAAATAATATTCTCCTCTTGTTGTATTTCATTTTATAAAAATTTATAAATCCCATCAATCAGTATGCCAATCATTTCTGTCATTTCGAGTATAATTGATAGATTTTTATGTTCAAAGTTATAACTCATGAAGTTAAGAATTTTCAAGAAATTTAATATGAAAACATCTTCTATGTGTGCAGCAAACTAAAATGTCAAAATCAAATATAATAAATTTTTAGAATTTTCAAATTAGATTTAAAAATTTTTGTTTGGAGCTTTATAAATATCCAAAAAAAAATAAATAGAAATTTTGTTGATTTAATGTTAGATTCACAAGTTTACATTAATATATAATGCATAAGTTTGGATGTTTGGATATTTGTAGTTAACTATATGCTTAAATATATATTATAATATATATTATAATATTACAATAACATTAAAAATATAAGTACAAACATTTAAATCTATTATATGAATTGAAACGAAAATAATTATCTGTTTTTACATTACATGGTTTATAGAATTCAGTACGGATACGGACCCCAATTTGTAAATGATTTCTTTTCTTAGACATATCACAAGAATCTTTATTTCATTATTAGAAGTTGCGACATAAAGCTGAATTAGTATTTTCATTTTTCTTATTTTTATTTCGTTTATATATTTGTCAAATAAATCAACCCTAAACAACTAAAGCCGACTCCAGGCGGTAAGGATAGTAAACCTCGAGCTTCTTCGACCAATTCACAAACTGACAATCAAACTACAAAAACGAAATCGTACTCTCAGATTGTGAGAAATGTGCGTCAGGAAGAAGAAAATTTGGTGAAAGGAATGTTAACTCTTGTCTTGCAAAGGCTAGATAGCCAAGATCATGGAATCAAAACCCTGAGTGATGAAATCAGTAGGGTCAAGAGTAACCAGACTTCATAATGAGCCAAAATCTAAAAATTTCCACATGGAATGCAAACGGTCTCCTGCAACATCTTTCTGAATTTATAATTTTTTTAGAAAGCGAAGAGATTGATATTTTTTTAGTCTCAGAAACTCACTTCACTGCACAAACATGCATTAGAATACCACATTTCTCTTGTTACCATACTCCACACCCTGCGAATAGGGCAAGAGGAGGTGCAGCAATTCTAATAAGAAGCAACACACAACACCATGAGGAAACTAAGGTAGAAAACCTGAGCATGCAAGTAACAACAGTTAACATAATGACGAAAACTGAAAATCTTAAAGTTGCGGCAATATATTATCCACCCAGGTGCTCTCCCACCAGGGAGGATTACAATAACCTCTTTCAAATGTTGGGAAACAATTTCATCATTGGCGGTGATTTCAATGCTAAACACACGTATTGGGGTTCGAGACTAACTACTCTAAAAGGAAAAATACTATATCAAGAGGGTAGAAGCCATAATTGTGATTTTCTCTCTTCTGGCTCTCCAACCTATTGGCCAACTGATCCTTCTAAAATACCAGATTTGATTGACTTTTTTATCGTTAAAGGAATATCTAACAATCATCTTGAAGTTGAGAATAGCGATGATTTGTCATCAGATCACACTCCTGTGATTTTGGTCCTTAGCGAAAAGATTATAAAAAAGGAAACTCTTCCCAGAATAACCAACAACAAAACGAATTGGAATAAGTTTAGAAACGATCTCGAGTCATTTATTGTACAAAGATCTCCACTTGAAACAAAAGACCAAATAGACTCAGAAGTACAGCAGCTCATTGCAGATGTTCAGCAAAGCAGCAGAGAATAACACACCACTTGAGCATAGTGAGTATCAGTCCTTAATAAGATATCCGAGAGAAATAATTGAATTAATTAAAGAAAAACGAAGAAGTTTACATTAATATATAATGCATAAGTTTGGATGTTTGGATATTTGTAGTTAACTATATGCTTAAATATATATTATAATATATATTATAATATTACAATAACATTAAAAATATAAGTACAAACATTTAAATCTATTATATGAATTGAAACGAAAATAATTATCTGTTTTTACATTACATGGTTTATAGAATTCAGTACGGATACGGACCCCAATTTGTAAATGATTTCTTTTCTTATACATATCACAAGAATCTTTATTTCATTATTAGAAGTTGCGACATAAAGCTGAATTAGTATTTTCATTTTGCTTATTTTTATTTCGTTTATATATTTGTCAAATAAATCAACCCTAAACAACTAAAGCCGACTCCAGGCGGTAAGGATAGTAAACCTCGAGCTTCTTCGACCAATTCACAAACTGACAATCAAACTACAAAAACGAAATCGTACTCTCAGATTGTGAGAAATGTGCGTCAGGAAGAAGAAAATTTGGTGAAAGGAATGTTAACTCTTGTCTTGCAAAGGCTAGATAGCCAAGATCATGCAATCAAAACCCTGAGTGATGAAATCAGTAGGGTCAAGAGTAACCAGACTTCATAATGAGCCAAAATCTAAAAATTTCCACATGGAATGCAAACGGAAGAAAATGGCAATTATCACGTTATCCTGGAGACAAAACAGTTTTTAATCGTCTCAACAATATTCTGAAAAGAAGCATTAAAGAGTATAAAAATGAATCAATTAATAGTTTTCTAGGAAAATTAACAGCAGATGCAAGCACAGACTACTCGCTTTGGAAAGCAGCTAAACGACTGAAGAGACCCTTGCTACCAGACCCGCCATTGAAGAATCATGATGCTACATGGGTTGGAAATCACCATCAAAAAGCAAACCTCTTTGCAGAACATTTGTCAAATGTTTTCAAGCCAAGTCCACAAAAAATTACAAATGTAGAAAATACAAGCTTCAAGGATAAGATTGATGAAATTGAAATAACATTCGTCACTCTCAAAGAACTTAGGCATATGTGTAGGTATGGACTCAGTAATAAAAAAGCACCAGGCTATGACCTTATTACCGGACAGGCTATAAAAGAGCTACCAGAGGTGGCACTACAAAAACTGCAGTATATAATAAATGCCTGTTTTAGACTGAAATATGTGCCCTGGCATTGGAAAATAGCGGAAGTAATAGTTGTACCAAAGCAAGGGAAACCACCTACTGAGGTAACATCTTATCAACCAATATCACTCTTGCTAACACTGCTAAGTACCTCGGAATGAACTTGAATGCTAAGGTAAAATGGAAAGAGCACATTAAAAAAAAAAGAAAGATGAACTAAATATCAAATACAGGAAACTATATTGGTTATTAGGTCGCAACTCTGAATTGTCAGTGGAGAATAAAATTTTGATTTATAAACAAGTGCTAAAGCCTGTTTGGACTTACGGCATCCAATTATGGGGATGCACAAGAAAAACTAATGCTAAAATGATCCAAACGTTTCAAAACAAAGTGCTTCGTGGTATTGTAAATGCTCCGTGGTATGTAAGGAATGAAGACCTTCACCGTGACTTGCAAATCAACCTAGTCGCAGAGGAGGTCAAGAGATTTGCAGGTAGGCACAATGATCGTCTGCAATTACATGTAAACTCCGAGATGATAGAATGAATAGATGTATGTAACAACATCCGTCGACTCAAACGCACCAAGCCGCACGAACTAATGGCATAACCGCTAAGGAGTATTATTGGATATAATAATTCTCCTAATCACGTGAAAACAAGCATTAGAAAAATAAATCATTGGTCGATCTAGAACATCGGTTATGATATATGGAGGTGGTTTTAGTGAGTAAAAACCTCACACTATCAGTGACCTAGTAACAACAGGTCCAGATGTCTTTTGAAGATTTCCCCTCCATCAAAAAAAAAAATTATTATTTTTAAATAAAGACACTGTAAACATTTATACTTCAGTAAATACTTCGTGGAAATAGGTTAACTAAGTATTTCATGATAAAAGTATTAGGTAAAAACAATTTTCAATATTTTTCCTTTTTTCAAAACAGTGTTCAAATAATTTTAATAATTCTCTTTATAGCTTGTTATAACCTTTTCGTAACCTTTTTTATAGTATATATTTATACATAAAATACAACAAATACGAATATATAAAATAATATATACTAATAAATTAATTATATTCTTATAACCTTTTGATGTGGATATAACACAATCCTGTATATATGTTCTACTAAATAATTTGATAGGTTTTAGATACTTACGTATATAGAGCAGAATTAAATCTCTAACATTTTATATTTTCCCATTTTGATTTACTAGACATTTTACAACAGAGTTTCTGCTTTTCGTATAATCACTTATCTTTAATACATAAATTTCCTCTTTTATTATTATGTTTCACTCATTAATCTTTATTTTATTATCCTGAATTTAATATACAATTATGTATCTACAACTTATATTTTATTAATATTGCCATGCTATATTATATCGTACGAGTTTTAATCAAGTTTGAAGAAAATTTTATTCTGGTGCTTTTTCGAATTTAAAACGTATACTTAATTCTACAACCGAAATAAGTTATACACAGAACTTTTTTTTATATACTTATTATATGAACTAAAAAAGTACACTTTGAAAAATTTTCCGTTTACAAAATAGAATAAAAAAAAATATATATGTATATAAAATTAATTTTTTCTTGATCATGTTATACATAGTATGTTGCTATTTTTATATAAAAAAAATATTATAGATAGATTATTTTCTTTGTAATTATATCTTGAGGTATTAAGTGGAGTATTATTCTTCCACTCCACAGTATAGTGCGTAGTAGTGCTAAAATATCTCAATTCAAAAATATTTTCCAACATCAGGTCTTGAAAATCTAAAAAGAATATACAGATGACCCTTAAAATATAATAAAGACATCTTTTCTTCGAAACAGTGAGAAAATTTTCTTCATAAATATTATTTCTAACAATGAAATTTAATTTGTTTTGTTTTCACGATTATTTCGTACTATTTTTCAGATATACTTATACATAATATTATAATTATTATACTGAAAATATAAAAGTTCTTAAAATTTATCTAAATGTATATACTGCGATTTTAACAAAACTACACATACCTTAATTTATTTTTTTTCATTCGTAAAACTTCCATTTATAAGTGAAACTCTTTAAAGATCTTCAAAATCATTCTTTATTCTGTTTTTTATGTTTATTTAGGTATCCATAAATATTACGTGCTGTGTACATATGTCAAAAGGTATATATTCGTGTTCAATATGCTCGTTGTATAAAATACAAGTATATAATATAATACATTGAAAATCTGTATACATGAAAAATATAAACTTTGAGCATATAAAAATTTATACGAAAAAAACGAGGCAGAAGTGTAGAACGATTATTAATCCAAAACATTATATGTACACATAAAATTCGGGCTGAAGTGCTCCGATTTTTTTTTTTTTTTTTCATTCTTGTGTTATTCATGAAAAGAATATTGATTTTTTTGGGTTGGGACTATGAACAAAAATATATATAGATTGAAATATAAAATATATATTTTTTGGATTCAAGTTATATTTGCGCAATAAAGGTTTTTTTTTTTTAAAGGTTTCAATATAATTATGTGGCTGCTTTTGATTCAGCCACGGAAATTGCGACATAATATACGTGCACATAAATTAATTGAATAAAAAGATATTTGATTACTAAAGTTGTAGGAAATTCTCAGTTTTAAAAATAAATTTCGATATTTGTTTAAATTCCTCAAATTGTACATTCAACAAACTAATTTCCCTTTTAAAAATGTCTCATGCTTATTTAAGAAAAATAAAATTAAGTTTGCAAAATCTTAAAAGTCTTAGAAATCAGCCTTTAGACAAGCAATGATACTTCAAATCAGCAAAATTCAAGTTCTTGATTAATTTTTAAGTGAGGCATTGATAATTTTTATTATAAGTTCAGAACCAGAATTTAGATTACTTCTCTTGTTCCGAATTCGAATGAAGGTATTAAAACTTTTTTTTCATTTTAAAATAAAATCATTACAGAGATGGGGACGAAGTAGTATCCAGTAATTGAAAGTTAAAGTAAAATACAGTTTTCAAATATCATATACGTAGGGACTTAACTTAAAATTATTTTGTTAGTTACAATGTTATAATGACGCACGAAATTAATGATTCTGGGAAACTAAATTTATAATCATTATTTATTAGGGACAAACTCGTGAATGAGTTCAATGCCTCTCATATTTTAAATAAATTAAATTCATAACGTGATGTAGATTTAATGTATAGAGAAAATTCAGTTAATTCAGTTTCTGTTTATTAATTATGAGTTAAATTAAATGAATTTTAATTAAATGGTAGGTTACAGGTTGATAGACGATGCATAGTAAACTACAAACTTTTATTTTCCTCTATCCCTTACTAAAATATTATCTTTACAATAATTGCGATCTCGATTGCGATAGTATATTTTTAAGCTTTGAAGTCTGAATACTGTAATTATTTTTATGTTATACTTCGGTACATTTTATTTAAGACTTTTTTGGTAACAAATATTGTTTACTCAAAGTCTTTTTTAATTTGAAAACAAAACAATCTTATATCTAAATCTTTTTTTTTTTCATGAATTCATAAGTAAATTTAGATTACATCTAACTGATTTAAAAAAAAAAAAACAAACCTATAATATTTTGTCTAAGGGGTATAGTGTATAGAGGATAGTGTTCCTCATTTGAATTTGTTAACTTGTTACATAAAATTTCATAGAACTAGCTTGAGGCTACCTAGAGGGAATTCATGCTGAAAGTAAATTTATATTCAACTTCTTTTTTTCACTGCAAAATTATTTTCCTGAAAGTAACTTATGGGGTTTTTTGATTATTTCTCTGATATATAGGTACAACTGGAAAATAAACGAACGAAAAAAAAAAAACATTTTTATAACGATCTTTTGGATACCATTTTACATAGTACACATTTTTGCGCAAATTCAGAAAAAATACAGATGTATTCGTGTGTCGGTTCAGAAAATAAGAAAAATTATGTTCGAACTTTTAATGCCCTCAAAAAAAAAAATAAAAAAAGATTATTATAAATAAATATAGTTATATATCTAGCCGTATATTCTTGTTATATGTGTACTTTTATGTTGTACTAAAATGAAAAGAGTGAGATGGGTGTGGGTTACACCCTATAGCAAAGTCATTAATTTTATAACAAAAATAATATTAAATTTCATGATTCACGGAATAGCATGATTCCAAACAGCAAGAAGCAAAAATTATATTGGAATATTCTTATTTTTCAAAGTTTTATTATATTTTTTTTTTTTTTGGGAAAATCGTTAAGGAAAATATAAATGTTTAAATTTTCTTCATATAACAATATTGTTGTTTGAAAGCAAACGTGCAGTTTTCGATTTTTCAGCAAAGCTTATATGGAAGAACACGATATTTTTGTGAAGTAATCAGTCAAATGGATTTTATATTTAGGTGTAATATAGTAATAATAAAACTACGTGAATAAAACGAAAGTCTGTTGGATAGGGCAGCGATCAGTTATCTTGAGTTATTTAGCTTACAAAACGTGAAGTTTTATATACCTATATATGATATAATTTTTTTTATTTAAGACATACCCAAATATAAATAAATTGTTATTATTAAATTTTTAAAGTAGGTATATGTTATGTTTCGGTCTATTGCTTACAAACAAAATTTACTAACACACATACCTTACTATAGTTAATCTTGCGTGAATCTTTTATTAAAACTGAGGATTTATTATTTTAAATATGTCTCTGACGAAATTTTCTGATTTTGTTATTAAAGACGGCAACAAGTCTTTACTTTCGCTATTTTCATTCAACAGGGACAAATAATATATTATTTTCTTAATTATAGGAAACAGTATAATAAATATTTTGAAATTACTATGACATTCTCTATTATTTATCTTTTATTATTACTAAGCCTGCTATTAAATTAAATAAATAATAATAATAATTACCAATTATACAGCAGTTAAATCCATTTAGAAGAATACAGATCAAGTTTTTACTGTAGAGTTTTCGAAAATATGATGTAATTTTGTTCGTTGACATTATAAATGTATGTAGATTGTAGATATTTCAAAAAGAGTAGATACTATACAATGTTTCAAAGTGGCATATAAAAATAAAAAAAAAAAAATACTAAAAATTTTCTGTATACCAACAGAGTTGTTTGGCAATTGAGTTCATGATGTAGAAACTCGAAATTATACTTATACTTTAATTTATACGCTATACCTAACTATGGTTAATACAGAAATTTATACATGAATAGCTTTTAATGGCTGTTGAAATTTTTTAGACTTATAAGAAAAAGTAGGTAGAAATACAAATATTTTCTGATAGCATGACTTGGAAATAATTTTCCATAAATTCATTCAATTAAATTACGTTAATGTTAGTTTCCTTGGAGATTAAGAAATAACGAAAAAAAAAAAAGTGGTTTTGGGTTAATGGATTCGGTATATGCGGTACTATTAGATGTATGCGAAAAAAATTTCCTATGTTATTTATATCAGAAAATTTGATGGGATAGTAATTTTTCTTCGCAAAAAAATATTAATTTAATATCAAATTTAATGAACAACAAAATACTAAATATAGCTATTGAAAACCCCAATGAAAATAAAAAATTTAAATTATTGATTTCATTTTTGATTTTTAATAAATGCAGAAAATGTTTTAAATATTGATTCAGAAATTGGTAGAAACTAAGAGCTTTAATTTTATCAATAATATAAATAATATTATTTTATAGAGGAAGGTACAAAGACACAAATTATTTCTCAAACAGATACTGTATCTAAATGTTTGAACTTAGTATAAAAATAATTATAGATATAGACATATATATATTTATATTTATATATGTTTGACTAAAACATATGAAAAGAAAAATCTAGTTAATCTTCGCGATATGTCAGAAATCCAAAAAAGAGACATAAAAAACTTATTTTAACTATTTTAGTAATAACGTAAGCTTGACAAATTACAATGTCTCTGTATACATATGTAAATTATTGAATTGTTGGATATTTCTAAAGATCTTTTGTACTTTGGTAATACAAATAATATGTAGATCTTAAGTACTATTGAAAATAAAAAGTAAAAAATTATTGAAATAAAGGTCATTTAAATACTTACATAGAAATTTCTTAAGAGAATTTGAAAAAAAAAAAGCTGATTAAAAAAAACTGGTAATTTTATATCGAATGTAGAATTTTGTGAAGTCGAAATTTTTTTTTTAAATATTTTTTAAGTTTATATGGAAACTGAAGAAGTAGACTTTTATTAAAAATTAAAATTAAACTGTGTTATGATCGCTATATACAGTCGCATATATCTACAATATATAAAAAACCAGCAATAGTGTTCGAAAATTTTTTTCTATTATATTATGCTTTGTTTTATTTCTATTTATCCAATGTTATTTTAATTTGAACTGAACCTACGTGCATAACGCCTCTATAACAATTTATCACTTGCAGGTAGGTTGTTTTTTTATTAAATATTTTTGTACTTATTTCGAATTTTGCTGCGATATATATGCACTCCATCGACTCCTAACGAAGAACTGTAAAAATATATCAATTTTAATATTCTACACGTAGTAGATATTACGATGGTCTTGTATCGTCAATTGATTAATCAATAATATAGAAAAGTGAATAATTATACTAAATTTTATATGTATTACAAATATTAAAAAATTGTATGTTAAAAATTTTAAGAACAATTATTATTATTTAATTTTGTATATACTATTAGTAGTTTTCAAACTTTTTGGAAGTGCGAACTAAAAACTGTAAATTGAGCCAAACTTTATATATAGGTGAAACTAATCTTTGCAGCATTTATATAGAAATACTTACATATAAAAATGTATTTTGGAACAAATATCATAGAAATATAAATAAATTTTCTTTTTTGAAAAATTAAATTTTTGGCAGACAAAATTTATATTATACGATTATATCGCAATTCCATAGTTTGAAAAACACTGTAAATATTATTAAAAACAACATTCAAATTATTAATAATCCAAAAAATCCAAATAAAAGGTATTATGAAAAAATAAAAAAAAAAATTCGTGCAAATCTAAATATCAAAAGTGCTAACTAACTAAATAAAAATTTTGTAAATTTTGTCAAGTTATAATTTTTTTTTTTGTTTCACCTTTATCGTAATCCATATTGAATGATCCAAACGTTAAGCCTTCGTTTGTTGACATTTTAAAAAAAAAAATATACAATATAGGTATATATTTTTTTTGTTAATAGGTATTTCTTTTTATAATAATTCTGAAAATATTATATAAAAATAAAAATACATTATAAATATTTATTTAAAAAAAATTTCATATTATTTATACTAAACCAACACCGACATAAATATAAAGTCATCTAGAAATATAAAAAAAAAATATGTTAGGGATAAAAAAAATACAAACTTTATTAAAAAATCCCAATAGAAAAATTATAGATTGATTTGTGAAAAGGGCTTACAATCGAAAAAAAAAAATTATTATTTATTATTAAAATAAATTTATTAAATTATTAATATTAATATATGTATATATTAATATTTGAAAAAAAAAACCGGATTGAATTGAAAATAAACTTCTATAAAACGAACAAATTCAATCCGGAAATAAAAAATCCCCATTTTATTTATGAAGAAATATAACTAGGTTTTTTATTCCCCGGATTGAATTTTTTCGAATTATGTAATTTTTTATTCAATTCAATCCGATTTTTTGTTACACAAAATTAATTTTAATGATTTAATAAAAAAATGTTTACGTGTTAATCCCATTTTACAAGTTAATCTTCAATATTTCTATAAGAACTTTCTATATGATTTACTTTACATAAATGCCTACAAAATGCTTTGAATGCATTGCTTTTTCTTTTCTTTAGACGGCTTTATATTTATATTGATGTTGACTAAATTTAAAAAAAAAAACATTTTCTTCTGTTTTTCACAAAAATTAATTGTGCCAATTTTTTCTCCCCTATGCTGCCAAATTTTATGGATTTAGATTTTAAGGTGATTTGATTTACAGAAACCGCCAATATTGATTCAATTAGAAACATTTAGTTGAAAAACATTTATTTAAAAACATGCAAAAATTACAAATATCTAAGTAAAATTTGTAAAAATAGTTTTAATTATGAATAAAAATATAAATATAAATATTTTGTTTTTCGAATGTGGAAACGTTTATATAGTTTATTTATTTAATTTACTTATTTTTTTTTTTTGTTGAATTATAATAATTAGACTGAGAAGGAAAGGAAATGATAAAATATTTGTATATTAAGTAAGTCTATTTTCTGAATATTTTTGGATTCATTACTCATACTCAAACTAAATTGCCGCCTGTCATAAACAGTGTAGAAAAACATTGTAAAAAAATGATGTGATAATTCATTTTAAAAATTATGTGATATGTCATTATGCGATAATTCACGGAGCCATTATTTGTGCACTAATTCATTTGAACACGAATTAGTGCATAAATCTTCATTTTCAAAATTTATGCACTAATTCGTAAAAAGACGAATTATCACATAAAATATATTTTTTGGTTTTTATGTGATAATTCATTTGAAAACGAAATATCACATAAATTCTAAAACGAATTATCGCATTTTAATGCGTTGGGGATCGTTATGTTGTATTTAGTGCTATAGAATTTAGATCACTAAATGGAGTATTATATGCGTCAATACACATGCAATCATTTAGATGCATCTGCGTAAATAATGAAAAAATTTAGATGCATCAGCGTATATAATGAAAAAATTTAGATGCATCAGCGTAAATAATGAAATCATTTAGATGTTTCTTATTGAATATTACGTAATACGTAAACAAACATAATATCTCTCACAATATTTCAATACAGCCAAATACAAAAAAAAAAAAAAGAGAAAAAATGAGAAGAAAAAATATTCTCTCTTTGCAACTACCTCTCCCCTACGCATTAAAACAGTATATTGGATATGTAAACAAAATTTGTTATACAACTCGTTCTGTATATACACAAAAATACATTGACACTTGTCAATTTATATCACTCGACCTTCGGTCTCGTGATATAAGTATTGACTCGTGTCAATGTATTTTTGTGTATACAGAACTCTTAATTAATAACAAATTTAGTGTACATATCCAATAATCTACTATAAAAACGAATTATCACATAAAATTTATGAGATAATTAATTTATTTTCAAATTCATTTTGGTTTTATGTGATAATTCGTTTTTAAATGAATTACTGCATAATCTCATACAAATCAATTTTTATGTGATAATTCGTATTTTTTTATTTGTTATGACATTATGCGATAATTCGTCTCACCACATTGTATAACAAATTTTGTAATAACCAAGTTATTTTCTTATTTTTATGAAAACTTTAGATTGAGAAATGCAGATTTTTAAATTTAGGATAATCTCTGCATAAAAGCATGATTCGAATATTATTCGGCATTCTTAGGTACAGAAATTATAATTTATTAAGAGAATTTATCAAAATTATAGTGCACGATTAATTTAATCAGCATTAATGATCAATGTAAGAGAGGTACTACTTATATTAAATTATATTGCATTATATTTGAAGTTATTAAAAATAATTACAAGTTATAGTTAATATACTACTAAAATTTGACGTTACGCGCATATTATTTCGAAAAATTATAATATAGTTCGTTGGGTATAGAATCAAAAACTTTATTAGAAATACTTTTATTATAATACTATATTTTAATAATGCTGCATATGCAAAAAAGTATTAATGATGTTTTCGAAAATTATAAAAGAGAAATAATCCTTCAATAAAATTATTAAAAATAAATTTAAGATACAAATAAATCAACTTAACTTATATTTATTTATTAGTTTTATGGCTTTTTTTTTTTAAACATTAACTATATTACATTTATTTTCAAAGTAAATTTAATTCATTTTTAAAGTTAGTTTGGTTGGACAAAATAAAATGTTTTATAGGTAGATCTTATAAAAGCAAATATATATATAGTGTAGCTTAAGTCAAGATTTTTTTTTATTGAGAGGCGTTTTCCATTAACACAAATTAATCTAATGAAGTACAATATAATTATTTTCTAATGCGCGGACGTTTATTTATGTCTAAATAGCATTCAATTCGACATTTTATCTATTTATTGCATATATAGGTTCAAGAAAATATTTTGTATTAAAAAATAAATAAATTATAACGCGCATAGTTTGAATTTAGTGTTTACCTATACTAATGTGTATATTATTTTAAGATTATACTGAACTGAAATTATTTTCCATTATTTTATATTTATTGCTATTTAGACCGTGACTGTTCAAAATTTAAATATTCTTACTAAAGAAGATAGTTTGAAGTTAAAATTCTTTTTTTTTTATCGTTTTTCTTAATAGTAATGTGCTGTATAGTTGCTGGTAATTTTCAGCAGTACATATTGCTGGATATGACACTATACATATTAAAAATACATTTATAGTAAATTTTATTATAAAAAATATTACTGAATAGCTGAGCTAATTTTACTTAAATAATTTCGTACTGAATACAATATGTAGTATATAGTATGCTGATTTTGCGAAAATATTGCAATATAAATAAGAAAAACTAGAAATTCTGCTGAAATATTGCAGAATTTCTAGTTTTTCTTATTTATATTGCAATATTATTTCGAAAATATTGATATTTCAAAAAAAATTGCAATGTTTTTACCAAAAAATATTGGAATTGCAAAATATTCCAGTATAAATATACTGGTCCTGATATTGTATTCTTCAATGAAATGAATGTTGCAATTTGTTTCAGTATACCACTGTTCTTGTAGCAGTACCAAAATTTGAGGAATAATTACATAGAATATTTTTAAAATTTTCAGTACTTTAAAAAAATGTAGTAAAATATTGTATTATTTATATTATTAAATGCCAAATTGTTGACCTAAAACTTTCAGTTATATATTAAATTTTAATAAAAATATTTGAGCAATAGTTTACACCACATAAACCGACAAATAATTTCTATATATATATAGAAAAAATAAAAATGGCTCAAAAATATTTCAGTGGTTTTTTTAAAAAAAGATAAATTTTTTTTTTGAAATTTATGATTTGAACAGATTGGAATCTCTTATTCAGGAAACTGTGAAATTCCAGTACATTTTAAGAAATAATTTAATGACAAAAAAATATCTTGAGCAGGTTGAAAAATATTTGAAACTAAAAATAACAAATTATTGTAAATATAGTGGGCAATACAAGTGTGTATCTAGTTTTGAAATTTGTTGAAAATAGATAAAGTGTCTAAAGCGGCCTGTCCATTAAATTCCTCTCGATAAAAATCAATATTATTATTTCTATTTCGATTTATGTTTGTATGTAGATTCAGCAACTATATAAATATACATAAATATATCAATTCAATTAAATTCTATCGGAAAGTTGTGATAATTTTTTCATTTAACTTTCTTTTATTCACTCATCTTACAATAAATTGAATTTAATGTTAAATAATATAATTTATGCATGCTATGGTACATAATATAATTATGTTTATGCTTTTATGTGTGTATTCATTTCTTGCACAAAACAAAAATATTAAAAAAAAAAAGTTATTTATGGAAAATGTTTACGGAATTTCATAAAAAGCCGGTAAAATGCAAAATACACAATTTAATATATACATATATATAAGTTCGCTTCTTTTTAGTATGAAGAAAATATTCTAAATCAATTATCATCAGATTAGTCAAAGTGTTCTGTAATTTTTAGTTTTTTTTTTCAACAAATTATCGGTTTTTTCTAGATACATGCACTCACATTGTACATTATATAGAAGGTTGTACATTGTACGTTAAATCTATTTAAGTTTAATATGCTTCAATTTTATTTAGGATATTGTACAAGGAATATAAAATTTAATAACAAAAAAACTTTTCATGTAAGCATAAGGGTAGTATAGTACTATATGTCCATCGCTATAACTACATAATTATGTTAAATACTTTCTCTCTCTCTCTTTCTTTCAATCTGCATAGTTTTGTTCTATTAGAAATTAGAATAGTTTACAGTGGACAATTGTACAAATAAATAATGACAGCAGTTTTACTGAACCTATTAAATTTTTATCCTTTTTTTATTTTTAAACTTTTGTTGAAAGCTTTTTGAGAAATATTTCAACAACATTTTTTTTTCGAATAGTATTTTTTTCTGTTATTTAGAATCTTTTTTTTTTTTGCATTATTTATACGCGCGTATACAATAGGGTGACCATGTACTACTTTGTTTTAAATAAAAAATGCCGGTATTTTTCTCATATTTTATACATTTTTATAGACATTAATTTATGACACTTATAAATTAACATTATAATTTTTTTTTAACTTTATTAATTGCTTTGCTTATCTTGAAAATTAATTTTTTTTGATTCTATAGTTCATTATGAAATGAGTGGTAAACCTTAAAAGGATCATACCTACATACCTAAATATAGGTAATTTTTTGTAAATAGAAAAAAATTTAGAAGAAGTTAAAACTTTTGGTTTGGAAAAGCTTTAGTGCATATTGAATAATTTATTATTCAAATAATATATATTTAAATAATAATGAATTTGCTTTCTATTAAAGTAGTATAATATGTATAATCATAGTATTTTTTTTTGTTTACAAAATTGTATGTACATACTTTTGGATTATATTTATGTATTCAATAATTTAATATATAGGTAGCGATTATATGTAATGGTTATTTTAATGTATGTATAAATAAATTTTCTCGCACATTATTTTCTTTTATACATTATATAAAACATGTGTCCTTGAAAGATTGCTATGACCCCAAAAATTAATATAAATTCCAAAAAAAAAGAAGAATTTTTTAGTTTATAATTGACAATATCTTAGAATTTTTAATGAAGATAATTTAACTACAAAAGCTCTCTCCATTGACCGTTAACTCTAGATAGTAGATTAAATAAATATAAGGATGAAACCTTCTATACTAGTCGTTTAAATGTAAAATTTTCCTTGTTCGAAGTTTTTTTTTTTTTTTAATTATAGGTAATTAGGTAGGTATATAAGAAAAGTGTTAATTATTATTTTGTGTAGGTATATAAACAAAAATAATCAATGGGAATTTGAGGTTATGTTAATTAATAAAAAAAATAATTTTTTTTAAGAAAGTAAAAATATTTAGATATCGGTAAAATATTTTTTATTTATTTTTATTTTTTAACATTTATTAAAATTTATATAAAAAACAAAAGACGAAGTTAATTGATATTCCTTTTTCTTCTGTTAAATATTTTTAAAATTTATCGGATTTATAGATTTTTAATTAAAAAATAATTAATTTCTAATATTAAGAAAAAGAAATTATAAAATATGCACCTATAATAAATAATAAAATTATTTATTCAATAATAAAAAAAACAGCTGATTAAAATCAAAACATTATAAAGAATTTACTATATTATTATTTATATTATAATTTGTATTCTTTTTTTTTGTTTATTTTTTTGCTAGAAATTAAAACAAAAACAAAAAAAAAACAAACAAAATATTTTACAACTCACCTTAAATCATTGATGAAAGGTAAAAAAGAAAATTGCACTTTGCAAAATTAGCAAAAAAAAAAGAAGAAAACATGACAAAATAATAAAAACTAAAATTTAAAAATTAAATATTTGTTTTTTCCCAAATTTACACTTTATTTATTTTTTTTTTTATTTATAACTTTAATTTTGCGCCTCAAAAATCTGTTTTGCTTATTTATAATTTTTTTTTTTTTTCAATCAAAAAAAAATTATATATATTTTTCCACCACACAACAAATAATAATAATAATAATAATAATTATCTTGTTTATTATTATAATTTTCCCTTGAAAATGTTCTCCAACAAAAATAACGTGTGTAATGTTTATCTGACTAAGACTCACACAATACTATTCCGATTGTTTTTTTTTTCTTTCTATATGGCTTAGGAAACCCATCAACAGTTTTGTGTATTTAATGAAATTTTTCGAAATAATATTTTCGAATATGGTACATTCATTTATATATAAAATATAATATCTTTATACCTACAACAATAATAAAAATTACTAACAGAAAAAAAAAACACCAATGTTCAGCTTGCCATTCAAATTCTGATTGTTGTTATATTATAGACATATATATTTTTATATTATTAAATTATTATGTGGCTAAGTTCGAAAATAGTTTTTTCAGTAATAAATTACCAATGTTCGAAAATTTTATTTGTTCTTTTTTTTCCCGATGAATTTTACTTTGTTGCACTACATATAAATATAATAATTATAGACATGATAGTATATATAATTGAAATTCAAAATACAATGTAAATGGAAAAAAGATACAAGACAGTGTGTTTTGATTATTTATTAAATTATAATTTTATTTTCGTGAAATAGATAGTAATGGTGAATTGGAACCAACCAGTGATTTAGGTTAGAAAAATTAAGGCGTGCACCAAGTTAAGCATTAGATAGTGAAAATAACAATTGAGTATACATGTGTCTCTGTCCGTCACAAAACGATTTATTCATACATATTTTTCAAAATCGCATATTAATTATTAATTTTACTTCAATCATAATTTTATTACCTTTTTTGAAGCTTAACTTCTTAAGCGAGGTTTTTGTTTGAAATTCTACTAACAATTATTTTAAATGTGATACAACGTTTGTAGTCAGTAAATTTTATAACATAAATAATATTATATTCTAAAAATTTATTAAAATCAAAAAATAATTTATATAAAACACTTTGTTATATAAAATAAGATTTAATGTTATTCGGCTTATAAACAGATGTCTTTTGGTATTTAAAGCGAACATTAAAAATAAATAACAACTTTATCTGAATTCGAATTTACCATCATGAAATAAAAAAAAAATTTAAAATTTTCAGTATTTTATATTCTAGTTATATTTACTCTGTATTTTATATCTTTTTATGTCAATATACATATATTATATACATATATCTGTACTGTGCATAATATCACAAAATGTAAGCTACAATGAAGCAAAGATATATTTTATTTTCTTTATTTTTTATTTTTTTATTTTCTGTGTTTAACATAACTTCCTATAGCTTTTTTTTTTATATAGTCGTATACCTGAGAAAACATTTCGAAATTGCGAAAAATCATGTTTTTTTATGATGTTGTTAGGTATTTAAAATTGAATAAAAAAGCGATTAAAATTTGAAATATAAACGAAAAAATAAATAAATAAAATTTCCTTTTCTACTGTTTGCATTTTAATTAATTTATATTTTAATTTTATGCTTAAATAGCGAGTTTTGGTTAATTAATGTTAATTTAATTAATTAATTACACCTATCAGGGCCTTTTTGAATGGAATTTTATAATTATTTTTCCTAATTATCATTAAAACTTTTTGATTGTATATGGTGGATTATTTTATTTTATTATATTTATTTTTTATTTATTTTTTTTTTGTTGAATAATTTATTATTATTATTATTTTTTCAACGATGAGCAATCGTTCGGTCGGGCAATATAATTTTTTTTTTTTTTGTTTTCTTTTGGTGGGGCAAATTTTATTATACAAAAAAAAAGTATTTTTTTTTATATTTATTTTTTTAAGATAATCGCTTTTACATATAAAATATAGAAAGCAAGCAAAAAAAAAAACATAAGTTCGAAACATTTCGAAAATCATTTATACAAACATGATTATTATTATTCTTGTTATCATTATTATTATTATTATTATTATTGTTATCGTTTAATGAATATTTTTTTTTTTAATATACAGACAGCCTAATATAGATAATATAATAATAATACTAAATGTATACATTCGTTCGTACATGTTCATCATGATATAATTTAGAAATATTTATGAACATTTCTAGATACTACTATTTTATGTTGGTATATGTTGGTACAACAATGTATTATACGAGGGAACTGTTCGTGCTTTAGAAATTTTTTTATAAGTATGTTGTATAGAAAGATACTCGTTAGTCATAAAAATAAATTAGGGTTTCATAATCCGGTTTAATTTCAGAAAAAAAAAAAAAAAAAACAACAACAAAATTGTTGAAAAAATATATGAAGGTATACCATTTTAGATAAAAATACTTACATATGTGTAGTATATGCCTGCTTTTAATGTCTGCAGGGCAAAAGGGATTCGAACATCGACCCTTGTCAAAGTCTTCCCAAGAAATTTTTATTTTTAAATAATGATATTTTTATGTTATTATTGATTTTTGATCAATCTATTGTGTACTCGTATACTAAAAAATTACCCACATATATGTATACAAAATTTATTACGGTCGGTATTATAAAATTGAAATTTCATAAATTTCAGATAGTATTAAATGGCTTAACAAGCTGTTTCATTCAATATTTTTGTTTTATTTTTAGAATTTTGCGAACTGGGGACATTATTTGCAGGGATTGTGTACTAAGTAAATTATTTTTTTCAACTACATATGCTTAGTTATTTATTATAGTCCTCATTCCCGATCGCATCATAGATTACAATGTTATTGAGATAAAACTATTTTTTTTTGAATAGATTAAAGCAGCGAAGCCCAAATTAGAACTAATTTAGAGCATATAGAAAATACTAAGGTTTTTTTCATATCACACCAACCCAATTTTTATTTAAAAAACATTCACTGTAAAAAAATTATTTCTAAAGACATAATTAAGAAAACTAAATTGTGTGTTGTATGTTTTTTGAATAAAATTACGTTTTATTTTTCAGTTTTAATTCAATCCTAAAAAATTTCAAAAATGCTTCTTAAGCTGATATATTACGATTCACATCAACTGACAAATTTTTTTTAAAAGCTTTCCTTTTCCATTTAAAACAAAAGATTTTTCTGTCAGTTTTTTGTTTTACTTAATACAGAAATTTGTATGAGCCAGAAAGGGATAGAGATATAAAATTAAGGAGAAATGATTGAAGAAAAAAACTTGATTTAAAAATTTATTCAAATTTGACCCTTTCATAAAAACTCAACGGTCAATTGATTTAAATCGTACTCTAATAATTTTTTATATAAAAAGTGATTCCTTCGGGATTTTAAAAAATTAAAATAAAATTGTATAAAAGACCTTCCAGTCTAAAAGAGTAAGAAATATAAATTTTATATTTTTAACAGTGTATTTAAAAAGACTAGAAATAAAAAGGAAAACATTTTTTTTTTTTTTTTTTGTGAATCAAAGTGAGCATACGAAATAATGAAATGAGTATACGATTTTATATGCGAGTATACGATTTTTTTTTTTCATTGAAAATGATTACACATTTTTTTATTCCTATGCATTTGAGTATAAAAAAAAAAAATTTTGCTCGCGAGCATAGGCTTGGGCATCAGTGGATTAAAGTATAATTATGTTAATTAATAATAAAATAATGGGAAATATTTTATAGGAAATTATTATATGGGTTATGGCGAACATTTAAGCTAATTATATAAATTGATTATATTAAAATTATAACAATTTAGCCTATATAAATATAGATTAATAATGCACAGATTTTAAAAATTTTAGAGATTTAAAATGTGGCTACACATAGGCTATGGCAATTTTTTTTTTCTCGATAATACTAAGAATAATGCCTTTCCTCATTCAAAAACACTATTGACCTGAATGTTTAAAAACAAATCATTTAATATTAGCTTTTAAAATAGTACATATTATATGATTATCTACAAATCTACACTATTTTCTTTACTCTAGTATTTTATACTGATCGGATATATGTACATTATTTTAAATTAACAATTTCCCTTTTTTTCCATATTAAAGTAAATAATTATCTTACTTAAATGATAGGAAATATCTATATAGAAATTATCTGTATGTGCTGAATGCATATAAAGTACCAATATTATTTAGTTTTATTTAACATCAACGATATAATGTGATATGATTGATTTATTTGCACTTTCCAAAAATTCATTGGAGTTAAAAGTTTAATAAATATAATCAATTTGGAAAATTGATTGTTCAAATTCAGAAGTGACTCTTAAGAAAGACTAACTGAATTTTGTACTTAAAATTAGACTTATTCTCATGTGCAGGCCGTAATTTATTATCTATTTATTATAAGAACGTTATAATTTATCATCAAAAGTAAAAAATGATCATGACATTTAGAATTCATTTATTAATTAATGTATATAATTATAGAAAGAGAATTGTACATAAATCTCTTTATTGGTCTATTCTATAAGTATTCGGGGAAATGTTCACAATAAACCTGATAAACGAGTGAAATAGCGTATGATTTGAAAATGATATTATTAATATTTATAATTTAAATATTTATAATGACAATAAATGTATAGTACTTTATTAAAATCTTCTAAATTATTCATCATTTTCAAAAAATCAAAATGTATATTTAATACTTTCGTGATTGTTTTTCCTAAAAAACTCCAAGACAAACTCTTTAAGGGCCTTTGCACAGAATTTATAATACATGAAATATATTGTAATAATTTTAATCTTATAAACAACGGAGGCAAAGCTGGTGGCTGGCGACAAAAAACTGATTTAAATGAAAAAAATATTAAACATTCATAATAAAGACCCATTAGATATTAAATAAATATTTTCGAATTTAGAAAATTATGGTAATGCCATTGGTATTTACATTATGTTCATATATTATTATATGTACGAAAATTTTTTTCTTTTATGTTTTATTATAAGAATTATCCATACAAATATACCTACCTACCTACATTATTATATTTAGCTTTTTTTCGTAATTCTCCGTAAAAATTTTTATTTTTCGTTCACAATAAATTAACTTCAATCAAAAAATATTCGTGGTTAACGAGGTCAAACTTAATTTAGCGCACAGCACAATGTAGAGGGAAGAAATTCGTTTTTTAAGTGGTGACGAAAACACAAGTAAAACTAGAAATTATAATAAAAAAATATATATATAAATTATTCAACTTTTGAGTTTATTTTTTATTTTCATAGTTTTGCCTTTTTTGCGGTTACTCAATTTTTGGAGCGTTCAAGTTAATTAAGTTTAAAAAAAAATAAAAATTCAAAACTAGAAATATTTGTTTGAAAAATTTTTATATCATCACTGTTCCGTTTCGACTAACTATTCATACATTGTAGCTTTATAAAATAAAATTTATATAAAAATAATATACAATGTTGTTAAGTTTTAATTATTTATTTATAGGTTAATTCAATTTGAAAATAAAAATAGAAAATTTGAAATACTTTAATACATTTTTGGAGCATTTATTTTCATCAAACCATATTTAGTTATAATATAATTAACTAAAAGTTGAAATTATTTTGACTATAAATAATACTGGTATATGCATATTTGTTTTGGGAAATTTGTTCATTTCAAATTTCATTACGAAATATGTGTACGCGATATATAAGTTTGAAGGTTCAAGGTATATATTAATTTGAGGAATTTTGAGGCGTTTTGTTCAGTGTTTTATTTTAGACACACCTGTACTAGGCTTGTAGAAAATGATGTAAGGCTTAAAATGTTCTAAAATAAATTGATGCATCAAATATATTATTTTACAACCAACGTCTAATAAAAATTATAAGAAATAAGTTAGAAAAACGATTTTTACTTCATACGTGTTCATTTTTAAATTAAAATTTTTCTGTCTACCTAATAGGTAAAAAAACAGGTGCTGAGGTTCAACAGACTCCATCATCTAATTATTATAATTACATACATTATACATATTATTAATTACAATTAAATTTTTTTTTATATTGACTTAACAAAACCACATAAGCTCTAATAAAAATTTTTGTTTATTTAATAGAATTTCTTTTTTGTTTATACCATTATATAATATCTTTCGTTGTAAAGTAAATGGTAATAATCTCATGAATAACACAATCAGTACAGAATTTTATTTCTAATTCTAACCATATACATTATACATATTTCAATAAGAATTCGAATACTTATATTATGCGGAATAAAAATAATTATACAATATTATAAAAAATTCAATATTGTACAGTATGTAATGAAGGTAATGTAATTAATAATTCATTTAATGGTATCAGCTAAAGGGCTTAAATCATCTCCATATCTTCGGGCGATTGAAGTATAATTCAATAATTTAAATATGAATATATGAAAATCCAATGTCTCAAATATAACGATAAATATTAAAATACATGATTTATGATTTTCTATCATTTTTTAGTAAAAATTGTAATATTAATTTTATACATTATGACTACCTATTATTTTTGTTTTTAATTAAATATAACGGATACAGCGACTATCAAATAATAAACTTTAGCAATATAGCAATATTTTTATTTAAGAAATGATAACACTAATTTTAATACTTTTTTTTGATTTGGTATAATGTTTTCAAATGTAAATAAATATGCCAAATTGTGAGATAAATTAAATAAGGATTTAAATTGTTTCTGTAATACTTCATTATGCGCAATACAAAGTCAGTACTTAATACAGTATTATAAATGAAATAACCGGGATGAAGCTAATACTTATTCAAGTTCTTCTATGAAATTGATAAAAAATTTTCTATAATACCAATCAATGAGAACAAGATAGTACGAACAATTTTAGAAATAATAATACTTAATTTTTTTTCCTAGTGTTAAATATATCAAAAATAATTTTTATAAATATAAAGTTATTATTATACTATTAAAATAATTTGGTTTATTTCAAAATAGTAAATTAATAAAATATTGATTTTCGAAATCGAAATTTATTCTTCTTTTGTCTCTATTTTTGATATTGTTTTTATATAATAATTATTGAATCAAATTTAATACAATTATATACGAGTTTTACTGCTATGCTACCTTATCTAGAACTCGTTTTTATTTATAGAAATATTTTATTTTATAATATGTCAATTAATGTTAAATTATGAATGAAAATGATTATGTATTCTGTATGTCTGATGCTATTGACCAATTGGTTCATGGAGCAATATTCTTCTATCAAGTTTACAATTTTAAATATTTTTCTAGAACAATGTATTGTATATATACTGTTTAGAGTACATTTATTGATTGTCAGTGTTTATGTAGGCGCCAATGCCAACCCAACTTTTATTATGGTTATAAATAGATAAGAAAATTATAAAAATATATCTTAGGATTTGTAGAAATGTCTAACTGCGGTTCACTTCATCTGAAATCCAAGTTCGTAAAAAATAATATTGTAGTATGTAAAAAAAAATTTGGGAGGGATCAACGACTAGTCTATTGGAAATATTTATTAATCCGTGAAAGGGTTTTATTTGAAAATTTAAATAATAAAAAAAAAACGCATAAATTAAAAATTAAGAAATCTGAAAATGAAAAGCATTGAAAAATATACATTTAATACTATTTGACGAATGTTGATGTAGTTTTGCTGTAAACACACTAAAAAATAAGATAACTGCGATAGCTATAATTTATGTTATATTCTTTATAGCCTATAGTATTTAGGGCAAAACAAACTAGTCGATGACTTTAGCAATTTGTCGTAGCAAGATAAAACAGCTTGTACTTTTATTATTTAATGTACCTTTCAAAAAATTGTTTTGACAAAAAATTGTATGTAAAATAACTTCTACTCTTACTATTTAATATAATCTGTTCATATGAATGTATAGAAATATTCGACTTAAAAATTTCAGAAAATAATTTTGTATGAAAAAATATTTTTAGTAAATCATTTGTCGTTGGAAAAAAGTTAAAACTAATTTTGTAGTATCTACAATTTTGCATCAATTTATTTGGAATAAATTTCTGGACGAGTTATTATTTATTTAATAATAATACAAGTTTTAGTTATAATCTTTCTGGTATTTTTTTGTTACTAATTAAGAAAAACTCGATGGATTTTTTCAGTGCTTAGTTAGTTATGTAATTAAATTAATATTATTGAAAATGCTGTTGATTTGTAAGAATTAATTTTGAATAAAATAAGAAAAATTTCGATTTTTTTTCATTTTAATCTTCTTATTTCGTACAGGGCTGGACTGGGAATGAATTTAGGACCGGGAAATTAAAATTTTTCTTTGTATTTCTCAAGCTTAAAAAACATTAAAAAAAACATTACGATTTTACTATTTTAGACAACAGATTTTGGCACGACCAACCGGGAAACTCCCGCTAGCTTGTTAGGCCAGTCCGTTTCGTATATACTTTGTAACTTCAACCTTGAACAGGGCTTGACTTTTGAGAAATAATTTATAACATTAAATTTTTTTCATTATATCATATTCACATACTAATAAAAGTTCAAAGATTTGTAAAGTGTTTATTTCAAATCGTTTTTTTGCATATCTGATAAACAACTTAAGGATCGAAAACAATTTTACATGTATGTTATATGTTAGTAAGTAAAATGAGCACCGGTATTTAATAATATCTGTTTTTAAATGGATACTTATCTTGTTCCACTTACTTAAGTATTCAAATTTTTGATTTGTACATTTTAAATTTCATTCACTTAAGGATTACTTCTACATTGTTATAGTTAATATTTATGTCTTATCTTATCAATTTGTAGATAATAAAAATTCGAATAACAGAAATAATTATTGAATAAATTGTATGTTTATCTCGACCAAACAAAATTAAGACCTTATTTATTTACTGATATCAATAATATCCCTTGATAACACAAAATAATTCAGTTCCAAGTATCTGAATAAACATATGGTGACAATATATTCTGATTTCGAAAGACGTTTCAACAATTTCGTGATAAATATATTTGATCAACTGATTAGATAATGGTATTTGAAAAACTTTCTTAAAAATATATGTATTTGAAAATAATTTATAGAAAAAAGGGCATTATATATTAAGATTTATTAAATTTACAATTTGGTGATAATGATAAGAACCAAAAACTGTGAGAAGGGAAGCCACGAAATTGTTTTCTTGTTTATTAATTGATTGTATTAAAATATTTCATTGGCATTCTGTGAAAATTCATTAACATCAAAAACCTACTTTTTTTGAAATACACCTAATTCTGTTTTTACACGGTAGATACGTTCCAGAAAAAACCGTGTAAAAAAAAAACCGTGTAAAAAAAGACATGAAAATTCTAAACAATTATGGTTAAAAAAAATATTTTTCGTTAAAATTTCTTTGAAAAGGCTTCTTTTCTAGACCGGGTTAAATCAAAACCGTGTAAAAAAGACCGTGTAAAAACAGAATTAGGTGTACTCGTAATTTATTTTTAAATATTTAAAATTTCGAAAATACAAGAAACTTTTGAACGACATAAGAAATGACATAGGTCTTTGAAAGTATATTCAGATTCCATTTTAAAGGAATCCTATTATTCTTAACGATGTCAAGTTGGCTGAATATCTGAAATTACATGCGATATACATTTTTCGTTTATTACTAACACTAAACTTTTCAGAAATTTTTTTTTTTAATATTTAATTATAATATAAATTTTAATTGGTTTTAATCTTATAAATTATTTTGTATCTAGTCAGATAGTTTTCCTTGAATAGTTTTTCAAACTATTCTTAGTGCACCTGATTAATTAATTCATTTCACTTATCTTGTTTTTATTCCTCACAATGTTTCATAAGCAGATTTGGAGTCTCTACATAATTCAAGAACTTGAAGAAGATGAAGAAGACCTAGAATTTCTTTCTAAGCTATTCTATTTGCGTACTTAATTAATTCGTTTTGCCTATTATATTTTATTCCTTCACATTATTTTATAAACACATTAAGAGTCGGTACAATAATTTTGAGAACTTTATAAAGATAGAGCAGACGTACAGTTTCTTTCTAAACTATTATATTACTGGCTATGTATATAGTTTAATCTATTTTTCTTATTTATTTTGTTCTTTTATCATCGATTGTTAAGGAAATCTAAATTTTCACAATATTATTTAGAATTTTTGGGAATGTATTCCTAAATCTTATATACCTATATTTATCTAAATGAATTTTCATCATTATATACAAACTTATTTTAGTTGCTTTTTTTAATGAATAAATTTTCCATGTACATTCTTTTTCGAAAACTCATTCAATATTCTGTACCTAAACAAAATTTTATACCCAATAACCCAATCCAAGAATAAAATTTATCAACAGAATTTCATGATTCGGAAATTTTCCTCTGATATAGGTATTATGTACCTCAAAGAAACTGAATTGAAAGCAAAACAAATTAATATATGATGCCTTCCAATTTTTTTTATAATACTTTTCTAATGCTTTCATCAGTTTCAATAAGTGATAAGTGCATGTTATTTTCGAACTTATTTTCTCTTAAAGAATTGGATTGGGTACATGGAATAATGTATAATGAAGATACTAAATGCTGTTGATGGGCATAAAATTAAATTTCTTTTCTTTGTTCAAGCGAGATGATATGAAATGATGTGCTAAAGAACAAGCAGGATTCGGCTAAAATATTTTTGATAACTAAGTTATATATACGCAAATCATTATATACGAAAGTGTGTAGATGTAGCCTATTAATTCATTATCCAACAACATAGTTTTTGATTAATATATCGAAAATATTATAAAAATTAAAGGAATATCGTATTACTTGTTAGGCGTATTTTTTGCAGGCTTGGTCAAGTCACCGAACATGCAATATCTGTTTACTTTGTTGAACCATTTTTTTAATAATTTTGGCACTCAAGTAAATCTTGAATTGAACAAGGGCGGAAAGCAAAATCTTTAGCCCTGGACTATAATACCCAGCATATAAAATAGTTAAATAGTTTCATATTTATTTTTGCAAACAAGTTACCTTTTAAATGGCTTTTATCAAAGGTTTATAATGTCGTTATTTTAACATTTTGTTCGTATAATTTAATTTCGGTAACATAACATTAAGATCTGTATAAATACGAATAACGTATACGTATAGCTAGGTTTATAGAATTTATACGCAATTATACAAGTTATGTATAACAAAACTGAGGGATTTCCGTTTCGAAAAATGTTTTTTTGGACAAAACCATTTTCCAATGGGGAAATTTTATAATGGTGAAATTTTTTTATGGGGATTTCATTGTTTTTCGTTATATTAAAATATAAAAACGATGATTATAAAAGGAAACATAATGTACTATGTATTTTGTGGGTAACATTATAATGGAAACCCCGGCAAAACTATTCAGTATATAAAATAAAATTGTGGAGAAATATCTTTTGTGCTTCATCTCTAGAGGAAAGAGCTATTGTAGATATACAGATATGTAGATAGAAATATTAATATATTTTGTATAGATTATAATGTTCCTCATACATATATAATATATGTATATTAAATGTTTATATGTACTAGGTACTTAATTCGAGTTTTCTCTGCTACTATATCTGTACATGACATGTTTATTTTTAATTTTTTTTTTATTATACATAGAGATGATAGACAGATATTTAAAATTGAAACAGCTCTCGTTATATAAAATGTTCCAGCTGTATTAAATAACCATATAAATAGAAAAACAGAATTAGTTAGATTTTATATTATATTGAAAAATTTGAAATTAATTTATTGGAAGATATTAATAGTGATTTTGTATAAGAGTGCCATGACCGCAAAATGCTTTCTAGATTTTTATTAAATCTTATAAATGTATTAGATTTCATGGATACACTATGACAATTGATTACTTTTAGAAACCTTACTTGAATCGAACCACACTATTTTTTTTTTTTATAATAGTTTAAAACCGTCTGTACAATTGAAAATTTATTCTCTCCTTATATTTTTATAATTTTACTAATTACCAACAATAGTAAGCGACATAAGTCTAAGATGGTATAGATAGATTTCGATCACAAGGATTCGGGCGTGGATGAAAATTGTTATATACCTACACATTTGTACCTATATATGGTTTTAATGGAATTCGACCAAAATTTAGTGTATTGTATAATAATTATAAGTTCTAATTGGTATAATTATAAGATTTGGTTTCTTTCTTAAGCTGTCTTAGATATATTGCTAAATTCTTATATTTTCTTGCGACTTATAGTAATTTAAATTTAAATTTAATTATTAATATTATAAAAATAAAATATAACATATGATTGATTAAATAATAATAGGTATAAATAATTATAATAATAATTTGTAATTTTTTTATAATGATAAAATTAGGACGTGAAAATGAAATAAGTAAACAATAATTCCTTCGACTGCAGTGTGAACAAGTTCAAGGGATTATACTAAAATTAAATTAAGTAGAAGTCTGGAAATGGTATTACATAATTTATTTTTACTCTTTTGCTTTCTCTATGCACCTATTTAACTTGTCCTTTAATAATTTCATTCATATTAATATATTCAATATTCCTAGATATCTGAATCTTTAACAGAAAAATATCCTAAGAATAAGTAAAGCGGAAATAAAACTTATAATACATTTTTTTTGTAGGTACATAAATATAATTTCACTTATTCTGATTTTTATTAGTCATGTTTTCAATCATTTAAGAACATTTTATTTCCTTTTCGTAGACATCAACCATAAAAACAAATCCCACAAATGGTAGGTGGTTCATACTTGATTTTGGTTTGTTTTTTTTTAACACAAATTCACTGTGGAAATTTGATAAGGATATTTTTATTCATTCACAATAATCAAATGAATGAAAATTTATAGAAAATCGAGAAAATCCCACTAAGATTTTCATTCATTCACAATTATACAACTTTATAAATAAAAATATACTCTTGTTGTTAAAAAATATTCTTGTTATTTTAATTTAAATTATTTTATTAATAGTAGTTGTAATTTTGTATATATTTTGAAAGGCTTATGATAACATTTAACGAAACAATTTTATCTTATTTAAATCATCTGTAGATATATTCCACAGCCCATTACGAAATCTCTCAATGTATTTTTATTAACACACTAAAATTTTGAAATTAATTTAAAACTTTCAATAAAAGTCAGAAAGATGTTATTATTTGATTCAAAAAAAAAAAAAATCACATTCATAATTTTATTAATAATGATAGGAAATATCTTAATGAAAATAATATTTCTGTAGTACAACATATTAATATGTAGGTCACATAGATTTTTAAGGCTTTCTTCTTTTTGAAAAAGTAGGACAATTTTAGACAAAAAATATGGAAAATTTTCCTTTGACCCCCTCGATTTTATTATTCTTTTAGCATTTACTTGTGGGCTATATGAACATTATAATACCTATTCACTCTCAACCAACATTAAAACTCAATAAATTTATGAAATGATGAAAATTATAATAAAATGTAAATAAAAACATTTACGTATATTTCTAAGAATTTATCAAATTGCTGAATTCAGCTTAAATTTTCTTAATTTCCATTCATTTTCTTATATGAAAGTTTATCTATTTTATTTCAAATGAAAATTTAAAAAAAAAAATAAAACCATACATTTTTATGTATTTAATAAGCCATCAATATCTTGTAAATAATATAATATGTAATATGTTATATAGACTTTATTGAATTAGTGGTAAAAAAAAAGAATTAAGGATATATGTTGAAACCATGTTATCAATCACTTAAAGAAATCCTTTGCTTTTTGAATTTCTTGTTTCATTTAGTTAATATCATCTATCTTTAATATTATTGGGTTTTGAAGTAATAAATAATGTATATTTATATTCATACATTAGATATATTTATGATGTATATATATGTATAAAATGTGTATTCTTTTAACAACTATAATGAATTTTGATATTGAATTTGTAATCAGGGTCAATTATTGATAATTTTTTATTTTATTTTCGAGAAATTTACCAATAAAAAAAATGCTAAGCTTTAAGAATAATAATGAAAAGATAAAAAAAAATATTATAAATTTTATTTAGATAATCCGATTTTCTTTTTGTTTTAAAATATCAATTATATAAGAGTACGTTACGTGTAAACCAAAAACTATACAAAATTAGAACTTTATTTAGAACTTCTTTTTAACTTGTTTTGGGTATAAGATATAATGTAGTCTTTTATATATATTTCTTATAAAATTAAAAAAGAGATGCATATGTCTAGAACTAAGTACTAAATATATACTTAAACTAAAATTTCTTCATTTAACTAACATAGAGAAAATAAAAAACATAAATTATGGACCTAAATTACCTAATTTTTTTTTTTTTTTTTGTAAATAAACTTTATCGATTTATACTGAAAGAAAATAGCAAAGAAAATTAGTTAAAAAAAGTGGAAAATTTATTCGAAAACCGAATATAGAATAAGAACTTTGAAACAAAAAAAAAAATTCGAATATTCAAGGTTAACAAAAAGATAATTTTCTAAAATTTTAATTATATTCATTATTTATCAAAATGTAAAAACATTTTTCTTATTTTTCCTTACCTACCCGCTAATATTTAAGCTAAATTGTTTAAACGTAACTTTAAAAGGCTCGAGCGATTTTGAAAATATTGAATAATCGAAGTTTATAGTGTTGATTTTTTTTTTGAATCGGAACTTTGGAAGACTTGAACGATTTCTCCTCATATAAAATTTAAGCATATTGAAATGTTTCAAAATATAGCAATGAGCTACTCATCAATGCCAGAATTGCAGTTTTCTTTAACTAGCTGACATTATATTTAATTTCCAATTATTTTAATGATTTTGTTTAATAATATTGTAATTCCACCAAACCACATTAAAGACATTTTTTTACATTTTATAAAAGAAAAATTTTCTACATCTTCTTAATCAAGATACACGATTGAAATATAATAATAAAATGAATGTTTAAATAAAAATTATATTAATATAATATACATCGTATCTATCTACCTACAGATATTTATGAAAACATTAATGTATTATGAGTTTTATAAGTATTAAAAAAAACTCAGTTGTTTTTCATGTAATTTGCCTTTGTTTAAAATTTTAAATTAAAATACATAATATATATATATATATATATATATCAAAAAGTTAAACATTTTTAATAACATGTTAAGATGACATTTTCAAAAATGAAAAATACATTTTTGTATATTTTCGAAAACATAAAATGACAATGTATTATTCAATTTTAAAGCTCTAAATTTAATTTTTCATTATATGTAATTTTTGTTAGAATAATTTTATTTTGTTTGAAGATTTTGTTTCAAAGTGGTACATAAAAGTGAATTACTTTCTCGTACGTGACTTGTAATGAAATAATAGATCCTGAATGTGGTATTTTTTTTTTTTTCATTTCAACCTGTTGGTAGTCCCTTATTTTGTGTCAATCTATATACATTATTAACTACATAGACAAAAATATTTAACTAACAATTTTATTGCACGAAGTAGGTTGTTGTTAAAATTTTCATCTTTATGAATAACAAGAAAATATTCTATAATTAGGTACATTTGTTTATTTGTGATGTATACATATACTGCATACAAAGAATATGCTTCTTTTTGGTAATTTATTCATATGGTTCAATGAATATCTGTAAATTTTGTATGGAAAATTTGTAAATTTGTGTATATATAAGTAGTTGGTTAAAAATTTGTTTTAGCCACAATTAAATTTAGATTTAATTATATTTGTATGTGGTAAAAAACTACATTTTTATTTGAATGAATAAACGTACTGATTTCGAACAGACAGAACATTAATTAAAAAAAAATTAAATAGTGAGTGATGTGCAAAATTTAGGACATTAAATTATATTTAGGAGCATGAATATACATTATGTTTAAATATTTGATTATTATGATTATGTTGAAGATTTTTAAAATTTATGCCATTATTGGCTCCTTTTTAATAGTAGGATGTATTCTATAAAAAAAAAAAATTTCTTATTTTTATGTCTGCATGAATCTAGAGAAGACAAAAATCGATGGCAGCTTAATGTTTACATATTTGGTTTTTGGTATGCAACCGATAGAAATCTAAAAGATGTTTTCTTATTTTTTCCTTTCACTGAGTTATTTTCGGCGAATTTCTTTGCAAGTAGTTGTCCTGAGCTGTTATACAAATTATTAGTAATTGCGAATCTGAATGCTCACTTTAATTTGATTATGTTTATTATGTTTAAATCAATATGTTTAAATTCTATAGTTAATTATTTAAATCAATTTAGGAAGAAGTTTTATGTACAATATATATGTATATTAACACAAATATATTTATTAAAATCCTTGAGTACAGAAATAATCAAAATCTTTTAAAAATCCACAAATAAAATAATATTTTCTTTTATTTTAATTTTTTTAAGAAAACATTTGAACATCTATCTCTCTTCTTACTTAATTTCCCTGGTCTTTTTTATTTTCGTAATTATTTGTAATTATTTTGAGGGAGTGTCTTTTATAAGCATTAAAAAGAAAATTATTATTTAAAAATGATAAGTCTTTAACAATGAGAATTTTTTTTTCATAAGTGGGTATAAAAGGTTTACCACAGACGTAAATTGGTAACACAAAAATTAGAGGAATTAACATGGAAAAACACAAAAACTATTCCATTAGATAGTGCTGTACCCCGTACACAATGGCTTTATAAACCTACACAATGTCAATAAAATAAAAATTTTCTATTTTTAACTAATCTTGTAATAAAATATAATTCACATAAGATAAAACACAATTTTTTAATACGTCGTTGTATTAAAATTTTTATAAAAATTTGTTTCTATATATTTCGCATTACCGATATTTACATATAATATTCCCATAGAGATAGTTAGTTAATAATAAATTTATATTTTACATCTTAAATAGTAAATTATATATAGAATTATTTTCCATTATTCCATTTACTTGAAACAAAATTTTCTTAAGTTATTATTAACTTTTGTTTCAAAGTCGTTTCTGCACGTCTATAACTTAGATTCTCCAGCTGCTGAAATCGGAGAAATAATATTAAAATTCGTTATGAAACAAAATATTTTCCTTCTTCACTGACGTTATCTTTGTACACTTCAAAAAAATAAAATCCAATAGACTTCATGCTTATTTTTCTTCTTTTGTAAAATTTAAAATTTATTTTTCTTTTAAAATATGTCAAATTAAAATCAATCTTTCTTAAAAATATTCAATTTGTATTATTTTAAACTATTTCTATCATTTAAAACTATTGCTCATAAACTTCATATATTTAAAGTGTAATTTAGTTTAAAAAAAATTCAATTTAATTCTGCTAAATATAAGAACTTTGATATGAAAAAAAATCATTGCTAAAGTTACATATAAAAATATACAGAATAGTTGCTCTCTATTCATATATTCATTTCATTTCCACTTTCAGCTCTCTGTCCGAATTCTAGAACCTATTCGGGGTTGATTATTTATTTTAGGGGCGTTTTATCTTCATCAAATGCAGAATTCATTTAAACTTTTGAAAAAATTTATATTTATATAAATTGTTTTATGAAAGTAATTCCAACTCTTGGTCAACTGAAAACCTTTTATCTCCGGAGGCCGCATTCGGAGAATCTCAAGTTTCAACTTAAGAGATTACGCATATTTTTGTATCAATTTGATTAAATCTGTCTAGTAGTTCTAAGCATTTAATTGGTCGGCAGACGAACGCACGAATGGACAGACAGAAAGTGAAGACATATTTCCATTTTAGATGAAAAATGGGCTTTAAATGTATTTTTAAATTAAAAAACATATTTTCCAAAATACTCATTTCTCATATTTACATATTTTTCATGGTGGATTTATAAAACAAATCATATGGCAAATCTTTCGTAAATATTATACACGAAATTTTAATAAAGTTTTAAATGCGATATTATACAACATACCTTCAAGTATATATATTTCTTTTATCCATCATATTATTATTTATTTTGCTATAAGGATCATTTTTATCCTTTTTTGTTGCATATATGGAAAAATTGAAAATTTTATATTTATAAAAAGAAAAAAGTAAATGTGCAAATCTTTATTTATTTACTTAACTTTTTTTCTTTTTTTTTTGAGATATTATTATCCAAGTACGGTATCCAGTATCTTTTATTTCTTCAAAATAATATTGAAAGGAGCAACAGTGTTATTATTATTGTTTAAAAAAAAAAAACATTAAGAAAAGAGAATTGAGTATATTTTTATAGTAAACTACCTGTTAGAAATTCTTTTTTTTTTTTATCTTTTTGTTAAATTTTTATAGTTAGAAATTTTTTTATCTTTGCAATTTGATCAGGTTAAAGTTTTTTATTTATTTTTTTTTTAATAATGAAAGTATGAAAAAAAGTTATAAATGAAAAAGAGTAATGAATCTGATTTTGTTTTTCATATATATATTTATATATACAGTATCCACTTTTGAATATAATTGTATATGTGGGTGGAACAAAACATAATTAAATTTTGTTAAGATTTACTTCGAATTTTTTTATGATATTTTTTTTTAACTTACTTATGTACAATTGTAGGTAAATATACAGTTTTATGTATGCCAATGATGTGTATGATTAATATTTCTAAGAATAATTTTCTTTGATAGGGAGTTAAGTCTATTTTTATTGAAAATGACATAAATTTTGTATATTATTCATTTTTCGGTATTGACAGAACCAAACGTTATAAGCTGAAGGAATTAAAACATTTTCAGGACGGTATAAATGAAAAATATAGACATAATACACGAAATATGACGCCTGTTTTCAACATTCAAATTAAATAAATATTATTATACGCATACTATTATACGGATTTTTTTTTAAGTATTTCTACGATCGCTCGCTATTCATATATCATTATACTATCATTTTATTAGTGCCAAAGATTTCTTGCGACTCACATGCAATAAAATTGAATCTTAGTGACAACAAATGCAATGCAGCAAAGCTTGTTGAAAGTTTATAAAATATTGAGAACTTTTGTCAAAACATTTAAAAATACAAATTCAAATAACATTTTTTTTTATGTTTCTTTATATATTTTTTTTATTATAAACATAAATTAAATTTATATTCCCGTTTTTGTCCTCGATCATTTTGGCCGTTTGGCAATTTCCATTTCACCATTCTTATACTTTGTTCGTTCTTCCTGAATTTTAATAATACTCAATTCTTCTTTAAATCTAAAAAGTGACATAGGTATACTCCACCCGAAAGTTTATTCACACAACAACGTCGGAAACTGTTTTTAGTTTTTTTTTTTTTTCGCAAGGATAAAAATTGAAAAATGATTCATCATTTTTTCTATGCTAAAAATTTTCATTTTTTTGTTATTATGTTATGATGACACAATAATAGCATAAAATATCAACTTTTCTTTTCATTAAGTTTCATTTTTATCATTTTGAAATTATGTGTACAACTTTTATTTTCCTTTTTTTCCCCAGCTTCTTTTTTTTTAAGAAATTGCTGCTGGCTAGAAAAAGGTCTTCATGCAAAAAAAAAATATAAAATAAGTGAAATAACATTAAATTGTTCTTTTAAAAATGTTAGGATTAAATTTTTTTTTTTTTTTTGCAAAAATATGCTTTTAAAATTTTTATTTCTTTTTTTTTTTAATGTTATAAAAAATAATTTTGGTGACTACCGGAACAGGGTCAGTGATGGATACGTTTATGAATTAAAATTACATTAAATTTTTTTAAAGTTTATACGAAACAATTTGAAAGAGTTAACTTTTTTTAAGTGTTCATGAATTTGAACTACAAATAAATTAAAGAAGAATTATGAAAATCGTTGTGGTAGTGATTACTTTTTTAGTTATATCAATTTTAGAAAGACTTGAAACATATCGTTAATGAACTAGATATGTTGCAATTGTTATTCTACAGTTATTCTACAGTATCATGGGTTTGTTTTTTTTTAGCATAAGGTCACCTTTCGCTCCTTAAACCATTTACATACTTGTGTAAGTATAAAGATTTTTTTTTAAAATAACAATCACAGTTCGAATTAGTCTTGGAAGTATAATTCTCCTTATCAACTTGGAAATTTCCTTTTTTTTTTTGTTATAACAATTCTGTCAAGGTATAAGGATAATCCTGGACAGAGAGTTATATATATATATATATATATATATATATATATATATTTTTTTTTTACTTATGGAAAAAAATTTTTAGATTAAACTTAATTTAATGTTTGTTTTTCCTTTTTTTGTGGGAAATATATAACAGAAGAGATTTACTAGTCTAATCTCTTTTTTTTGTTGAATTTTCCTAAAGTCAACTTATCAAAATTTCATTTTCATTTAAGAATTAAACAATATCACATAAAAATTGAAAAAAAAAAGCACGCAGTATGAGGGAATTTAAAATTTGTATATAGAAATTTTTATAAAGAAACTTGAATTCAAACTTATATAATATAATAAATATGAACATCCCCACATACTTTAAAACTATAATAAGCAAGAATTTATAAAAAAAATGATTTAAATTGTTTTGTCTTATTTTTGGTACTTACATAATTTTATCACAAAATATTCTCTTATTCACAAATTAGTTTAAAGCTTTATTTTACAAAAAAAAAAAAAAACATTACCACAAAATGAACAAAATTGACTATTTAAAAATACCAAAAAATAAATGAACAAAAAAAAAAAAAAAGCACTGCAGAGATATGAAGAATACTTACAAAATTCTAAATTTATACATTTTTTTATCTTTTGTAAATGAATTTCGCACACATGATATTTATCTGAGTTTGTTTACATTTGGAATTCAAATTTTCTTTTATGAAATTTATGTGCTCAGCATAAAAAAAAAAATAATAAAAATAAATAAACATACATACATTTAGTTATATCTAATTTGTTGAAGAAAAATAAACCCAAACCAAACCTCCAGAAAATAAATACATTTTGTAAACTTTTAAATTATTATATACTTAGAGTTGAATATACCCTTGAGTTTTTTTTAACATAATGACAAAATCTTTGCATTTTATTTGTAAATTTATTGTTTTGTACATAAATATTTCAATTCAAATGTTCTATTGTTGCAGCCAAGTATCAATGTAAGAAAATAGAAAAGTCTTAAGTATAATCGAATAAAATGAAAATTTATTTTCCTCAATGAAAGCAAAATTATTTTAAACTTTTTCTTTTCTATTAACATTATTTAAAAAAATTATAAGAATAAAGTATATATGTATAATCAAGAAATAACAACTTAGTCTTCTTACTTAACTAAGCTCAATTGTATATCAGTCGAAGGAAAACATAAGACATAGATTTTTCGAAAATTTAGAGTGCAAACCCATTTAAACAACTTATATCGTGATATTAAAAAAAATATATATTATTTTCTGATTGGAGAAAATCTTTATCAAAGGCAATGTGTGTAAACATAAAATTTATATGTAAAGTACAAGTGCATACAATGTGAAGGTAATATGATACGAGGACAAATAAATTATACAAATATAAAAAATAAATTGATAACATTTTTTTATTTTTAAATTTACAAATATTGAAATATTTGTTTATTTTGTAACTTTTAAAATGTACAATAATGTGCATTATACTTGGAATAGTTATATAGAGATACTTAGTTGATTTATTCGATTAATCTTCAATGCTGTTGTAACATCTGCGATGCACAACATATCATGTAATAAAAAAATCGTGTAATAAAATTAATTAAAAATAAAATTTTTCATAATTAAATTATTTTAATTATACAAAGAAAATTTTTTTCATTCAAAATAGAACCCCTCATGACATGAAAAGTTTTAGACTATAACTAGTTTTTAGTAATTAAAAATTAAATAAGTATACAAGTATAATTAAGATTCTTAGAAGAATAAGTAATGTGGAACGTTATAAAATAAAGAAATTTTTAAAGTTAGAAGGCTCTGATTGGTTATCATTATATAGATAGAGTGTCGTCGAGTTCAATTCAAGTCTCTTTGTTCCGTATCAATTCTGAAGAAGCTACAGCAAACATCTTTTCTAAAACTTAAATCGTAAGAAAATTAAATTATCCTTGAATAATGATAAAAAAAACTCTTGATAATTTTTCAATTCCATTCATATTACTAAAATAAAAATTATTGCACTGTCAAAATGAAGACGGAATTAAAACAAAATTTTACATCAAAAATAGTTTATTTCATTAGTTAACTAAATTAAAATCTAATGTCATTTCCATTCAATAACTTAACACAGTAATTTTATAATCATAAAATGTAATTAAAATATATAATATAATATTCTATAATAATACAATATAATTTAATTTAATTTTTTTCCTAACAAAAAATTATATATAGACTTCTTAAGCTTAAGAGCATAATGACTAGAGACACATTTCTATTTTCTAATCTGTACATCAAAAATAGGTACTTAAAGTCATTTATATAATTTGGTTTTTCAGCACAAAAATACATTTATTTAATGTTTTTTATTAAAACTATTTTATTTCTATTTTTTTTTAAAGTTATTAGACTTGATGAAAATAAAAATTATTAGTTCAATCTGAAAATAATAAGTAAAACTGTAGTAGCTAAAGCAAATAACTTGTGTGCTTTGTTAAACTCTACTTCATTGTTAAATTCTAGAATTTGATAAGTTTGAAATATTTCACAGATTTAAAACCTTTCTCTTAACTTCCTATAATTTACTCATACATCTGCAGAATTAAGAATTCAAAGGCTTTCAAATCTGAACATAATATATTCTTTTATTGAGCGATATCGGGTTAATATATCAGTTTCGGCGGTTGATTTCTGTAAGCAAAATGTTTTTTACTTTTATTTATTTTATTTACCATTATTTTCATTGTATAAAACTGATTTCCGATTGATTTCTTTTTTTTCTCAATTTTTTATAACAAATTTTAAAATAACTAGCCTTATAATATTAACATTACACATTTATATATATTAAATAATAAAAAATTCCCAGTTTAAACACCATTAAAGTTATTTTTTTTTTTCAAAAATTAAAAGCGTAAAAAATCATAATTAAACTTCTTTACTAAAAATAATTCTTGCAGATATATCTGTGAATGAGCTTAAGATTTATCCATGTGGAAAACATTTCATATTTTTAGATTATAAATTTTAAAGGTGTTGGGAACAGACTGTTGAATAAAACTTTATATAAAATAGTTGGTTAAGTTAACTTGTTTTAAAAGTTAACTTGTCAGCATAATTGCAAAACCACATGGAAATATTTTATCGGATACATGCAATAATCACGAAACTGCAAAATCATACACTTTTACAAAAATAGATTTTTAAATATATACTTACATTAGAATTTTTCTACACATTTCGTGCGACTCGTAAAAAAAATCCTTTTAAACTACTAAACTGATTTAGGCCGTTTTAATGCCAAAATAGGCCTAATATTGTTCATCTTACTCAGCTAATGCTATTCTAAGAGCTCTCAACCAGCCAAGAAAGAGTGTAATGATTTTCATATAAATTTTAAGAAATTTTAATCCATTTTGGTGAAAATTAATGTGTGAGTAGATAAATTCTAATTAAAGGAACATAAAAAATGGTTGGACCCCGATTTAACCAAGGATTCGGATTGGGAGTTAAAAATAATTGTTGATGAACATTTTTATGTATTAGTAAAGATAGATTGTTAAAATCTTTTGAAGTAGCTAAATCGAAATGTGGAAAAGGAGTTCGTAGTTCATGTTCTACATTTTTACTATTCTATTTCATTTTACTAGCTTTTCTTACTTCATATAGATTTCAGAAAAATAAAAAATATAATTTATACGTACTAATCTTATCTTAAATACATTTTGTCTGTGTACATAACGAATTCTACAACAATCAATCATTTTTATATATGATTGTTCACCTTAATATTTTTTTATATCAAAAATATTATGCCATAGATAGAGCATTTTTTTTAATTAGACATTTAACATTTTAAGGATCCGTTAATAGTAGAATGGTGTAAAATCTCCAAATCTTCTAACCATGTTGAATTAAAGCTGTATTAAATGATTTAAATTAACTTAAAAGACATAAGAAATTAAATCTACTCATAATTTCTCAATCAACTTTTCAATTTTGTCTTTTCTATCAATATTATGAAAACTTTTTTCGCCGATACATAATTAAAACAGTTTCAATTTATGGTTTTCGTACTAAAAAGAGGTTGAAACTGAGAAAATAAATTCATTGATCGAAAATTGGAGATTCCACAAATTGTATCTACTAAGAATTTTTTTATGCTTTTGTTTATATTGAAAAATTTACCCTATTTTTTTTAACTATTGATTTGTTTTTTGATTTTGTACATTAAAAATATGGTTTCATTGTTTGTAAATTTTTATGTTAATAATTTGGAAAATTATATCCTTTGCATCTTTTATTGTGGTTACCTACTTTTTTTTTACATATAATTTTTTTTATTTTGTTGGAATAATTTTCTGAAAATATATAAAATTTGTCATATTGTAAATATATAAATTTTTATTCACCACCATGTGTTTAAATTTGTATTTTTTTGTATCTCCAAGGATTAAATATTTGTCTTTTATTTTTGTTTATAATTTTAAGTAAATATTTAAGATCCTTTAAAGTTGATGTGTATCGTCAGCTGAGAGAAATAAAAACAAGTCCATTTCTTTCAAATTTCTTGTAGACATTGAATAATATCATTCTCTCATCCGTTTGTATATAAATATTTAGTTTCTTTTTATATTAATTTACAAATTTCATATATTTATAAAGAATATGTTTTTTTTTTTTCGTAAATAAAATTTCCAATTTGCGAACTTTGTTCAAATATTACTGATAATTCAAAAATTTAAATTCAATAATTCATCAACTTCACTTAAAATCTAGTGAACACTGCAGATCAATTGAAAATCATATTCTCCTATAGGCGAGTATTCCAGCTCTTTACCTTAGTTGATGGATCAGCTTAATCGTACCCTCAGGCTGAGATTTGTATGAAAATATTTTTAAAACTCTGCAGATGATACGGAAAATAAATTTATTATGGATGTCAAGTGAATTTCTAAATATCTACAATTAAATGTTTTAACTTGCTGAGAGAACTCTTGCAAGTTGAAATCGTATTTATTAAAAATATCAAACAACTAAAATTTTCTAAAGAAAAAGATACTAATAAAAAAGTCTTCATTAATATACTCTTAAAGTTTATAGTATATATTTTTTCAAACGTAAAAAAATCTTCTTTGCTTTATATTTCTTCGTCTGATATTCACATTTGTAGGAAAAAAATTTTCATTTTTAAATCAACATCATTGAAATACCAAAGTTACGTATTCTAAAATAATAAATGTTCCTTCATCATATAAAAATCCATCTAACCTATGTACTTAAGCTAACAACTATGTATATACCAATTTATTTTCCTGTTGCAATTTTTCTTTTAATTTTATTTCATGTACATATTTTTAGAGCTAAAAAAAAACATAGTTAAAATGTATAATATGTTCAACATAATTTGATTCTGGAAAATAGTAACCACTTTAAACTTATTATCTGTATTTTTCTTGAACTTTAGTTATAAAAAAAATAAAATAATGTGTTTATCAAGAGAAAAAAAAAAGATTTTATCACAATGTTGAAAAAACTAAAAAATTATAATTGGATTGAAATATTCTTCTGTGAAAGAAATTAAATTATCGTTTTTATCTGAATAATATCATATAGTAAAACCAAACCATCATAAGAAATTTATCTAAAAAAAAATTAGTTAATGATATAAACTATAGCTAACTGGCAGCTCATTCTTCCGTTTAAAAAATGTAAATTTAATTAAATTTAAAATTTTTGATTAAGTAACAAAGGATGTCGACAATAATAGTGTTATGTCGAAAACAATTTTCAATACGACATGAAAGTATTATATTATTAATTATTAAAATTCAAATGATTATACTGAACATAATCAGTTAATTACTGTAAGGTAATTTAATAACAATGACTAATCGATTTTGAGTAATTATTTTTATCTTTTCTTGACTCTTTATTATACTCATTTTTAAACTGAAGATGGTATATGATAATTTTTTATGCCTCTACTTTTCATATTTTACTGCATTCTACTGGTATGTTTTGGTACTTCAAGTTATGAATCATGGATTAATTTTTATTAATTATCATCAATATGATTAAATTAATAAATCAATAAATTTATGGTGTTTCTTATCTAAAAATAAATATAACTGTACGAGTATATACATAAAACGTAGTTGATTTCAGTTATCATTGTCTTTTCATTTTGTCATAAAATTGAATTAATTTCGCTAATTAAATGCTACAAACTATAAGTTGTATATATATATAATGTAAAAGTTTTAAATTCTATATCAAAATACTTTATTAAGCTCAATTTCCTACAAAATGACCTCTGGTTCTTCACAGCGATCATTAAACAATGGACTGGGACGATATAAACCGTTTTTACTGTTGTCTATACCGCTGCCGAGTGTACTACCATGTTTTACCCTAATTGTACCGCCACCAGAATTATAAATTTTCATTTTCTTTCTAGTTGTTGGCCATGACAATAATAATTGTTCTTCAGTCGCTGAATCATAATCTTTGCTATAACAACTTGTCTCTTCCATTGATGAATATTTTCTATGTGACAACTCGGATAATGTTGTTGAATTACTGCCACTAGTTATATCAATCCGCTTGGAATCACATTCACTGCTATCCACATCTCCGCTCAAAATTTGATTTTTATTAAAATTACATTCCTGGTTATTATCCAAAGAATCGTTCTGATCTTGTTTTTTGGTTTCAATGTCATTATCTCTGGCTCTTTCGAAATTATTGTTATCTTTCCAAATAGATGATGATTTTTCTGTTATATTAGTTGAAGATGAATATTGGCGATGAGCTTTCATATCTTTAGCTGGACTTCCCGGCAGTGATGGTGTCTTACTTTCACTGTCATCAGAAAATGCTCTCGTTATTAAAATTCTTGGAGATGTCATTGGCGAATTGAATACTGTTCGTTTATTATCAGTTAAAATAATATTATTATTACTACTATTATTATAATTATTGTTATTGTGGTTGAGATTTTTAAGTCTTTTTGTATGCTGATGATTATCTAACCGTAAAACTTTATGTAATAAATAATTTGCAGCTCCCAAAGGATTTGAAGATTTTGTTGCGCTTAAAATTTCCTGATGTGATGAAGTGCAGGTAGTACCTTCATTGTCAGAAATGCTATTATCAGTATCAGTGCCTAAATGAATAAAAAATATTTATAAATACTTATTTTAATAAAGAAAATTTAAAAAATATATATAAAAGACACAGAAGATATTTTTTGAGGAATTATTTTCAAGTAAAGCATGTTCAAGATTCAAGAAGCTAGAATTCAAAAATATTATTATAGACACAGAACTTTTATGGGATTTAAATGGAAACTGTAACTAGCTTTTCCATTTTCTGGTTCGGTTTAGAGTTATTTTTGTATTAAACTAAAAATTTTATTATTACCTAATGGATAATTAATTGATTTTCTAGGATTTTCAGTCAATTTGGCAGCTCGGAATGATTTTCTAACTGACTCGTAAAGCTCTTTATCAGCTTCGGAAATCATTTCTGTATCAGTCGTCGGAACTTGTAAAGTATTACAACTTGATGTATGTGCTAGTGGTTGAATTTTTACTGAACGTGAGGCAGTTGGACTTTCTAGACCAGCAAATGTCAGACTTATTGGTCGCCATGTCAATTCAGACGCTATTCGTTTCATTTTAGCTCGATGATGATGAATACCATTAGAAAATCCATTACCACTACTTGAACGATTAAAGTCTATTAATGTTTCTGACAGTCGACGCTGCAACAATGGACGTGTTAAGAAACCAATATTAGTTACAGACGGACGTCTTGAACCACATGTTGATGGAGTTCTAGCCTGTATTTCTTGATTTATTTCATTTTTCGTTCTCTGTTTACGCCAATAATTTTGGAATGTTTTACGTATTGTCTTACTTTTAAGTCCATACAATATTGCATTGAAAATTGTTGAGCTGGTTAATAATGATTGTGCAACTAATATTAAATATTCTTTAGTCTTATTTAAATTTTCTGGCACATTGGTGCCATAGACTTGGACTGCTACAGTATCCCATATGATTGATATGTAATATGGTAAGTATAATATTACAAATGAACCAGCTAATTGTAGTACTGATGCTATTGGACTACGCGATCGAAATTTTGGACCACCTGCACTTGGTGCTGTAACGGTAGGCACAAAAAATGGATTACGCTGATGTGTTATTGTCACTTGAGCTGAAAGTGTGACTTCATAAATTGCAGCTGCAATTCTATGCCTATGATAACGTGCTATCATTAAAACCTTTTTAAGAAAATTGAATGAATTATTTTTAAAATATTGATAATTTGGTATTACATTTAATAAAAATGTGAAACAAAAAAAATTTATATAAATAGATCGGCCTTGGTAAATATTACAATATTAACAACTTATGTTTTCATTTATAAACCAAAAATTCCAACAATTAACTCTTAGTATATATTATAGGAATGTAATTGTCGGTATTATTTTTCAGCCAAATAATGGTTGTCTTCTTTTTAATAAATTGTGTAAAAAATAAAATTGTACCTTTATAATAACATTTAATTCTATATTACAACTTTAAGTGCTTAAAAGAAATAAAATCTTACCTTAATATTACAACCTATAATTACAATTCCTGGAATAATTACAGTAACGAAAGTAAATACTATTGCATACCATAATGAGTTTAGTGTTGCAAAATTGGGTATGCATGCTGTCATATTTGTACTAAATGTATACGGTGCCACTTTAAAAAATGGTGGTATGGTTAATGAAAATATTACTATCCAACCACTTATCAAGCCAGTTATAACCTAACACAAAAAAAAAATTAACACATTATTATGAATAATTCAATTAAGTTTATTTAGATAATTAAATTATTTATCCTCGGTATATTATAATATTTTTATTCATGGTATATTTTATCGGTCATACAAATCATCGTTTGAAAACTTTTCGGTATTTAATGAGGATTTGTATAGTTTTCTGTTATGATCGATTCTGTAATTTCAGTTATTTTTCAATAGGATTTAAAATTAAATAATATATACCTAAACGAATTTAAAATATTTTTTCAAATGTTCTCCCTAATAAACTCTGATCCTTATTAAATGGGTAAAACATTTTTATTATATTTTTAGAACAATTCGATTTATTGTACAACCATATTAAAAGTATATAATTACAATATTCATTTCAAAGATGACCTTAAGAAGAGTAGGTACACTTTGAAAAATAAAACTATAACTCATGGTGATATTGATTAACTTTTAAATTAAAATTAAAATGAATTTCTCCGTGAAGTTATTTTTATTAAATTCTAAAAAAAAAAAAAATTAATAAATAAATAAGCTCAAATATTGAATATAATTAATAAAAATAACAATAATAATAATAATAATAATTATTATTAGAACAAAAATAATTCTTTTTCATTTGAAATTCATATAATTTTCCATTACCTAAGTTTTTATTTTCTTTTTGATTAGAAAATAACTTAACGATGAATTTCTTCAAAATAGTGGATATATATAATTTCAATCGAAAAAATGAACTTGTAATAAAAATTCAAGGGCAAATTGTTTTTTTTTTTTCATAGTTCTTATTCTTTCTACATAAACTAAGAATATATGTTTTAGACATGAAAGCAGTTATGACAAAATAAAAACTAATAAATTAATCATTGATTGATAATGACCTAGATTATTACGAGAAAATATATTATATTATATTTTCTATTCAATAATAATACTAAAACTTAAATAAGTAGGTACATTTCAATTCGATTTGATATTAAATTAATAAATAAAAAATATAGCAGCGTATACATATAAAACGAATATACAAATAATAGAATGTGGATAGAGTTAAGAGTATAATAACGACGATACACCCAAAAACCAAAAGACGTCATGCAATGTCAATTGAAGTAAAAAATGATATTCTTATTATTATTATTAAATTTTTTGTTTCTTTTCAAATTCTTTAATTACATTATCATAATAAAATAGGAGATAGTAAAAAAAGGAAAACAATTACAAGTAATGGGCAATTAATGAAATGAATTTTTTTTTTATATATAAGGTATTTTCACTTCAAAATTTTTCAAATTTTTTCCAAATGACATGTTTATAAATTTAAAAATTCTAAATATAAATTTATAATTAAGTAGCGAGAAATGTTGTTTCGATGTACAAAGAATATATTTGTTCATTACCTTCAGTAAGAGTGAGGAGTTGGCGAAGTATTATATACATAATCTAACAATATACTATTACGCTGTCCTCCAACTCAATTTTAAACAAAAAATACCTTTTTGAATAATCAAATTTATTTTAATTTATGTAGTATCTAATGTTTAATAATATAGAAAATTATTATTTCAGAGCATCTGAATTGTTGTTATTTTTTTTAATTATTTTATTAAGAAAAGATATTATATTAAGTATTAAATTATAATAATTCTAGCAATTTGATATGTTACTTGTAAGATTATTAAAATTTTATAATAAATTTCTTTCACATAAAAAAAAATGTTGTTTGTGTGTACACTACACTACATCATCATCATAATTTAGTATAAAATAACCTCCAAATATATTATGTTATATATATAAGAACATAAGTTTTTATTTAGAAAACAATATTTCCAAAAAAAGATACTGTACATATGTATAGGTACATGATTTTATTGGGTTAATGCATATTTTTATGATTTTCAAGGAATAATATTCGTTATTGTCAAAAATATTGTTTAAAAAATACATATTATGCCTTTATACTGTGACAGAACTGTTAAGGTGGAAATTAAAAACGAAAAAAGTTTGAAAAGGTTAATTATGTATTTATGATTATTAATTATATAATAGCCAATAGCCTATATACATAATTTTCTAAATAAGACCATTATGACTGTTTCAGAGCACAAATTTAAATAAACTTTTCTTTCTTCATCTACACAATATACACATCAATTTTCTAACGTATACGTATTATGATCAACCTCGATAAATCAGCATTATAATAGAAAATAATAATGAATTACTATTTTTTTTCCCATTATTAGGATGTTAGATATTATGAATTTTAATGCAAATAACGCAAGAAAATTTAATTGATAGAAAACGCATAAAAATTTCCAAGTCATTTCATTGGTAGTGAAGAATATTTTATATTGTTTTAAAATAATAATAGAATTCATAAATTAAAAGCTTTGCACATGTTGTACACAATATTCTATGGATAAATTAATTATTCTGAAGGCTTACCTTTCTATTAGTCACAATTGCACTATAATGTAATGGCATGGCAATAGCATAAAATCTATCACAATTCAAACCACAAATTGTCCATAACGCTAACGGATGGAGCAAAGTTAGGAAGAAACCATTTATGTCACAGGGAAATTGTATGGATTCAATCCATATTCCATGATGAAATATCGGTGGGAATGAGAATACAAGAAAAACTATTGATAATAATGTTTGTGTTACACTCAAGTGAATTAGGAGGATGTTATTGGGTGATGCCTGAAATGAGAAAAAAATAAAAAATAAACAAATTGAATTTATTGTCCGCGACAAAAGAAAGTAATAAAATAAAGTTTTCCATTAATTCTTAAAAAGGCAGATGTGTACCATTTTTAAAATTCAATGAAAAAAAAAAGTTTAAATTGAAGTGAAGAGATATATGTATTGTTAATGGTAATTATAAAAAAAAAAATCAAACTTTATGATCCAAAATTCAACTAAACTTCAATACATGAAAATGTGAGAATAATAATACAAAACATTGATCATCAGACGAAGACTTTAGTCAAAATTATGGTTTGTTCGAGAGCGCTACAGAGGGAATAGAAGCGTCATAGTAATAGTCTCTAATAGAATACGTACATATTGTATAAGTGAACATTTTAGAATTGTTAATGCATAGATAAAAAAAAAATTCTTTTTATATAAATTGTAACGAATTCATTGTATATTTTTACGAGGATTGTATATTTTTCTTACGCTATAGATTTATTTTAATTGATAGATTTATACGTAAGATAATAAATTAATTGAAAAAATTATAAAGTCTCTCTGTCTTTTAAAAATAAGGGAAGAAATATCCTAATATTATGTAGAACTGTACAAAATACCTTTAAAACGTCTTTATATAGCATACCTACTATCTTTAAAAATTCTCAAATGAGGTCAATGTCATATTGTTATTTATCATTAAAATGTTGAAGGCAGGAATGTTAGGAGTGAATTTTTTCATTTATTTTTTGTACCCATATAGTCTCCTTTATTTTTATTTTTCGAAATATTTATTTAATCTTACATAACACTGTGTATAGTAATATAAGCTAAATAAAACACGTTATATAATTATGGTATTGAAGGAAATGAAAATCGTTCTATTCTTTTAATTCTTTTTTGTTTTTTAAAGTAAAAACAAAGGTGATAAAAAAAGGACATAAAGAACTTTAACAATTTGTTTGTATAATTTTCTTATTCGTTTTTATATATTAATAAGTTTCGTTTAACTATAATACACTTTAAGTCAAATGAGGCCTTCAGAATTTTTTGTTCCATCAAACTTTAAGCTAAAATTTCAACTAAAAGAATTAAATTAATTCCCCTTTAAACGATTTCAATTTAAAAATAAATATTTATGAACGTCGTTGTCGAATTTTTAAAACTTATTTATTTTCAGAATCTTTATAGAAAAATAACATTAAATTTTTGAACTACGGAATATGGAACAAACTAGCACTCATATAACGATAATATCTAAACATAAAGTTTTTTTAAGTAAGAGAACAAAAATTTTTTTATTTTTCCGATAATCATAAAATTAATGAATTTATTTTTATTTTATTTAATAGTTTCGATAATAAAATAATGTTGACAAGAAAAGATGACTAAGCAAAATGTATGTACTGTACAAAAAAAAATTGCTGTCCTCCGACATAATTTCAATTATCAACGATAATAATGTTTAAAATTTAATTTGTGATACCAGAATCTTACAATGAATCAATTTGTTTGAACTTGTTCTTCGATGGCATGTTCTTCGATGGCATTTTCTATTAAAATTACTTGAAAACTAAGTTATTACTAAGTTATAAGGTCGGTTTTTATTATAAACCGAAATTGAGTATCAGAATTTAGTGCCAGATAACAGTCACCTATTGTCATACTCAAGTAAAGTGAGAGGAAATTGGTTTTCTGGTATATTATTGAAAAAATTAAATTATTAATATATTATTAAATTATTAAAATATTATATATTTAAACGCTAGTGACAGATTTTTTCATAAATTTTGGAACTAATTGTGGCAAGTCTCCGAAAAAAATCATAATATAATTTATTATTCTAATTAGAGTAATAATAATAATACGAAAAGGAACAATCAAATTTTATTGTCTTTACTAATCTTTCTTATTGAAGAAAATTTAATTTTTAAATAAAAATATGTTATGAATTATTACTTATTTTAAAGCAATAAAATGTCAAAAAAAATCAAGAATCAAGAAGATTATATTGGAATATTTTATAGAAATTATATGCACGTCGTATGAATACTTTTTAAGATAATGTGGCTTAAGCTCTCGAAAATTACTTTTTTATAAATAAATCCTATTATCCTCATGATATCATTATTTTAATTAATATATCGTGTTCGCATGTGAGAATAATACTGTCGTAACTTCCAAATCCATCTTTTTTAGATAATTGCGTACAAAGCTCCTTTTTCTAAGTTCCAAGAGAATGAAAATTATTTTTTTGTTACTGTTGTTGGCTAAATAGTTAACAACCGATGGAAATTCCGTCTGTATAAGCAGGGTGTAAAATATAAAAGGAATAAGTAAAAACCTTTTTTTTTAATACTTAATACAGTATTATTCTCAGGATGCGATTAATAATTTTAACGATAATGATCTTAAATAAAAAAAAAATTGATTCAAAAATATGTATAGGTACCTACTTATAATAATATATTTTTAATTTTATTTAAATAAAATTAATGTAGGTATATAGATAATTTTCTTAATGGGATTTTTTATTTTAAGAATTTAAATAAATAATGATAAACAAAAATTAAATTAAATAAAATCTTTGGAAGCTTTATTGTAACTTGAAATTTTTATCTAATTTTTAATTTCGCACATAAATTTAAATTAAAAAAAAAAGTATCTACGTATTTTTTAAGAAAATGTCAAGCTTGAAAATTATTTGCAAGAAATTTATTAGAATAGTAATTTTAAAGTTCAAGAAACAAAACAATATAGAAATTTATGTTTGTATTTATATAAATTATAAAATATTTCATGATTAAAACCAAGTTTTCACTATATGAATGATGCTGTTAAAATAGAATATGTCTGAAATAGACATTAGTTTTCTTAAATATTTTCTAAACATTACACCAAATTGCTGATTGCATCTCTCCAAAGAACCATTTGCATTTAAAATTTTTTTTTGCTTGTAATATTCTTTAAAAATTAAGCATGTACCAACATATGTTCTGTATCCATGGAAGATTGTTGTTAACTATTCCAATCGATTTTATCGTCTCTAACAGATTATAATTATAAAATTGAATAGGAAATCATAAAAATATTAATTTTATAAAATGAATTATTTATTGATCCAGTGGCACTATTATAATGAAATTTTATCAATCTTAACATGATAAGCACACCATTCTAAGGATTAAAATTAAATCAATCAGAATATAAACAAGATACTCGTCATTTCATAAAAAAAAATTATTATTCTCTATATTATTCTATTATTTAAATATTATGTGTAGATAATAAATAAAATAAAATTATTAATTCATCGTTTTTATTCTGAATTTAAAAGCATATTGATGTTTAATTTGGAATAAATTTCTTAAATTTTAATTTATTCTGAATATATGTAAATTATATAATTTCGATTAAGTTTCCTTCAAGGGATATAAAGTGATGGGAAAATATAAAATAAATCCAACACTACAATTAAATATGTTGTATACATCAGGATAATATAGCCAACAGACTATGGCATATATAGATGTAATGTATTGTTACAACTAATATTTTTATAATTGATGGAAAAATTGAGATTTTCGTTAGCATAAATTAATGTAAAAACATTAGATTTTAATAATTTTAAATCATTAAGATTGTTTTAATGGATTACTTCACGTTAATGCTGTTCCTGTAAATAAGCACAAACTAGATTGAATATTATTTGTATACTGTGTTTTATTTCAGAGTCATCTCTCCAGCAGACGTTAATGCGAAGATCGTTATTTATTGGAAGGAACGATGTATATATTTGTAAAAAATATATATAGATAGATATTACAACGGTTCATAACAAGGTTTTTGTTTTATTTTGCTTACATATTTTAACATTTAAAATTATTATCTTTGTTATCATATAATTATCATTTAACACTTTTTTTTTTTCTAACAATAATATATTTATAATCTTCTTTAATGAAAAATTAATTTTAATAAATTATCTGACTATGAAATTTATTATCCTTTTTATAATTAAAAAAAAAAAGAAGTATAAAATATTATTGTTAAATTAATAATAATGGCTTTTATTTTAAATTTCTACTTAGCTATAGTTATTTAAATAATAAAATAATTTTTCAATTTTCCAATTAAAATCTTTTATCTTGTACTGCGATGTCTAACTAAGATTTATCAGAAGAAGTATTTGATAAAGTTATGTCATTTATTAATTTTTTAAATAATTTTTACTACTCAATTTACAATAGCACTTCTTTCAATGACATAAATTCAATTAATTAATGAAAGATAAAATAACATAAAACTAACCTCAATCAGAAATTTTTTGAATAAGTGTACCACAAGAAACCTATTACCTTTTGTCAATGTAATCTGAATAATTCTGAATTGTACTTAAAAGTTTTGTTTTAATTATTTATAGTTAACATTTTAACAAGTTTTTCAATTTAATGCAAAGAAGAAGTAATCAAATCCAATGGCTGGCAGAAAATAAAAAAAATACAGAACAGTAGTCATAAATGAAGTATGACATTTGAATTTATAATATTTTCGGAATATTTTTTATTTTTTTATCGCTCTTTGCTCTTTTATAGCAGCTTTCATCGAAATCCGTTTGCAGTCTCCTAGTCAAATCCTTAGTCAAATCCTTTCTTTTTTGTGTTTTTTCTAATACCGAATCCTTAGACACAATCGGGCTACTTCCATTTTGTTATTTTCAAATATTTAAAAATATTTCAATAATACAGACAGAAAATGAAAATATATAATCCGTTTTTCATTTTTGATGGAAAACGGGACCAAAAGAATGAAATATTCGAGCTATCAAGCATAATGATGACCATTGTCAGTATTAAATTAATCGAATGACAAAAGATCATCGATTTCGACTCCCATCGCAAATATTTTATAAACAAACACCAGGATTGTGATTAAGACTTTAGTCGTAAATTTGTCATATAATCATAACTGATATTTATTTAAAAAAAAAAAAAAAACAAATTATTTTCTATTTCAGTCATAAATTACCTATGTCCTTATACATATTTTCTTCAATGTTATAACAGAAAAAAAAAAATTATACAACAATGGTAACATTAAACCATAAAGAATGACTGTTCGTTAAAAATAAAATAAAAGAAAATAAATCCTTGTGGTTTCTAACGACAACAGGTTTTTCTTTAAACAAATTAAAATATATTACAGGAAAAAGTCAATCAATCAAACTAGGTGGAGACTTGAACTGTAATATATATATGTATAAAAAAAAAACAAAAGCAAATAGGTATGCCAGGAAATTATAATCCTTATTAAGGAAATAATATGTAGGTACCTGTTGATTTAATTTACTAAAAAAAAAGTCTTTTTCATAGAAAAAACAATTTTTTCCTGTGTGTTTACATTTTACTATAATAAATTTTTATACCTACAATAGACTTTGTATTTGACAATAAATAATTTCTATCAGTTTTTTCAAAACCACCTGCATATAATATATGGATTTTGTATAAAGTTTTTTTCAAAAACCTATTCAAAAATTCAAAACTTCACAACTCCGGCAGGAAATCGAAAGAAACATTGTATATGATATATAAGTGGTGTGTTCAGCTCAATTAATATAATCATGTTAATTGTTTGCTCTGTTTTTTTTTGCATATTTTTTATGAAATTTTTTATTCAACCGCAACAGTAAATACTTTTTAATATACATATTATAAATTATATAAAATATTGATTATTCTTTATTATAAAATTCTGTAAAATCGATTTCTCGAAAAATTTCAATATGTTTGTTAATTTTATTAAGTGAAGTATGAAACAATTTTTAATGTAATGTTATAAGGCTGTCACACTTCGGCTTTTTAATGGCTTTTTGAAAAAGCTATCATCGTTGTGGCTGGTTTGTGACTTTTTCCATACAAAAAAAAGAAAAAAAAGCTAGTGGCTTTTCAAAAAGCCACTAGAAAATCAGGGATCAAATAACAAATGAGCTCTGTGAGAAAAAATAAACTAACAATTGCATACTTTTAGGAAGTTGGCGGCAATTTTTTGTCAAAATCGAAAAAAAAAAACAAAAAAAAAACAAAAAAAAATCCCGAAAAAAAAGGAAAAATATATGACAAAAAGAGAAAAAAAAGAAAAAAACCAAAAAGTGCAAGTGTGAACGCATTTAAAAAAGCCGTCATGAGTAGTGGCTTTTTAGTTGTAGTGTGATTGGCTTATTAGAATAATAAATGTAGTGTTTAATTGTAATCTATCATTGACAATGAGACTAAATTTAAAGCCCTAATGAAGCTTCGAAACGTTGACGTTAGTTTAAAAAAACTGTCCTATGTAAGCTTTTCTACATAAAACCAATATAATAATCAGAGATGGAAATATTTTTTTTTTTGAAACTATATGCACCATTAAAATCAAGTCAATTAAAAGCAATCAGTAGAAGTAAAAAAATGTTAAAAATAAAAAATATTAAATTAAAAAAATTCTTTATTGAATCAAATTCTAAATGTCAGAAATCTATGTACCTACATCTAAGATTGAATTTGATGTTTTTTTCTTGAACTTTATCTAATTTCCTTCAAAGATATCCAAAACTTTTTAAATATCGAATAATTTTTGTTTATTTTTGTCAGTTTAAAAGTTTTTTAAAAGTATGGAAGGATATTAAGAAGAAGAATAAGAAAATATAAAATATTTTCAATAAGGAATTTTCAATCAATAAAAAGTTTTTAGTTAAAAAAATAAAAAAAAAACAATTCAATTTTAATTCATGCATATCATTTTGGTCGATTAGAAATCGCAAATATTTATTTGAAAACTGAAAGATTTTGATGTATGTATGTATAGTTTAATGGATATGAATAAAATAGCAATACACGTATATTTAAAATTGCGGAAGCTTACTGAATATAAAGTTATTTGGTTCACCGATTAGAGAATATTTATTTTATAATTTTTTTTTTGCAAAGCTCAAAATATAAATCACGTTGCAGAAAAACAAACACACGATATTTTATTTAAATATTTCTTATGTAAACCTTGGCAATTTTTCTCTTATCTAAATTACATAATGAATGACAAGCATAAATTCTCCGTACTTTTTTTTAAAGATCAGAGAATTTGTCGCAAAAAAATTAAATTAAAACAACTATAGTTGGTAAATGAGAGTGAGATCTCACTATTGGGTGGTACTTAAATTCTATTTTCTTAATAAGAACGCTGTGCTTCGCTTGACTAAAATAGATTCAATTGATCCCACCAAACTATTACAGATTTCATACTATTCTAATTTCTTAACATCAAACAGAAAATTTTGAATCGATTACAGAATTAAATATTTTTCGTGGAAAAGCAATTTTTTTGATTTTCAATAATAAAAAAAAAAAAAAACAATGAAAAGAAAACAGTTTTCAATTTAATTGAAAAAAAAAAAAATTCAATACTTAACGAATTTTTAAATTAAATTCAAAGAAAATACACAGAATCAAACTGAACAATTTTTTTGAATCTTTATGTAGGAGTATTAAAAATTTATTGAACAAATCGAAAAGAAAATCAATATACAGTTAAAGTAACATACTTTAAAAAATATAATAGAAACATTTGTTTTTATTGTGAAAAATTCCTCTTTAATTCTGAGATATTCTTAAATTGTTACATGATTTACTTTATTTATTTATATTATTATTTTCATCTACCTACTGTTTTATGCAAGATAAGAATTGACTATTAACATTTTTATTGCAATCCATTTTTTATTTAAACGTGATTCTATACGTTATATTCGCATAAAAGCAAACACATGTTATTTTATGTTAATTATTCGATGAATGCAAGAAATAGATTCAACGTTCAAATGTCATGAACTTTTTTTTATCAACATACAAGCTTTTGTATTAAAAACAAAATTAGATATATTTGATTTTAACGCGAACGAAATACGTATACATTTCATTTGATAATGTAATGAATGTAATGGAAGATGACAGCTGAGACTTAAAATTATAATAAGAAATGTTCATACAAGTTTAAGATGAAGTTTTTTGCTCTCAGTAAAATATTCAATGTCAATGCGACAGTTTAATTGTATTATTAAACTTTCAAGCACTTTTATTTCCAAAATTCAAAATATTAAAATTCAAAGGACACACTGCTGAATCCTTTTAAATTTTGAGAATCTAATTTTAAACTTTAAAAGTTCTTTCATTTTTTTTTTTTAAACACAAAAAATAAAATTTGTTAACAAAACAGAATTTTTTTTTTTTTTTTGTCACTCCATCAGGAAGGAAACTTTTAATGTTTTTGAACAATTTAATATGCATTAAAAGACAAAAAGTATAAGATGTTGATACATACATAAATTGTCCCAATTTTATAACATATAACATTTTTTTTCAATAATAAAGGCAATTTTGAACCCGAACTAAAGTTCTTTGAAAACAGTTATTATTATCAACTGCCCTTGCTTTGGTATTTAATTTTTTTGAATAATTTTTTGTTATAATTATACAAGAGGGTTCATTACAATGAAAATATTTATTTTTTAATTATAAAAATTGTCATGAAAGCAGATGTGATATAATATAATATTGAAATTAATAATACTTAGTTTACCTGACAAATGAAAAAAATATTAAGAATCAATTCCAAATTAAACTAAAAATAAATGATTATATAATCTAGGTTTTCGAAGTTTTTTTTATGAGCTAAATTTAGTTTCGGGAAGATTTAAGAATAAATAACTTCTGTTTTATGTAAATATAAGCATCTTTATTATAAACAGTATTTAAAAAACAAGATCTTCCTTACAAAGTTGTAGGGTCTATAGTGCTATAGTATACTATAAGAACATAATTAACGAAAAACAAAATAGTAATAACTACACAAAATATTGAAGTTTAAATGCTAGTTGAGCATAGACTAAAATTCATATCTTCCTGTACATAAGTCTCAAATTTGAGAGAAGTATATGATTTTAATGATTATAAATTAATGTAAAAGCTAAAATATACGTTGACTAAAAGATGCGATCCCAATATTGACGATTACTCACTCCTTTGTAGAAAAACATGACAAAAATAATATGTTTTAAAATGATCAGAATTTTTAATTTTAGTAAATCATTCTATTGAACTTTTTATATTACAAAAAAATAAAACATATTCTAAAAAAAACAAAAAAAATAATAATAATAAAAATTATAATAGCTTTGAATTCTTTTAAAAAAGTTTTAGAAAAAATATAAAAAAAATAGGAAAAAAAATTTAGGTTCCTCAAAAGTTTATTTCTCTAACATTTTTGAAAAACATTTTTCAAAAACTTTTATTTCCTTTTTTAAATTGAAATAAAAAGAATTCTTTTTTTTAATCTTTTAAAGTTAAATTTTGTTTCTTTTTAATTCAATTATTATGAATTTTCCTCAAAAAAAAAAAAAAGAAGGAAAATGACAGAAAACTCACAAACAAAGATAAATATTCATTTCGTGGTTTAATTTAAAGAAGGTACTCAAATTGTTTTTTTTTTTTTTTAACTAACTTAAACAAAGACAAAAAAAATAACCTTGGAAAATTGAATTTGACTGAATAAAATTTTCATTTTCATTAAAAAAGCTTTCTTAACAAATTTTTATTAGTCACGTTTATTCGAATTACTTTAAAAAAAAAAAAAAGTGAATAAAAAAGAAAATTATTATTATTTTTAATGAATTTTATATTCATAGAAGACCTCTCCTACTAACATTTTTTTATATAGTCCTTAAACAAAAATATCGGTACATACATAATATGTGTGATGTTAAAACATAAATTTATATAGCTATTAAAGAAAATGATTTTGAATTACATATTTCAATATGAAATTTTAACGGGTAAAAGATTAAGTTTGAAAAGTTATTTGAAAAAATATTTCCAATAATATAAATTATAATACTTTGTTCTTCAAAAACTATTTTTGCCCAAAAATTAATGAATAAATTAAATCAATATAGTGATAAATGATTATAACTGCAAAGTGATTAATATGATTTTGATTTCCACGTAACTACTCAATCCTTAAGGGCTGAAGTTCTTTTCATAATGTTTTTACTTTATATGTATATACTATACATTATTTATTCATTACAAATTTATGTGTCATTAAATGTGTAAGTGTCTAATTAAGTATTAATTTTTTATCAAAAAAAAAAAATTCTTTTCTCAAACCATAAAAAAGTAATTTTTGAAGAAATGAACTTAAAATATGAGGTAATGTGGTATAAACTTAATACCACAACATTTGTGATTCTTTTGATGTTTTTAAACTTTCAAATACATTTTCTTTAAACAATTAATTTTTATATTTTGAAAAGAAAATTTCTTTAAAATGTACAACGTTATTCCCTTATTCAGAAAAAAAAAAGACCTAAATAAAGAATTTTCATTAAGAATTTTGAAGAATCTGCTGATTTTTTTTTTTAAATACATAATATAATTATCTTTCATATACCCAACACATACATATCATGCTCAGAAATTGTTATTATTATAAGTATATTTTAAATTAAAAAAGTTTTTTTTAAAGAATTTAATATGAATAACAACAATTTTATTGTTTATGTAATTTAGAACATTTGTTATCCAAAAGCATATTATATTTTAGTTACATGTGCATATTATTATATGCAGCAGAGAAATTTCATTTAAATTACTTGTAAAGAAAATTATGAATTGAAAAAAGAATTAAATTGTTGACAAAAAAACAAATTCTCAATCAAACCGAGGGTTACATATGAACACAGGATTACTTAAAGACCACAAACAATTAAAAAACACACTAACCATGCACTCAATTATTTGTTCAATATTCCATTTCATCGAACAAACTACAGCAAATTCGAATCAATAAACAGAATATTTATAACTTCCAACAAATTAAGTCATATTCTACAGATTTTAATTTTTAAAAAAATATTGAAATGTTCAATTTATTGTAAAATGCTAAAGTACTTAAATCATTATTTAGTTCTACATTATTTTGTGTTTGTTTTTATTTAGTTTTATTTAGTTAATTTCAAATTCTTTGAACTAAGCAATAAATAAATCTACATTCTGTATATGTGTACTTTTTACAGTTAAATAATAAAAATAAATCTCAAATTCGAATAATTAACTTCTCTAAATAAATCTAAAATTCAAATTAACTGTTAAATAAATATTTAAATAATAAATTTATCTTACCTGTTTGGTTAAAAGTAATACCAATAAAATGTAACCATTCAAGCCTAATCCAACAACTGATATGATGGCAAGTGATATACCAAGGGGTAGAAGCATTTCTTAATTAAAAGATACTGTCTACCCCTTAGATTTCTTTTTTGGTGCTATAATTCTATAAATTTAGATTTTATGTTTTGTTTTTATGAAAATTTATTTTCATTATTATTTTAAATTTAATGTCATTATACCACCAAATATATTGATGCTTCAAACCAAAATTAAATTGGTTTGAAACATGCTCAATCAATTGCCATTTATTTGATTTTAATTGTCGATGCATTATTTTAGATTTTTATGCATTTTCAATGGAAAATATCTGAAATAAAATAAAAATAAATTAATAATTATTTTAATTTAGGACTAAAAAAACGATTTAATATAAGTAATTATTTTCTTGTAAAAGTGGTTCGGTTTATTAATTAGAGGAAATCCAAGGTTTTCACAGGGTTTTTTTCCCATCACAAAAGGTTCGATATACATTTAGCTTCTTTCTTAACATTCATTATATTTAATATAATAACATGATGGCCAGCTTTTTGAAATAATGATACAACATTTAAGTTATAAAAATAAAGTAAATTTAAAAATACCAATTTTCAATTGATAGCGTGTCAATAAAAAAATCACTTACAAATAATTTATTTTAAAACTCTAAGTACATTGAATTTATATTGATACTTAAAAAAAAAAGCAATAAACTGTTTACGTAATGTAAAAATAAAATATGCATACAAATATGTATATTTAATACTATCATTCTATATTTGTTTGTTTATGCTTGTTTGTATATAATCTTTTGAATATTTCGTATATATTTAAACATTTTACATATAAGTAAAAGAAAACAAACTATTATGTAAAATTATTATTTAATAAAATTTTTTTTTTTTATATAATTTGGTTTAAAAGAAAATGGAAAAATTATCAAGGGCAATGCAGATATCGAAATTATTGTTATTATTTTTCCAGTTTCAGAATTAAAATTGCTTTGTTTTAGACTTATAGTTAGTATAATTATAGTTTTAAACATAGTTTCTTTTTTCTTACTATAACATTAATTAAATATTAAAAGTTTATAAATATCTTTTCTTCAAACATTATAGAAGGAAATTAATATTTTGATTTCATATATAAATTTTATTTTGACGAATTAAAATAGATACTTTTAACTTTATAAGCCAGAAATTAGAGAAAATATTATAAATATTGTATGGAAAATTAATTATATCTGATATATAAAAATGTTTATTAAAAATTAATTGAATAAAATTTTTCTGAGGACGATGAAAAATATTTTTTATTATATTATATTAAACGGTTTGCCACAAAATAAGTGGTTTTGGTTTTCAAATCATAAATTCCTTATAGATTATCACGTATTTTCAGTGTTCTATATATCCGGTGTTTATGTCTACCACTTTTAATTATTATCATTTCTCAATATATATTTTATATTATATAGTATAAATATTATAATGAATATAAAATTATATAAATCTAATAAAATTAAATCCATCTGCCATGCCGGATACAGAATATACCATTCCAGTTAGTTATTTTTCAACATTTGAAATGATTTTTGTTGTAATAGTTGTTTTTTTTCTTGTAGTTGTTATGTTTACCAGCAGAATTGTAATAAAATTTATCTTGATCCTAAAATATTTTTGTTATTTTTATTATTATTATTAAGTAAAGATAATAAAAATCTTCAAAAATATCAATAATAATAAATATAGACAAAAATATATACGAAACATTTTGATTGACTCATGAATCGTTTTTCTTAATAACTTTACTTGCAAAATTGTTTATATAAATTAAATTTTAAAGTTAAAGAAGAAAATATTTAAGGTGTTTGAAAATTTTTTTTTATAAAATCAAAATAAAGATAAAAATGTAATTTCCTATTTCATTATATCTAATTTAGGTGACTGAAAATGATGAATAGTTGACGTTAAACAGGTTTATCTATTTCATTGAAAAATAAATCATATAACTCTATAAATTAATTAATTAAATTTAAAAACATATAATTTCCAAAGAGTTAGGTGTGTAGTGTTCCAATTCCTGCATTCTAATATGTATCTTAAGTTAAGCATTGGTTTTATTCAAATTTTGACAATAATATTTACATTAGACTTTATTGTTATTCTACTATATTGAGTCTACTTATAAATACTTTTTATTTAGAACTAAATTATGTTAACATAAACTTCTGAAAAATGGTTAAATTTAAAATTAGACAGACATTAACTTAAGTTCAAATTATTTTCTTAACCTTTTTAAATAATCATAAAATAATCAAAGAAAATTAATTTTATATTAAGATTAGTATCAACTATTGTTGTTATAATTACGAGTGAATGATATACGCAACATTATTCGTTTCGCATGAGAAAAACTTTTTTGATATAATTTAATAGATATAGCAAAAAAAAAATTTTTTTGAATTGATTGGGCTCCACTTTATTAAATGAAGTGAAAATAATAAATCTTAAATAAGTGTCTTAAAGCAATTGACATTAAATCGATATGAATTTTTACACAAAAAAAAAATTAAATTATGTACTCCGTACTTTCTTAATTTTATTATATAAATTAGCAATTTATTACCTAACTAAAGGAATAAATAACATGATTGCTGTTAATTTGCTTCTTGTCTTATTATGATGTTCGGATAAAATTGTCATTAATTAAGCCAACAGTTTTAATAAAGTAAGGAAAATTGAAGATTCATTAATCTTCACAATCAATCTTAAAAATTTAATACAAATTGCTAATACATAACAAAAGGGGATATAATTATTTATTTATTTTAAAGGATATATTAAAATTTTCTAATCACTAGCAAGATAATAAACAGAATTTTGAATTTTTCTTCAGTAAATAAAAAAAAAATTATTTCACAAAAAACCACAAATAAATTTGAAGTTGTATCATGCTGCTCATTTTCTGTTTTAACTAATTAATGGTAGTAAATTTTTAGATTAAAGTTTTCCTAATAAATAATCATGATGTTTAACGCGACATTTCTGATTTCTTATGAAAACTTTAACAGACAGCGTGAAGATTTTTCCTAACGTTAACTATAGTGATAGTGAGAACGAGAAGTTATTCCTTTCAGAATTATGTTTTATGAACATTGACATGAAAGTTGTATTTTATAGCCTGTTAATTTCACAGACCGTATGATTACTTCAATGACATCGTTTAAAGATCAAGAAGGTTTTTTTGATAAGAATAATTTTAAAAATCCTTACTTTTTAAAATCTGTATAGCTTTTATGCTGTAACTCAAAGGTAAGCGTATCCTTCAGTTAAGGATATTAAATTGCAAAAAAAAAAAATCTAACTAAAAACGTTGAGTTTGAATAAAATAGAAAATTTTTATGATTGATCAATATTTTTGTTTAATTTTCTTTATTTCGATCTATTTTTTTTAATGGTTTGAGTATATATTTAATTTTATTTACTTATTTATCTATTTATGTTCAACCATTTATAGTTGGCAATGGAACATTTTTGCGAATTGATTTCAATTTTATTTCGATTATATACATATTTTACCCTTATTCATGAACTGTATATAACAAACTAGATATTAAATTTAGAATTTCAATTTTTGAGGGCATAAAATTATGTAGAGCACGAACTGCTAAATATAATACATATGCCTATTTATACACAGTGTACATATATGTATATTATTATAGTGAATCAAATATACAAAACAAAAAAAAAATAACTATATATGCTATTATTATTTCAAATTTTCATGTCTGTTAAAATAACCTCCTATCATATTTTCGATTACATAGTTTGTCGCAAAAAAAAACGAAAAAAATGAGGAAAGTTTTTTTGAAAATTCTACACAAAGAGTTTTCCTTTTTTTTCATTGTGAAAATATAACAAAAATATTGAAAATTAAGCTTTTTTGTTTTAAACACAATTTTAATGATTTCAAATATTTTTCTTTAAAAGAAAACTTAACGATATTTTTAAAACCTTATAACTTTTCTTCTTCATCCTTTTTTTTTTAAATAATAACCATTGTATTTATTTTTACTTCAACTTAGTTTGAATAGAAAAATGGATCATAATATAAGGCTATAGTTAATTTTAATCAATAATTCAATTAAAGAATATTGTTATAAACCCGAAGTAAAATTGAAGATGTTTTTGATAGTGAATATACGCTGTTAGAGAAACTTTTGACAATTTCAAAAGGAAAATTTATTCTATATGTATTTATAAAATTATGTATAAGCCTAACTTTATCGTTTCCTTATTTATATACAAATAATCACATGTTTCACTAAAATCACTAAAACGTGAGATGTCATAATCGTACATTATATAGCACATAATATAGATAGAGTAACAACATTATACCATTTACCATAAGCATAAAAAAAAAAATAACTTTTGACAGAAATTTTGTTTAATGGAAGATATTTTTGTTAATGTCAGGTTAAGTGTCACCTTAAATAGGATTTCATTTTTCACCTAAAAATTTTATTTTTGGGAAATTAATCGCATGTGTAAATTTGTTAGTTAAATTTAGTCAAATTAAATTATTAGATTTAGATTTTAGTCAAAATTAAGATTATCGAAATTAACTTGTTATGTGTGGTGTATTATACATACTGTAGATACAAACAAATTCTAAATAAAATATAAACGAAAATAAAGTTATTATCTAAATACATACGAATTACTTACATGTTATATGTCTACAAAATCAAAAATACATTATTTTCGTTAAAAAAGACATAGAACTCATTATTATAATAATTATTTAACTTATTTAATTTAAGGAGTTTATTATAATATTAGTTTTACTGATTTTAGATAGTGAAAAATATTAAACCAAATATTCGTTTGAGGTAATTATAATTTGCAGTTGAGTTATATGAAATATGAAATAGACCTCATAATACTATATAAATGGATTGCTATTGCGCTAACAATTATAATTTGTTTTATAATATGAATAATTTATCTATATATAAATTTTAATTCCAGAATCATATCCTAAAAACTGTACTCAGTATCTTTTTGGTCAACATTTTTCATAAACATTAAAAAAGATATTAATAACATTAAATTTTCTATAAAATCCAAGTTTCTGTTAATGTTAAAGAAAAAAGTCAATAATGTCACCCTATCAATAAAAAAATAATATTACTTTAAAGGATTACCAAGGCTATAAATTGAATTGAGACAGAAATGTGTGTTTTACATTCAATATTGTATAGATTTTATTTACAAATGTATCTTATATAAAACTTATTGTCCTTTTTTTTTGTCATTATTAGATAATTTGTTATTTTATTGTCTTTTTAAAAACGTAAGTGAACAGAAAAATATATTTCTTTATCACATTTTCTTTGTTTATGACATTTGACTTGACAAAATTGACATAATTCAATTAGAAATAGATCACTGTAATTTAAATAATAAAGATGAAATAAAAATAACAAAATAAAAATATTCTTTAATATGAAGGAGGAATTAAACACTAAGAAAAATTTATCAGATATTCTAGTTAAACCTGGGTATAACTATATATTTGCACCATGTCTCGATATTCAAATATGCAAAGGTTTTTAAAACATATTATGACTTTGACTGCTTGCTGCGTTCCGACCGGAAAATTAAATTATAATTATGTATGTCTGATTTTCACAAAAATATCATATTTCCAGGATATGCTTTATCTGTATATACTTTTATTCCCAAATTGAATGATGAATATTAGATTAAAAGAAAATTATTAAACCAAATAAAGTTTCTGTATTATGATTCCTAAATGTTTATAAAACTCTCTTGAGACTTGAATTTATTTCTCCCCATAGATTTTTAGACAAATTAAATAAAAAAAAATTTAATATTCTTTATTTTGGCAAGAAAAATACAAATATGTATGTTATTGTATTATCGGTCATTAGACCATATCAAAAAATTTTCGGCATATGGTTTTAACTTACATTAAATTATGGTTAATTAATATTATATGGATAATATACACATATAGTTCAAAAGAGTTCCAAGGTTCTGAACATAATAATTATATATTGTATAGTGACCATAAAAATGTCAATGTCATTTTTATGAATCCATGAAAAATTCAAGGACTTTAGAACTAATAGTTCTCATATAATATATTTATTATTTTATTTCAACTTTGTATATTAATATCAGGACAATTATTTATTAAGAATAATAGAATGATGTAGATTTTTTTTTTTTAATAAAGGACTGAATTAAAAACTAAATAAATCAAAATGAATTCTATTAGATTTCCTAATTGAACACACCTTTGGTAATTAAGTAAAACACAAAGTAAATAAAAATTATACAACAATAAAAAAAAAAACATGTATGTATTTAATTTCAAATTTATGAACTTTTAAATTAGTACCTATTATATGGGTACAAAATGGTAAATGTTTTTCCTTTTATACATAATTTAACCAAAACATATATAATAAATGAAATATTACTATTGATTTGTATTTCAGTGTACATAGTTGTAAATAGTTTTGGATGGTTTTTTCATACACTCGTATTCTTTTGTTATAGATCGGTAGTAATAAAATAATTCAAATTTGTCCTTTATAATAATAATTATTAAAATGAGTTGGTCGGTAGTCATATCATTGGACATATATATAAAAAAAAGCGTTCATCACAAAGCACTCTGGGCCAGTTTATGAGTTAATCACCGACATACAAACAGGCAGACATATAAATTTCCTGAAAATATATGTATATAATTTAAAGTATCTACAAACATATTATAGTTCAGTAGCACCAACCCATGTATATATTTGTTTCTTTTTTAATTAAATCGTTTGGTTAATATTTTAATATATACACATAAAAAAAATTAAAGAAAAACAGCACGCAATATTGTGTTAAAAATTTGATTTTCCTGGTCAGATGACTTCAATATTCAGTACATTAACCTATTTTTTATTATACTACTAGATTATTTTTATCTCAACAATAATCCACTCCTTCTAGACTTAATAAAAGATTTGGTGATATATATTTAACACATGAATTTAACAGAAGAAAAACAAAAATAAAAATAAAAACTAATAATGTGATAGCTAGACAATTATTGGAAAACCGAAAATATGGCAGTAGAATGGAATAAATAACATACCAAAAAAAAAAAAAAAATCTAAAAATAATGTTGAATTGATTTTTCTTTCTTTTTTTTTCATTCCACTAACATTATAACGATAGCGTGATTCCATAAACAACTTATGTGTGTTTTTATGAAAACTCTATCAAATTGTCATTTTGTTTATGTTAGTTTTATGAACAGAGAAAATGGCGTACAATACATAAGGGGATTGAAATTTTAGTTTTCAAATACCGAAAACTTTAGTCTGTTAAATTTTTTCCAGTTCTCAGAAAATATAAATAAGTGTTTGTTTCTGAAAATTCTTAAAATTCTTACAGACACCAGCAATACGATTTCGTGACAACATTTTACGGAAATTAATTTTAAATCTGTTCCCACTACATATTCTATCGTTCTATACCCTTTGGGGGTTACGAATATGATATCAATGTTATTATGAAAAAAAAAATTTTAATTAACATTGATACTTCCATTTGATAACGAACTTGAAAAACTTCAATGAATAAAGTTTAAGGAACTATACTTGCTGAAAAAATGGAATTATGCTGATAAAATGTAATTTCCCAAGTTTCTATTTTTTTATCGTTTCATTAAAAATGAAATTATTAGAAGGACCAACATTTCTTTGCTCATATAATAGTATCAGAATAAGGATCAACCTTGCTTGTAGATGTGATATTCGAATGACAAGTCCGATTATATGTTGTTCAGATTTTTCTAATCCTTAATTTTAAAGTAGAAAACAAAACTAGAATCTTCGTAAGTTTTCCATACAAGACCCATCGTTATTGGATGGAAGTATCAATTTGTTTCTCAAGTAATACTATTATAACAACTACAAAAATAAATACTCTAACCACAATAATTCATTTATTATAATAACCATCGAGAGACCAATTTTAACTAACTATGATTGCTTCTAAAACGCAATGCTGCCTTATTTCTAGAAAGCTTTCAACTTTCGAACCCCAACTTTCTTTTCAAGGCGAGAGTATTGGAAAATCTGGAGACCTTGACGTTTTAGGTTCGAAAATAACCAGCGATCTGAGCTGGAAAATTCATATTTTCGAAACAGCTAAAAACGCAGCTAAATGTCTAGGTTTTCTAAAAATATGTAAACAATACTTTTCCCCCTCTGATCTCTTAAACATCTACAAATCCTACATACGACTGAAATTAGAATATAATTCACATATATGGGCTAGTGCTCCCAAAACTCATCTTGAGTAGCTGGACAAAGTTCAGAGAAGGGCTATTAGATTGATCAACGATCACCAAACCACCAACTCTTTAACATCCCTCAACCACCGTCGTAATGTAGGTTCACTTTCCATTTTTTATAAATACCTTGTTGGAATGGATACGTGTTCCCTGGAAGTAAAGGCCCTACTTCCTCAACTTCAAGTATTTTCACGCCAAACAAGTACTGCTTCAACGTCACACCCATATTTCGTCAAAATTGATAGAACGAGCTTTGGAGATTCGTTTTCAATTTGCACCTCATGAATGTGGAATGCTCTCCCTTCAAAATTGTTCCCTACAGCTGGCGGACGTTTGATTTACGACTTGCACCGCTTTAAGAAGAGTGACTGTCCCACTTTTTAATCCCGTCTAAACTTCCTATCCCCATTATCAAATCCATACTTCATTAAGTATAAAAGGTAACTTTAATAAAAAAAAAAAAAAAAAAGTCCTAAACTTTTTTATATTAAATTTTCGCATCCAAATTTTTAATTTTCTTATTAAAATTTTTTTTATTTATTATATTGCCTGAAAATGTTATTATGTATTACATAATGCTTAAACATAGTTCTTGTTAATGTTATTTTATTACTATTTTTTTTCTTAAATTTTTCTATTGGGTAACTCTTATATTATTGGAATTTTATATTATAATATAGAAATAAAATTTTTTGAATAAAAACTCTATGTACATTGTACATATATCCAGCTGACAGAAAATTATGAATTATGAAAGACAATACCAAACAGGGATATATCAATTCAGTTTTCACTTATGTTTTACCTTATAACGAAAAATAATATTATATACATACATAATTTATTTTTTTTATTCAATTTCAAGTTCAATATATACGAACACTTGTCCATAAATGTTTGATTGGTATATAAGGGATGATAGACCATTTCAATTTACAGTGGTTATCATGAATAATATAAGAGGTTATACAAAAAGTAGTTATATTTATTTTCGTAAGTTTTAATTTAGTTTTTTTTTTCTTCTTTTTTTTTGATAAATAAAATATTGATATTTTATTTTATATTATTTTTATAACAATAACTCAGTGGTACAAGAAGTGTGTGCAAAAATTTCTTTGAAAATAAACATAAAATAATCAATTTGTCAGTCAAATGATTGATAAAGAACTATATACATTATTAGAGATTACAGAATGTCGTCGTTGTAAGAATATTTCATTATCTGGCAGAACCTCAGTACAATAGGCATATGTTTATTATTTTGACTCTTACCTATAACTGAGAGGTTTATTTTTCTTTAAACTGAGAAATTGTGATAACTTTTTGTATCTTCTTAATAAGTGAGAAAATTATGTTCAGGACAATAAATATTCTAGATTTTTCATTTTCATACATCACATTAACATGTATAGTGTACACAGAGCCCATATATGTACAATATGTTTACATACAATATAATTTATAAATTTCATAAATCTTTATTAAGAGAAAAAAAAAAATAATAAAATAAATAAACTCAATCTAAAGTTATGTAAATTAACATAAATCCTGAATAGGGTGTAATTTCAACTTTTCTAAAATAATAATCAAAAAAAAAAAAAAATCACCACAATCATGTGAAAGCTTATCAAATAAGTTTTTGAATACCATTAATTTTGTCTTTGAAAATATTTATATTCATTAGTTTTCATTATGGGAATTGAGTTTTTTTTTGTATTATACTTATACTTATACTTGCAGTTGAGGCGAAAATTATAAATAAAAACATTCAAAAACAAATTAATTATGTATCTTATCTTGAATTCATCAAAAACTAAATTATATTTGTTATTTTTATCCTTTCAGGATATTAATGTATGTAGAATTGTATACATGAAAAAAAAATTTCGCATGTTTTAGGTCTTCAGGACATTAAGAACAAACACCACTATCATATTTCCAAATTCAATTTCTTTATTACTTAAAATCCATTTGGATTTTTATCTCATAAACAGATTTTAAGAAATGTAAGTTATTTAAAGGAAAAATTTCATCAGATTTTTGTAATATTTTACTTGTAAAATGTTATCTAATTAAGAAATTACAGCACATACAAGTATTTTTGGAAAAATATTATATACAAAAAATTATAAATTTATAAAAGTGTGTATAACAATAAGTTTTCATTAGAACTATATATTCATAGCGCATTCCATATTTCAAATTTATAATCTTGTTTCTTGGAATCTATATATTGGATTCAAGTTTTGTCTCTAACTTTATTTAGGAAAAATATTTATCCAAATTTTGGAGTTTCAAAAAAACTATAAGCCTTATTTACTCATAATAAATGAATATGGTAAATTTATGGAAGTATTGTATATCCACAAAGAGATATTTGAGCAAAATATTCATTTGAGTTAAGTAAGAAAAAAGGAATACCTTATAATTCCATCTCTTTTGTAAGAAAAATCAATTATTGTGACAATTTTGAAAACTTTTTTATATTATTAAGAAAATCGGTATTATTAATACATACGTATAACATATACCTATTCCTTTTTTTTTTGGTATTCAGATACTGTTTCTAGATCCTTTTTAAAATTACTAGTCACAAATGCAGATTAAAGGAAAAAAAAAACATTAGGTCTTACGTCATAGATTATTTTGAGAACAAAAATAAAAATTTATTAGTTATTGACATAATATTTTTATTCAAATTTATCGATATTGAAGAAAAATATTTTGTTTATGCAATCTTTAAGACAAATTTACAAATAAAAATAAGTTGTTTCTATATACATTTATGGAAACAAGCATAGAAACAATATCTTTATTGAAATAAAAATTAGATATTTGTATCTATAAATTTATAGGGTGCTCAAGCAAAGCAAAAAACTTTAACATTCATCTTGACAGAAATTGATAAGAAAATTAAATTTCTGTTTTGAAAGCTCACTCTTTCGAACTTAAGTGGAGTCATGATTTTTTGTCTTAATTCCTGTTCAAATCATTTTATATATCATGAGTTATATTAAAACAGAAAATACACATTGACTCAACCAATTGAATTTGGAATGCTTTTTAAATGTCAAAAATTTTAATGAATAATAATGAATGAAGGGAATAAAAATCATGCAAATTTTTCTTTAAATTTGAATAGCAATATATGTATAATAATAATTTCTTCAAAAAAAAAATATAATATGAAAATTCTAAATAAGAGTTATTTTATATTTAGAAAATAAAAAATTGTTATGTTGGTCTCAAAAAAATGAATAATTCATATAAGAAACAAATTTTTTTGACACCATTAAAAAAAAAACATAATCTCTAACTCTGGCAATATTTTGATTACATAAAATATTCAAAAAAAAGAATTCATATAATATTATATACCCATTAATTTGTAATGTTGAAGTGCAAACTCTACGAAACAATACAAAAGTCGACAGAAAACCATTAAAAAGTGAAAAACCCATAAGATTTCCCACAATATTTATTTAAGTTGGTTTTTTTTTTCTATTTGGTTTTAATTTCTTTTCTTTTTTTGTGTGTTTTTAAATATGTGAAAAAAAAAACATTATTATAAATAATTTATTACGAGCATCAAAGTTGGCAAAAAAAAGAACAAGAAAAATTGTGAAAAATCGTACATGCAATTGCACTATATGGTGAACAGATGTGCATAAATAATAAAACGAAAAATGAACTTTTTTTTAAATTGTTGTAAATTTGTATTTTGTCCTTTGATAGTTATCCTTTTAAAAAAAAATTTCCTTGTACAACACACTACTGACCAAGTGGTTGCAATATATAAAATTAAAAAAGTTGTGAAAAAATTAAATTCAAACAATAATGTGTAATACATTTTGTGTATATCGTCAACCAAAACCAATTAAAATTGAAAATGTTTCTTGTAAAAAGTTTATGAAAAGCTTTATCTCTGTGCGGAAAATTCGGAATTCAGAAATTTAAGGAATTTATTCTTCAACAAATGACAACCATGTTTCAGGAATTGGATAACATTTTTGAAGGAGTAAAAAATAAACTTTGAAATGGAAATAATTAAATTTTGATAGTAGTAAATTTTACTATTCAAGTTGGGGATTATGGTTTTTTGTAATAAATTTTCTTATTGCATATGTAAAAGACTTAATTGATAATCTACTTTAAAGAATAAAAAACATTTTATATTTTATATTTGCATTTGCAAAGAATACTTTATAAAATCTAAAAAAAAAATATATATAAGAGATAAATTTAAAGCTACATTCATTTTATGTTCGAATGACGCCATATATTATTTTTAAATAATATAAAGAAGCTTTGTATATTGTATTTTTCTATACTAATTTTTGTTATTTTTAACAGTTAACCAATTTTAAGACGTAGATTTTGTATTTCTTTCTTGACATAATAAAAGGGTTATTGTAAGACAACCTGCGTTACATTAAAATACGGGTATCCTGTAGTGTAGTAGGGCGTAGAGAACTTCTGTTGCAACTTAAATATATAAATAAGTAAAGAAGAAAAACTGCGTACACCTACATAACATAAAGATATTTGAAAATAACTTAGTTTCATATTGCTCAAGTGTTATTTCTCTCACAAAAACTTAATTTGTTTAGTGTACTATCTATAAATAAAAGCAACAAAATCATGAATCTGAATATTTCCTAAACAGATAATTTTAATTTATACGTTTCTTGTAATTTGCAAAAAACTTCTATGAAATTATTCAGAAAAAATCATGAAATTTAATTTATGGTTTTTATAACAACAAAATATTTCAAATTGACATCAAAATAATGGTATTAAATAAATTGGAATTCCCAAAGCATGAAAATATCTTAAGCGACGTAAATTTTCAAACTTAAAGTATCAAATTTTCATACCTTTTAACAATTATTGTATTATCATTATTAAAGCATAAAATTCGGAAATTCCTAAATTAACAGGCATTATAAAAAAAAAAATTCATTGTTTCCGCTCTTTATTACGAAATAACGATAACATATATAATTAATGTTATTTTTTATAAACATATACAAATATCTACATAGTAGGTTTGTATATTCCAAAAAAAAAAACAAAAAAAAAAAATAAGAAAATTCATAAAGTTCTTTTAAAAGAAGTGTTATTTTTACTTCCGACGAATTCATAGGCAAAAAATAAGTATTCCCATACCCTTCTCCCTTCTTATATAAATTAAATACATGGTAATGTTTATGAGAGCCTTTTTGCATGCAAAATGACACATAAATAATTGTACGCAGCACATAATGGTATTTCTTGTTTTTTTTTTTTTTTTGCTGTTCTTTTCCCAAATTTATTCATAAATACAAAAGGAAATCTTATATAATATATATAATATATATATATATATATTTATGTCTACAAAAATACTTTTACATAATAAAATGTATGTATATAGACATGTTGTATATTTAACACATGAATTTATTTATATGTTTGTATACGCAGTGAAATGAAAACAGTGTGAAAATTATTATTATCATAATTACAAATTTTCATTATGAAAATAGATTGCTCTTAAAGCTTTTAAAATGTTCATGTAATTTATTATTTCGGGACAAAATTAATTTATTTATATAGACCATTTAGGCATGGAGCTTGCTTATAAGCACTATTATGAATAACCGAATAATTTAAAAGAAAGGAAAAAAAACTAAATTAAACTAATTATACAACTTCAATTGTTTGTAAAATTATGGCGAGGCACATATCGTTAATTAGAAATTTTTAAAATATTTATATGGTATTTTGACTTAAAGAAAATGTTGGCATTAAAAATTTTTCTATGTACATAATCATGTTTTTTTTTTATCAAAGATATAATGTTTTCTTATTCTCTTCCTTAGTGATTGATGAACACTTTAAAAAAGCCAAAGAACTAAATACAAATTTTACTTTTGCAATAGAAAATGGAACATTTCTAGAATATTAAATTTAACTGGCATTTAGCAAATTAATGAGTTGAAAAGACGTTATAATTTTTCCCATAAAAATTGAAGTTTCCTAATTTTTCTTTTTCTGTCATATATAAGAACTTTTAATGTTTTCTGTTTAGCATTTAAACATATTGATAAACAATAAAAATTATAGTTGATATTGATTCAACTGTTCGCTGAGCTTGTGTTCATGTTAGTTATGAAATCAGAAAATGCAATAATACACGAAGAATATTGGTATTGAATCGACCGAGACACTAACACGAAATAATACAGCATTAAATTAAGATCCATATTTTAGTAGAGATACTAAAATTTTAAGATTAAATATTCTGAATAATGATTAGATTTAATTATTTGTAAAATTGCGAAAAAAAAATTAATTAAAAAACTACGGAACAATATTATTTTTTTATTTTTTGTTAATAAAACTTTTTTATTTACATAAATTTATTTTTTTTAATACTTTTTAAAGATATTAATTATTTTGTTTTCTTAGCTGAGTATATAAAACTTTCAAGCAACAAAAGTTTATTTAAAACTATGCAAAAAAAAAAAAAAAAAACAAAACAAAAACATATAACTTGAGTTCAAAAAAAAAAAAATCTATAAATAAAAACACATACCTAACTTTAGTTAGTCCGAAAAAAAATAGATAAATAAACAAGGAAATATTCCTGTGGCAATTTCAAAACTAGCAAAACCCTATAATAATAATACTATATATAAAAAGAATTGATTTTTTCATAAAAAATATTAATCCAACTCCTTTTTAGTAGCTTTGTAATTTTACCTGCAGAAGATTTTAATGAATTTTTATTGATGCACAAACTTTTTAAGTTTTTAAGAATGAAAAATCTTAAGAAAAGTATTTAACAACCACCTTTTGATTACAGGAATAAGTTGCTGCAACTTAGGAAGGGAGGACGACTTGAAAGCAAAATTCCTTCATTTCTAATTTTTTAATCGTAATCTTAAAAGTTTGAACTGTTAGACTCAACCTTAAAGTATGTTCTTTTAACGTCTGCGAATAGTAGTTACCAATTTATGGAATGAAGTTATCCAAATTTTAAGTATATAACTTTAAAGAATTTTCATTAAATAATATCTTTATTCGATTCATTAAATACCTTTATTCAGAAACTAATAGTTTTCATTATTTTTTTTTAATGAAAACGAATTTCTCAACAAAATGAAAAATTTTCTTAATTTTCTAGAGCAATAGAAATTTAGACATGGTTAGGGTAAAACTAGTTGTTAGAAAAAAAAAATTCCTTCAAACTTCAAAGCTACATTAAAATTTATCTTTATTTTATTTGTTCTTTAAATAAAATTGTATTTTACAAGGTTACAAATATGGAAAATGTTCATATTGGTTCTTTATAAATAATCTCATATTCAATTTTCAATATGGTAAAAATATGAATTCTTTTAAATTTCTAAGAAAAAAATGATTGAAAAATTATTAAAAAAAAAAAAGATTGTTTTCAATTAATTTTATTAACTTCGTAGAATCTACGAAAGTAAAATGTTTTTAATTAGAATTAAAATTGTTAAAAGGCTTAATGCTCAAGGCTTTGAATTTAATTTTGTGTGAAAAATAGCACTAATAAAATTTCCTAACTTCAAAAACAAAAATTTTTTTTTTATTTTCAATTACTTATGTCATAGTTAAACTTTTTAAGATTGGCAATGATTTTGTAAATATTTTTAATAATATACTTTTCTCTCAGTCGTAAGTAGGAGGAAAAATGTAGGTGCAGTTCTAGATGTAAGTAATATAATTTTAAGATTTTGAGCAGAAAATGTAAGATTGCGTAGGTTTTGAGTCAGATATTTTTGATTTATTTAAATTATTTTTAAATTTATTTTTAACAAAAATGGAAAAAATTATTCGAATAAAGAATAAAATTTAAGCTTCTCAATTCCAGATATTGCTTTTTAATTTATTTATTCATAAATATTCTGAATTTTATACATCAATCTAGGTTCTATTATTATTCTAATCTAATCATAACAAATATTATTACATGGTAACATAATTCCAAAAATTTATCCAATGATGAATTTATTCTTATTTCAGTTAAATTAAATTTCTTATTTGTTACAAGTGCCAAATAATGACAGAGTGAAAAAAAACTTCTTAACTTTAAAATACACAAAATTATAAACTTTGTCTGCAAAAATCAAATATACTTAAATTCCTTCTTTTTTTTCCGAAATTTTGTATTTAAAAAAAAAAAAAATAGCATGAAAAATAAAACAAATTACTATACATTTAATCAATTTAACATTCAAAAATTAAATTCTATTAAGTTTTTTAGGAAAAATAAAATTATCATAATATTTCCTTATTTCTGGAAAACCTTTGCTATATTTTCAAAATTAATGATGATGAACTCAGTATTTATATTTACAGAGAATAATTTTATATGTTAATCTAAAATAAAAAGTAAAAAAAAAAAAAAATTTAGCTTTAATTTATTCAAAATGTGGAAAAATAACTTAAATTTCCATTAAAATTCTTTGTAGAAAGTTTTATAAATTATTCAAATTGCATTAAATTGCATAAGGGAAATTTTTTTTTTCTGAATTTTTATATATACTTCAATGCTATGGTTGAAGTTTTCCTGTAATTTCAAATTACTCAATTCTAAATTAATTTTTTTTAAACAAATAATATTTTTTTTTTTATTTGCGTACTTATTTCATTTTATAATCCTTTTTTAATAAATTCATAAATCTTTGATGATTTAGAAAAAAATTAGCATAATAAGTACTGAATATTTGATTTACAAAACTCCAATTAAAATTTAGTTCAGATTATATAAAGACAGCATATATAGTATTTTTTTCTAGAATTCAAACTTAATTAATTACGAATTATTAATTAGTTTTTCAAAATATTGTTTTTTGGCAAAATTTGAACCAGAATAAAATGAATTGACTGTGGAAAAAATTCTTTATTATTGTTTGAAGAATTTAATGTTCTTTTTTAACTTAAAATATAAAGAACCTTTTCCTTCAATTTTCCACATAATTTACTCAATGATATATAAAAAATAAAATCGATGAACAATAATAGAGCCAGAAATATAAAAAAAAAACTATAATGTGTAATTGTGTATCTTAGTAGATATGTTGTACATAATGTGCATGTATACAAAAAAAATTACTTGAATTTCATTTAATAATGTACAATAAATATTTCACTTCACAAATGCATAAATATTTTTTTTTACAACTTATCATTTAGGTACTTGAAGTGTAGTATGTACATAAATATTATATTCGATAAATCATAAGTATTTTTGCCAATACATTTTTTTGATGATACTTTTTCATTACTTTTAAAAATTTTCTAAATTCTAAGAACAAACTTAAAAGTAAAATCATGTTAAAAATAATAATGATATGAAATTAGAAATAAATGTTCTCATTATGAGATACCTTCTTGTTTAATTCAGAAAGTAATGTACTTATGTAATTTTTAAATTAAAATCAAACATATATATCATACTTGGCCAAACTGCGGCTCGCGAGCCGCATGCGGCTCTCGTTCTTCCTCACTGCGGCTCTAGCCACGTTCGAAAAAATATTGTTTAAAATTGTTTTTAAAAAATACGATTTAAAAAAAAAGGGTTGGGGTTTCTTTTGTATAATTCTGTATACCAAAATTCTGTTTAGCAAAATTCTGTATTAACAAAATTCTGTATTTCATAATTCTGTATAGAAAAAATTCTGTTTGACAAAATACTGTATTGTAAAATTCTGTGTTGCAAAATTCTGTATTGCAAAATTCTGTATTTCAAAATTCTGTATTGGAAAAATAAAACAAGCGCGCATAATATTTAATTTTATTTTTCCAATACAGAAAATCTGTACGTAGATTTTTTTATGTAAATGTAAACTAAATTTAAATTCAATCAACCGATTTTTTTTTTGCTTTCAGTTAAAATTAGCGAAAAATAATCGTTATCAAAACTTGACGAATTTTGATAAGAATAGGACAGCTACAGAGAATCAAAAAAAAATTATAGCACGGTACCTATTGTTAGAAAATTTTTTTGATATGATTTTTGTTATTATAATTTGTACATCATATTAAATTTATTGAATATTAAAAAAAGAGTTATCTAATTAACAAAATTTGTTATATATAAAAAAAGATAATAATTATCTCCGTTTTTAGTTTTTACTATAAGTGAATTTTGTCCATACAGAATTTTGATGTAGCAGAATTTTACTGTAGCAGAATTTTGTCAAACAGAATTTTCTACATACAGAATTTATTCATAAAATTTTTTTCAATACAGAATTTTGCAATCCAGAATTTTTTTTGTTGTACAATATTTTGCAACAAAGAATTTTGCAATACAGAATTTCGACACGATCCCAAAAAAAAACCGTTTTCTTATGTAATGTATTGGTTGTCATATAATTTTTTTTATACATAAATAAACATATGCATGCGAATTTTTTTAAATAAATTATGAATGAATATAAAGATAAATGCGAAGAATGACAATAAAGAGAGTTTACATTTCGTCGGTCTCGTTTGTCCTATATTGTAGAAAAATTATAAAAAACTTAAATTTTAATATGTTCAAAGTTAGAAGTCGAAAGCTCATAAATTATCCGTAAGACTATTTCCATTTTCCACAAAGTACCAAAATGTACTAAAAAAAAAGGAAAAAAAAATTCAAATCCAGCAGTTTCGTGATTTTTGAATGAGACCGACGATATTTAAAACAATTTCTAATTGCGGCTCTCGACAATTCTGATTTTTGTAATTTCGGCTCCTGTCGGGATAAAGTCTGGCCACCCCTGATATATATACTTAGTACAGGAAATTTATAAATAATTAAAAACTTTATACCAGCATCAGAAAATAAATTTCATGAAGTTAAAATCAAAAATAAATTGTGCACAACTCATCTCAAGAATTGCCAATGATTTGTCATCATTTACATCAGTTCTAGATTCCGAAAATAATAATAATATTTTAATCATTTTAATTAAAAATGTTCTTAATTAAATTTTAAATAAGTTTCTTGTGAAAATATAATAATTGCCTTCAGGTTTCATTACTATCTACTAATTGGAAAAATTAAAAAAGAAAATAAAGTCCTCGATGTGAAGCCTTTCATAAGCCCAATCCTGTAGCAACTTTTTTTTCATAGTTACACAAAGTCGTGTTTACAACACATACGAAGTGTTAAGTGATTAACTTTTGATATTCCATTTTTCAAAAATCATATTATTATGTTAAGTAGTCAAATCGAAATTTTTCGATTTATAAATTTCTTTTAAATAATCTACACAAACCATTGTATGTACATACAATACACAATGTACGTACATACAAAAAACATTCATGTATTTCACAAATTTCTTACAACATTAGGATCAAAAAGCCTTAAGGTTATTTTTCAGATTGCATCTTAAATCAATTAAAAATTTACTTATAATTTAACATATTTAGGTATTTATGTACATATAGATATAACTTCAAAGTTTTGAAATATTTTTCCTATTAAAATACGTGAATGTTTAATGATGTTACGTGTTATCAAGTAATTAGTGATTTAATTGATTTTGATGAGTGTTTTAACAGCGCTTAATAAAATTAATTTGTCTAAAATTGATTAGTAATTCCATATTAAAATTTTACAAATATATGAACGTAAAAAATGTAATTTAAATTCAATTAAATAGTTTAGTTTTGGGAATTAATTAATTATATATGAAATTTGATCTTAAATTAATTAAAATATAACCATTAAACGTAATTCATATTTCAATATTAATATTTAAAAAAGTTTAATATCGATTCATCTATTTTTAAAATTAATGAAAGAAGAATTTATTCGTAAATTAAAAAAAATAAGTTAAAAACGAGTTTTCCAAAAAACTGAGGCCAGGCCGCATGAAAAAGTAGAAAATAACTTTTTCTTCACACACAGAGGTGGACTCAGATTTTTTGATTGGGACGTAAGTGATTTGATTCGTGAAGAGAAAGAATATTCAAGAGAAATGTCCCAATCAAAAAATCTGAGTCCACCTCTGTGTGTGAAGAAAAAGTTATTTTCTACTTTTTCATGCGGCCTGGCCTCAGTTTTTTGGAAAACTCGTTTTTAACTTATTTTTATTTTCTGCCTTTTTCACGTTAACTAAATTGTTATTATGTGCCGCATGGATGTTTGAAAACAATTTTATGACTAATCATATCGAAGAAAATTTTTCCGATGATTTTTCCGCTTTTTCGGGTTTTCCATGGAGTTTTCTGCAAAAGCAACTTTATGTAACTCATTTCGCTCTACAACTTTGTCTCAGGTTGCAAAACGCTCAAACGCTTGCTTGGTCGGAAAAAATCCGGAAAAGCGTTTTACGTGAATTTTCTTCAATTTTTTCTGCAAGTTTTCACCATTGTCGGAGAGAAAGTAATGATGCTAGGGAATTTGATCCTACATAATTTAGAAAAATTTTTTGCCGGAAAATTTTCCGGAAAAGTCGGAAAATTCCGGAAAATTTTTTCGGAAAAATTAGAAAATTTTGCATTTTTCCTAAAACGGATTTATCACTACTCAAATTTGTACCAAATTTTCAAATAATTTTTCCCGATTTTCCGGGTTTTCCATTGAAATATCCGCTTCAAATTTTGATAGCTTCAATTGTCACGCGACATGAACCTGTGTGCCAAATTTCAGCTCGCTGTTATGACGAAAAGTGGGTCTACGAGAGTGTCGAAAATAGTAAAGAAATATACAGACAAATTACTTTCCAAGTTAATAAGAATTGTGTCCTCAATCAAAAAATAATTTTTTCGTACTTGAAATTAAAAATATTTTGCCTAATTATAGGAGACGTTTTAATATAATTTGGTTAATTTAATTTTCGTTTTAATGTATAATTGGATTATAAACAATAATATTGCTATTATTCCAACATAATATTTGATATTGAAAATTATTTTCATTCATTTAAATCAGCGTAGGTTGAATGCGTTAAATATGATATTGTAATAAAAAAATTAATTATGATTGGGAATAAATAAGCCATCTCTAAATTTTCCAACCATATTTCAATTAAATTGCAATATTTTTTTATTGAAAATTATATAATTAGCTTGTCATAATTGATAAAAGTTAATCCAGTGTTATCAAAAACATTTACATTCAAAGAATGTGAATCAAATCGATCATGTAGAATTTGAGATGAGAATATTAAACTTTTGATTGAGGTATTTGGAATTGCGGTTTTCAATTTTTGTTTGATTTTAAATGAAAACCTTTTAGTATATAATTTAAAATGGTGGTTTATCATTATTAAAAACTGGGAGCTTTAAAAAAAGGATTAATCGAAAACTAAAAAAAATAAATATTACAAAGTTAAAATGAAATTCAATCCAAGTATCTTTTATAAATATGTATGTAAAAAAAATTATTTAACAACTGAAAATTCCGAACACTTAATCAATTTTAAAAAGGAAATTTGTTACTCGCTTCAAGATTTTTAACTATTCTGATTTCAGTTGCAATATGTTTCCGTCCAGTTTTATGAGATATTGTTATTTGTTAATCACTTTACGATTTTGACTCCTAAAGAATTTCTATACATAAAATTGATTCTATAAAAATTTGATTAATTTTTAAATTTCGATAAAAAATCTATAATCCTAATCCTAATATCATTGGAATTGAAAAATTTTATATATATAAATTTTTTTTATATATATAATTTATGTAGATATTTTCTTTTTGCTTACGAAACCGAAATAATATTCCAAAGAAATATAAATCTAAATGAATTTTTTTTTGTTATTTTTATATCCTTTATAAAAGGTCATTCCCGTATAGATGAATTGTTGTAAGGATAAAAATTTGTATTTTAAATGAATAATGAACAAAATATTTGGTAAATAAGCGTCCTTCAAAAACTATGTTGAAAATGTAGGAGGAATATATATAATAAATTTATGATTATTTTTTATTAATAATTTACGTTGCATTTTCCCCATTTTAAAATAGAAATTTTCTTCAACCTTTATTAGGAATTTTCTTTTTGACTATTTAACCAAACCAATATCTTATTCCATGAACTTCGTGTTTCTGAACTAATATACTTACAATATAAAAAATAAAATAAAAATATCTATATAAATAACGTTAAACGATATAATAATTCTTTTTATATAAAAAAATTAAACGTGAAAATTTATATAAATTAATCAAGAGTATAAGAATAAATTAAAAATTTATTAAATTTCTAAAAAAAAAAATTTTTTTTTTTATTATTTTAACATTTATTAAAAGCTTTTTAAATAAAATATGGTTTCATCGTATAAATAATTTAGTAAATTATAATAAAATATGTTGATCCTTACGTATGAATCATATTAAACTTGAAAAACACATTGTTTGCTTTTATATTTATACTATACATCTTTATTCTTGACTGTGACAATGAAAAGATTAAAGAAATTTTATATTATATGAAAGTTTCCACACCATATCTATATAAAATAATAAAATTAGTTCACTTATAGCACTTTGTAAATAAACTGTTCAGTAAGACAACATGCCAAATGTTATTTCACTCTTTCTGCACAATTGAAAATTATTGAAATACTCTCAACTTTCGAATTCGGTTTCTCGAAATTTATGCTTGAAATAACAATATCCACCAAAAAATTTGAAGTCAATATGAGTACTTAATGAAATCAGTACATGTGTTACAAGTGTATCAGTATTTTTGAAACGTTTTTGAATAATAAATATGAAGCAATCTTAAATTAGATACCTATGTATTTTTAACATATGAAATTTTTATATAGTAACTTCCCTGTATAGATACGTTTCGAACAAAATATACTTCGCTTTTTATTCATATCAAGTTCAAGAGCTAAGGATTGTGTATTAAATAATTTTAGAAAAACATATATGCACAATGTACACAAATATAAATATACACATAAGTTTGTTTGCGGAATAAAAAGTAATCCCAGGATAATCTGTTGAAGATTATTTTGTTGAAAGGAAAATAATATGAAATTGTTTAGAGTATTGTCAAAAATTACGGAACAACCACATGTGAAATCTCTAGTTTTTTTTTTAATCAGTTGTTGAATATTTAAAAATTTTTTTGATTAATAACGCGCTTTTTTTTCAAACGAATTACTTTTTAATCATACTTTGAAATTTTGAACAAACAATGTAGAAGCACTTTAAGTTAACAGTTTAAAAATAGCTTTAGATTGAAATTTTGATACAGTGTGTTAAAACTCACAGTTATAAAAAAAATATAGTTATTAAAAAAATATCTGATTTTGGGTTGAATTTTTTCCTGAAACTTCCATTTTAAAAAAGTAAAGGATGGAGCAGTAGATTTTTGGGTAAATTAATTGTCAAAGACTGTCAAAGTAATCTTCTAAAATATATTCGCCATAATTTATCCAACAATTCATATTATATCTAAACTTTAGTTGGTCACAATTTATACACCGATTCGATCAAAATTTTTACATGATTTCTATATTTGATATTAATATTTAATCGAATCTAAAACGACACCATAAATAATAGAAGCAGCCTATTTACTTTTTAGAATTTCGAATATGTTTTGGTAATAATTTGTAGATGAAATAGTCAAAATTTCTACAAGATTGTTAGATAATGACCTTGTAAATTATGCCCGCACAATAATTTCGACCTTTGGAATAATTGAATTTAATGAAACTGATTTATATTTAACCAACAGAACAGCTGAAGAAAACTTCCTTGATGTATATTCAGTTTATACGGATATTTTCTGAAATCGCACATTATTAATATTAAAAAATAAAATAAATTTTTTTTTTGATAATGTATTCATATAAAAACGATAAAATTGAAGAAAATATCCTTTTTTTTTTCATTTCAATGTATTACATTTTTCTTAAGAAGCTTCTTTATGTATTTTTACGACTCGAATCCCTAAATCCGTCAATCCTTATATAAATAAAAATATGTAATATACTTTAAAATATTATAAAAAAAAATCTGATCTTGAGAATGTAAGTTTATTTTTATATATTTAAAAGAAGAATAAATCCTTTTCACTTACCATAAGAGGAATAAAGCTTGTTCACGTGATTTTTCATTTCATTCATACTAATCCTGTGATAATTCTTTTTAGTTCTGGATGAAACGAATTTTTTTTTTTTTTATTATAAATAAATATATTACTTTTTCCTTTTATTTTAATATTTTTTTTTAATAATAACAAAATTAATATTAATATTTTTTCACATTATTGTTTATTTATTTATTTTTTGACAATAAATATTCAGTATTGTTTTAACTTAAAATATGTACATTTATTCAATAATTTATTAAAATTCGAATATTATGTAAGAGTTGTGCTCTTCATTTTCTTTTGGTAATTTTCAAGTCAAATCTACAAAGAATATTTCAAAGCAAAACAGAATAATGTAAGAATGTGTTCCAATTCCCAAATCAATTGACTTTAAAGTTAAAAACAAAAAATTATAATGTAAACAATTTTGTAAAAAATTGGAAAAAAATTCTCCAGATGATTCTATGAAAAAATATTATTATTTGTATATTAAATAGTAAGTAGTCAATGTGAGTAAACTTCATACTTATAATACATTATTATTTTCTGACACTTTCCACATACTTTTTACATATAATACTTTCTGATATAATAAGAATAAATTTAATAAAATAATTTTTGACAAGATCGAAACTGTTTTTTTTTTCTTTGAAGTCCGTATAAATTATAGAATAAATTTATTTTTTAATATTTAAAAGTCATATTGTACATGAAATTGAACTAAAATATTTCGCTTCTAGCAAGTAAAACGCAATGAAATGTAGGTATACCTGTGAAAATTTTAATTCAATCGCATATAATATTGAATATATACCTAAATTTATTCATATTTAGGTACAAATATCTACATATCTTATATATATTATTTATGTAAACATTATTTTGTATAGAAATATATTGAATTTTTGAATATTTTGAAGTTAAAAACTTAGTTTTAAGTTATATAGCTCAAAGATTTTAAATAATAGAATAGGAAGAGGCTAGAAAATAGATTTATTCTCCGAAGGATACATATTCCACTAAAACCACTTCAATAATAAGATAACAGAGCATCAGGCTTGCCAAACTTCACATAAATACACCAGATTTTAACTTAAACTCACATTTTCATCTTTTCTAAAAATAGTGGTGGGTAAAGATATTTCTGTCATTTTCAGATATGACTTTACTATTTGCTGTAATTGCTGTCATTAATATCTCATTGATAAAAGAATGATCATACATGTACATTCTACACCAATATATAATATGAGTAAACAAATGACTATATAAATGCAGAAAATTTAAATTAATATTAATATTGCCGAAAATCAAAGATATACGGAAACCATATTTGCTTTCAACAAAACACATGCTAAATGTATTAAAATAATGATTATATATCTACATTCAATATGAATATATAAATTGTTTGTGCTCAGGTAATAATAATTATTTTATTTTCGTACACCTATGTAAGTTTAAGTTCCTTTTCCTCATTAAATTTGTATTTTTGTTTAATTATTCTTAAATATTTAAAGTAAACACATAAAAAAATCTACTAAGTCAAAACATAAAATTCAATAATTTTTGGCATTTAAGCATATACATTAGAGTGTTTCGATATTTTAAAATTTTAGCCGATTTAAATTATCTAACGAAAACCAATTTGCATTTGAGTCATTAGCTTAGATTCTCGTTTCTAATTCATATAGTTTTCCAAATAATTGTAAGAGCGAAATATAATATAATAAATTAATCTATAGATTAAAATTCATCAGTTAGAATAACAAATTTCCATTATAATATAGAATTATTATGGAATTCTCTTATAGTCTGGAAAGGGTATTATTTAAGCCTTGTTAATATTCAACATTTTTGTACCATTTTCGATTTTTGTTTTGACTAAGCAATAAAAGTGAAAGATTTGAGTGAGTTTCCATTTCTTGAGAAATCAGTGCAATAAAAAAATGTCATAAAATTTTAGTGTGTTTAACTTTTTTTTTTCAGAACTAAAAAGCAGAGCAACAAAACAAGTGAACAAAGTAAATTTCGAACTTAAGTTATCGAACATGGATTCTATAATTATTTAATTCAAACCAATAAAATCAATTCTACTAAATAGCTTCTTTATTTTCAAATGAAGTTGTCATCTTTATAAAAACTTATCTATTTATAATTTAAATACCGCATTAAATTAAATAATTTCCAATCATCAGCTCGTTTGCTACATATATCCGATTCCCATTTATCATTCAGGTCAATTCACATTTGAATCATCCATAACCCAGATATTATTATTCTAAAAATATAATTTCTACTTACACAAAGTACGAATATTTTTTTTTATTTTTTTATAATAAAATAAATTCTATTTTTAAATAAAACTATTTAAGCCGATTGAAATTTAATTTATATTTTCTAAATAAAATTTTTATTCATGTGTGTTTTATTTTTAAAAATCCCTCTTTCTTACTATAATTTTTAATCAATTATATCTTTAAAAACGTATAATACATAGTGGAATTGAATATAATTTCATTATCAGATTAAATAGATATATAAATAAAATATTTGTTTTGATGACAAAAATCTTTTGTTTACTAATGAGCTTTGAAACATAATCTTTTTATATTTTTGTTGCCTTTTGTTACTAATAATATGACGAGATAAGTTAAAAATACATAAACATACTCATAAATGAAGTATGGAACTCGTTTTTCACATTTTTCGACCAGTTAATTTGGTCCTTTGATATAGCTGAGCAATGTGTTTATATGAAACAATACCTGATAAATGAAGAATCGAACCCGTTTTTGACATTACGAGTTCTCGACCAGCTAATTAGGGACTACGATATATGTTCAGCATCGTGTATATTGCCTTTAATAAGAACTTTACCTGCAACGAATTTATAACTTTGTAAGTAGGTTAAAGACTTACATCAAATTTTTTAAACGTTTTATTTAGATTGAAATCTTTATATTGTTAGTATTTTTTTTTTATTACACTGAAGAGAAGAACAAATGAAAATGAATTGGAAACTACAACATAACATAGTGTGAATATTCTGAAATATTGATATGAGCTAACTTTTTCCTTAATTTCAAAATTATTGAAAATCTGAGAGGTCTTTTTTATAAATCTTTTTTAAATAATCGTGAAACTTTATTGTTCAACATACATTTGTACATAATAAACGAAATTTAAGAAAAGACAGCACGAATTCATTTTTATTTTTATGATTATAGTTTGTTGGAAAAACTTTTAGTACCACATTTTTAATGATAAACTTTATTTTCAACTTTATACATGTACTTTTTGTTTTTTAAACATCCTTATCTGTCGTCTAGTCGTCTTTTAGTTTTAAATACAAAAAAAAAAAAGATAATATTTTTCTAACAATATTTTTTTAATACACGCGAATACGTTTTTCATATAATGAAACATTATTTTTAACTTAAGGTCGATATTTGAAAAAAAAAATTTTAGAATCTAAAGGAATTTTGTACACATGTGTAAGTATGAATTGAAATTTTTGAGAAATTATATTTATGGAAACTTTTACGAAAATACTTAAGTTTTTTTAAATTCAATTAGTTCGCACAGAAGATAAAACTTAAACTTTTATGTAAATGAATATAATATAAATTTTTTGTTATGTTGTCAACTAGTTATTAATTAATTTACGTTTTTTGCATAATTGCATGAATTCAAATAAAAAATATAATTATAATTTATAAAATATTAAAAATATAATAAATTATTTCAGAAATTAAGGATATAGATATTTTTAATTAATAACTTTAAAAAAAAACATTATCAAATAAATAATTTTCACAATAATCAGAAATAATTATTATGAACTTATTCAACCGCATATAGTATATAAGAGCCCAAAGTGGGTATTCCAGTTAATAAAATTTTAAATTTTAATCAATTAACATTTCAAATATATAATTATGTTGACCTGTTAATATATCATTAAATTCTAAAATGATTGTGCATTAAATTTTTTAAATTTTTTAATACAAAAATACTTTCAAAAATGAAAACAGATAATGTTGCGAGTATTACAATTATTCATTATTGGATGTCCTATATCGAAAGCAAAAATTTATTATTATTATGAGTTTAAAGCTTAATAGAATTAATATTCGAAACATTTAGAATAAAGGTTTATTACTTTTAAAATAAAGGTTTATTACTTATTAGTAAATTCATAATATTCACATCTCAAACTAATAAGTACCTAGAAATTTAATATATGTTTATATTCATAGAATAAAAATTTAGGTAACTTATTTAGAAAATCATATTCCATACACAGTGTTGTGGGTGTCCTTTATTTATTTATATTTTGATAGAGATTCAGAATTCTTCTAGATTGGATAATTTTAATTTAGAGGAATTTTAATCAAAATTCTTGAAATTATACGAATAAACATATATATCAGGGTACAAAAGACCAGAAAAAAAATCTCCTTTTAGAATAGCGTCATATTAATAATAAACAATTTTTATAGCTTTTGTATGTAGAAAAATCCAATTAAATTAAAATTTTTTTTGACTGCTTATATATTTACAATATATGTATACTTTAATAACAAGTATAAATAATAAGACGAAATATTATAATTTAACAAGAATTACGATCAAATTTTTTTTTATAGGTACATAAATTACCCAGAATTGAGAATTAGTTTTAATAATCATACAAAATATTTCTTATTGAAATCATCATACATTTATCATCATATAATATTATAATTATACATAGATATTTATAAAACATTTAAAATTTATCTTACAATTCAAAGAAAAAAATAATTGAAAAATTTTGAAATAATTATAATAATTATAGAAATTTTTATATACGACATTAAGGATGCCCACACTTAATACTTAATTATATATATAGTTTCGTAACAAATTAAAGCCTTTTTGCGAGTTTCTAGTTAGCTCATTAAATAACAAATATTTAGTTAGAAAGAAGTGTTACCGCACAGTATATAAATGTATAAAGTTCAAAAAAAAAGTTCTACTATCCTAGGCTTGAAATATCTGCTGACTTGAAAAAAACATCTGAAAATAAATTTTCAAGGATAATTAAGGAAAAAAAAATGCTACAGACTACATTTCATATTCTTAAAGATAATGAAAAAGAAAAAGAAAAAAATAATTGATTAAATCCAGATAATTTCATTTAAACTTCTACGCCAGAAAAAAAGTACTCTGAGTTTTTGCGACATAAAAAATTACATTTTATTTGTTTGTCATTAAGCAGCAAAAGGGAAAAACAAAATGAAAATTGTAATTTTATTTTATTATTTCTTTCGTATTTTATTAAACTTTTTTTGATTTGAATATATTTTGCCGCCGGTGCGGCATTAAGAATTTTCTTTTTTAAGGTAATTTATGTATATTTTTTGAGAAAATGTCCTTGCCTTCAAGTCAAATATATTTTTTTGCTTAATTTTTAATTCTTAGTCTCGACCAAATCATAACAAAATAAAAACTAAAAGAAAAAAGTGATAATGATATTGAATTTTTCTGTAAAAAAAAAAAGCACATATAATTTCACTTTAGAAGTGAAGGCTAATTTTATGATGATAATAATAAACAGGGCTGAGTTTAGATAACATTTTATTAAATAATATACTTTAATGGACATGTGGTCGGTATGTCGTATTTAGTAGTATAGAATTTAGATCGCTAAATGGAATATTATATGCGTCAATACACAATCAATCATTTAGATGCATCAGCGTGAATAATGAAATCATTTAGATGCATCAGCGTAAATAATGAAATCATTTAGATGTTCTCACAATATTTCAATACAGACAAATACCAACAAAAAATTTAAAAAAAAATGTGTATATCAACTTTTGTTTTTTTTTTTTTTTTATTGTAAATGTATAACAGTATATTGGATATGTTAATGCCTTGAGCACAGCTAATATCGCAAAGCAATTTTGAGCTACCGTAAAAACCGATTTTCTGCGTTATTTCTTATTTATTTTAAATAAAAATTATGAAAAACGAAAGATATTAATTTTATTGATTTTTTGTAAAAAGAATTTCTTAAAATTCTTTCATAATTAATTAGAAAACTGAATTTATTTTTTTTTTTGCTCTAGAAAGAATTGACTACGTCACAAAATAATTTTTTTGTTTCTTTTTCACAGCGTTTCTTTTGCATCGAAATTTGGTTTTGCTGCATTTTTCTGTCACAATCATATTATAAAAAAAAACAAAAGCAGTTGTTTGTAGTTGATTTTTTTGCTTTCAGGTAAAATTAGCTGTGAACAGGTTTCCGGAGCATTCCTTCAAAAATTGCTTTGCGGTATTAGCTGTGCTCAAGCATAACAAAATTTGTTATACAACTCGTTCTGTATTTACACAAAAACACATAGCCACTTGTCAATATATATCACTCGACCTTCGGTCTCGTAATACAAGTATTGACTCGTGTCAATGTCTTTTTGTGTATACAGAACTCGTAATTAATAACAAATTTCGTTAACATATACAATAATCTACTATTAGTTTATTTTGGTGTAACTATAGGAAAAATAGAAAACAGGATAAAGTTTTTTTTTTTCAGAAAAATATATAAATGTAAGTTCATCATTGTTGTATTGTACTACATTTTAAAAATATAAGGATTTTAAAGTGACTTCGGTAGTTTCAATCTAAGTAAAGATAGCACAGAGGTCTTCAGCTTCAACATTTTATTGTATTTGAATAAGAAAAACAGACCTAAACTTTTATACTTATACGAATTATTTTCAATTTGATTTTTTTGAAATTATAGACGAAAATATATTTTTTTTCGGACTATTCCAAACTCCTTCAATTATGTCATGCATTTTTATTATATCTGCCGAAATTACACTAAAAAATATAAGCGGATTTTTTTTTAAATCGATATAAGTATTTTTCATGTCGATAAACTTTTCCTGTTTTAATTATATAGAAAAAAAAAGTGAAAAAATTTTATAATGGAAAAAGGAAATTAAAAAAAAAATAAAAAGCTATCAATATACTCTTGAATAAAAATTATTAATTAGTATATGCTTTTTCAGCGGAAACCACATGAATTTTACTGATCTGTAGAAAAATTCTTATATTTAGTTGCTTCAGGAAGAAAACTAGGCACTAGAATTATATATACTAAAGCTTGGAAAGATAATTTAAAATTTCATATAAAAGAAAAATAAGAAACAAAGATTATTAGAGAAAGAGGCTCATAAAACACATATTAGATTCATGTATTATAAATCATATACAAATATGTGCGAAAATAATGAAACTGACTGTAATTCAAAAAAAAATTTATTTTTTATTTTTTAATGAATTTTTTTGTGGACAATAAATAATTAAACTTTGGTTTCCTTAAAAAAAATATTGATTTAAATTTATAACAATTTAAATATTAGATCAAAAGTTACTATTGTTTACTACTGGCAATTATATTTTATACTAAACACACGTATTGAGTTAATTTTTTAAACCAGTCTATTATAAACATGGTATACAGATATAAGAAGGCGTCACTCTAGATTTCTTAATGATTTTTTTGTACTTAAATTTGAATTAAATTTATCATCCAAAAGAAAAAAAGCAAATAAATAATGAAGAATTGCTGTATAGAATCAAAAGGTTTTTATTTATTATTAATATTTTAAGACGTTTTACGTACATAATTAATTAAACATACTTAAGTATCTAAAGCGAATAATAAAAATGACACTTCAGTTAACTTGACCCATTCAAAATTATTATTCTTATCGAGTTTTTTTATATTCTCTATATAATATAAAATTAATGTTTTTCAGTACAAATATATGAACATTATCAAGTCTTTGAAATAGTTAAAAATAACTTTAAGCTTTGATTTAATATGAAGAAAAAAAGGTTCAAAAAAACTTTGTTTGAACTTCGATAGTGTCGAAAATGTCGAAAATGTCAAAAATTTCAAAAAAAACTTCTTTTCATCAATTCACGTTAGCTTTCCTTCCAAAAAATATTCAAGTATTCAAGATGGTCAAATTTAAACTATATAGTTAAGGAAAATTATGTTTCCCAATTTTTTTAGACTATAAATATGAACGTTTTTTTTTATAACTTAAAATGTGAATAAAGGAAACCAATAATAGTGAACAGCAAAAGTTAGAGAGAAAAAAGGAAAAGGATTAAAAAATTTCGTTTTTTTTTGCCAAAAATAAATCAAACCTATCGATTTAATTTCTAAAAAGAAAGAAAAAAAAATTTTTCTTTTTCATTGCAATTACTTTTCTACCTTCCGAAAGTTGAACAGAAGAATTCTGTTGCGAATAAAATGTGCGGAAGTTATAAGCTTTGACGATGATTTTTAAAATTCTTCTCAAAAATATTTTAAATTTTTTATTTTTTTTTTTAATTTCACTGAAAATTTTCTATTTCTATTTCACAGTTTCTTCTATTTATATAAATTAATTTTTTTTTTTTAATTTTTGTTTTTATTTTGATAAATATTTTTTTTTTTAATTTTATATTTTTTTCTTAAGAGCGAATCCTAGTTAACACTTGCGTTACTATTTTTCAACTGAAGTCAGTTATTTTCAACGAATACAAAAAAGGGAAAACATTTTTCATTTTTCTTTTTTTGTATTTTCCTCTTCTTGTCCAAAGTAAATAAATATTTCGTTTTCTTGTGAATTTTTTTTTTATGAAAAACGAAAGAAAAACACAAAAAATAAATATAAACATAAATTTTCTTTTTTTATTATTCTTTGTCGTCTCTTTTTTCTTTTATAATTTTCCAACTACACACTTGTATATCACAAAAAAAAAAAAAGAAGAAAATTATTAACAGATTTTCTTCGTATTTATTTATTATTATTTTTTTTTCTTCAAATCGTTATTTCGTACCAACTAGTTGAATTTTCAAAAAAAAATTTCTTTTCCATTTTACCGTTACAAAGAAAATTTCAATTCTTGAAAGTACACATATTTAATATGTACATATATAGGACTGTTTAGATATGTATATACTACAAGTATATACATAACTAGATATTGAAAAGGAAGAAAGAAAATTTCTACTGAAAGAGAATGAAAATGAAAAACTTTTTTCTAAGTTTTTCTTTTTAAAAAAGTAAAAAAAAATAAAATAAAAAAAAAATTTCCATATGATTATTCATTATTTTATTTTGTGCACCACAACAAATAATTTGTTGAATTTCGGTGTTTTTTTTTTGCGCGCAGGTTTGACAGAAAAATATATTTTATGTTCATATGAATGTATGTAAAATTTTTATATTATTATTATTATTATGTTCATTTTCTTTTTATAATAATACCTATATAAAAATTTTACTTTGCAGAAGAAAGAAAATTTATAATTATAAAAATAATAATATTTTTAATGTGATAAAATTTTTGTGACAAAAATATATTTATTTATTTCTTTTTTTTGACAGAAGCAACATGTTGTTTATTTTTCTGCCCCTTTTTTTATCTATGTGTGTTGTATAGACAGAATATTTTGTCCCAAAATTATGTTTTTTACTATGAATACAATAATTTTTTTTTTTTTTAAAGTTGTTCTAAAATATGTACAATTAAATGGTGTCATATAGCATAGAATCATCAAAATGCGAAAAAAAAAAATATTTGATAAATTTTTTAGTAAATTTTGAAATTAAACTTATTTCAAATAAATTGCAATAAATTTATGTTTGAATTCTTAATTGTATGGGCTAAAACTTTAAAAATGTATAAACCTTAAATCTCCGAAAGTTCTTCTTCTTCATCGATTACTTTGAAATTTTGTTAGTTGAGACAACATTGCATTCGAATGTACATTTAATATGTATTTATATGTAGATGTCACATCTGAAATGCTTTTTTTTTTTTTTAATTTTCCGGCCCAAAACCTGTGACCGGGTACAGCTAATAATGAAATATTAAAATACAATTAATTATTATTTTAATATTTGATATAAAGAATTAATATGTAACGAAATTCTACCTAACAAATTATCTATGCTATACAAAGTGTACACAATTTATTTACCTACTTTATTTTTTTAATTTTTTTTTTATAAATTATTTATTCTTGAATTTTCACAATATTTTATGAAAACAATATTAGCATGAGTTTTTCTTAGAAAATAAAAAATTTAAATTTTCAAAATATGAGACTCTACTATTTTGTCTTTTATTTTCAATAAGAATTATTAGTATAAAAAATGTCTGCAAAAAAAAAGAAGAAAAATTCTATAATTTTTGTGGGAAATTGTATATAAAAAAAAAACATTTGTATGTGTTATTAACAAATATATACAGTGAGAGTATATTATAGTATATAGTACATAAACAATTTTTTATATTTTTAAGATAAATATCTATACTTATGTATAAGTACATTTTATATATTATAATATATAAACCTAATTTTTTTCTATACAAAACATAATATTCTATAAATATAATTCAATACAATAGAAAAGCACGTGGATTATTGAGGAAAATTATAATTTAAATTTTATTTTCATTTTCAAAATATTTACGTTTTATACATGTTATATATATATTATACATATTTATGTTTGTATACCTGGGTTGTTTTTATGTACATTGTACAAAAATTATGTTTGTAGGTAAACATTTAAAACAAAATTTTCATCATTCTGAAACATATGTATTATAGACAAAGTACTATACTCTATATGAAATAGATATTAATTTACAAAATTTTAAAAAAAATAATTTAAAAAGAATTTTTTTTTAATGTTTTTTTGTTTTATAGTTGCCATCAACACTTTTCAGTTAATATAATTTTTAATTAATACTTCACATCAATTGGAAATACATAAGCAATTATGTATATCATACATTTTTTTTCTAAATTTCTTTATGTTAAGTATATTTAACAAACTAAAAATGAAAATGTTTAACCTTAGCAATGAGCTCATATTAAAGCTGCCGTGAAATTTCTTATAATTTTCTGTTAATCCTAATTTATATTTAATTGATTGATAAATCTTAAGATATAATGTATAGTAAATTTTTGTTTAAGTACAATTTTTTTTCAAGCTTCTTATATACTTATGTATTGTATATTGAGTATTGAAAATTTATCTTTTTCGAACCTAAGGTCTCATTATCACTCATTATAAAATAAAAGCAAGAAAAGTTCACGTTTTCATTATACCATTTAAGCCAGGCAAAAGATTACTAAGTACTTTTTTTAAACTTCTTCAAACTTATATTGTATACTAAAAAAATAAAACTTTTTGCCCCTCTTACCACTTACAAAATAAAATCTTTAATATTCACTGAGAATTCCATGGCTTCATTGTATACTACCTTAGTTAATTCATTAGTAAGTAATTGGTTACTAAAAGTTAATCAAAGCATCAGAAAATATGTTTTTCATTATATCTAAAAAAGTTAAGCTTGATACGACTTAATAAAATTCACAGACTGAAAATTTTTAATGGAGCATAAAGAATTTTACAAATTTATTATTAGTAAGATTCTTTAAAGTAAATAAAAAAAATTAACGCAAATATGTATATTAGGTATATACACATATGTTGCATACGATATTTTTTTTGGGTTTTACGACTAAACTTATGTCTTTTATATATAAAAAAATTCATTTATAACAAAGCGTATATTGCTTTAATATATTTTATATTGTATTTATTTATGTATAACAACTATATGTATAAAACATAATCGTTAAAATTATATGTTTTTAATGAATTTTTTGGCTCATTTTCATAATTTCTCTAAAATCATCTAAATATTTTTGGTGAAATGACAAAAAAAAAAAAAAAATTAAATAAATAAAAAAAAACTTTAAATATCTTTTGTCTTTGAAAATTTAAATGTCAAGGACCTTCTTTTTTTGTTTTACTTTTTAATGAGTTCTTAGATGAGTTTTCGCATAAAAAAGTTCTTTATTAAATTAGTCTCAAATGGATTATTAAAGAATACACCTTTTAACTAAAAAGCTTTATTGTTTATTTTGACATTTTATTATATGCTTTTATATATAAATAAAGGGTTAAATTGTCCATTATTTTCATTGTTAATAGATATAAATACCTACACATAGTATTTATTTTCAAATTTATCTTATGTTTATTGTGGTAAAATTTTAATTATATACCGTACATAATAATAATACTTTTTTTGTTTGTTTATTTGTCAACAAAATATTTTTTTTTTTTTAATTTGGGATGATCTGAATGAAAATTTATTTTGTAGAACGATTTGCGGAAATATCTTCTTTTTTTTTAATCAACTCAAATGTAAATTTGAGATACGAACAACATAAAAGCATAAATATGTGGGTATGTCATTTTGGTTGCAAATTATGAGGAAAAATAAGTTTGTTCTGTAGTATAAAGCTTGCTGTTCGTTTCACATATCAATAAGTTTTGATAATGAATTTGAATAATTTTAATGTAAATTTAGTAAATTGTAGAGCTTCTACTAAAGAACTGTCAACAAAAACTGTTATCATAACTCTCATTGTTTTTTATTATTTTTGATAAAATTTAATACATTAATAATATGTAGTTAACAATTTAATAAAAATAATTAAATTTTATTCTAAAAGCTTTTGTTATGTATGAATGATATTTAGTAAAAAAAAATTTAACACATTTTAATTACCTAACAGGTGCTGAAATAATTTTATAGAATTAAAAAACATTGTTTATTTCAGACGATGATAAAAAAAAAACAATTTTAATCAACTTGGAAACTTGAAACGTTTTAATTATTATTATTTTTTTTTTTTAAATTGCACATTTCGTCTTTTACCACACAGCAGATAAATGAAAAATTTTTACAAATAACGAATAAAGGACATCTCATATTTTATATTAGTTAGATAAAAAAAAATATAATAAATTTATATTGTTTTCGTGTACACACTGTGCATTTTAGATGCATTGAAAAATAAACAATTTATCAAATTAAAAAAAGCTTAACTCTATATCCATTTGTCTTCTAGGACTTTGTGTGTCCTTTGAAAAGATTATTTTAACTTACGAACATTATGTCAAATAATAAAAATAAAATATCGAAAAATAAATCTTTCAACTTATCTTTAAGGGTTCTTGAAACATCAAACATAATATTGTGGACAGACAATAAAAAAAAAAAATTAGAAAATCTTTGGCGACCAATGAAAATGTAATAATTTTTTTTTCAATCCCTCTAAGAGCATAATATTTTTAAGGTTCTTTAGAGAACATTTTGGCCAACTTAAATGACTCTCTAATTCTAATACTATTATTATTTTCGTTTCCTTTTTAAGTAAATAATTGATGTATAAATTTTGGATGAACTTTTTTATTATACTTTTATAAAAATCAATAAACCATATCGTATTATTCTAGCATTATTCAATTATTCATAATATAATAAGTGTAGGTATAAAACTAAGAGGTGAATGAAATTTTTTTTTTTAGGAAATACTTTAATCAAATGCAGACAATCTTCGGGAGATCTGGCGTCAATCAATGTAAATGTATTTTTTGTTTATGATGTCGTCGCTCCTTTGGGTGTCGTTTTTTATTACCAAACTTTTTATTCAAAAAAAAAAATAATAATAATAATAATAAAGCAAATTTTGAATATATCTATTTATGTATGAATGTTATATATCTAGGAAACAGGATTACATATATATATATATATTATGTACTGTTTGATATATGTAAAAGGGTAAACTTTGGGATGGACTGTAACAGAATATTTTTAATTATGATAATATCTAAGAGCAAATGTAAATTTTAGGTAAAGGAAGATAAATTTGTACTTATGGAAAGAAAAACTATCGATTCCTTTGGTTGATTTTCCTACATATTCAAATCATCAGAATAAGATAATACTGAATAATGAGATCATATTTCATAAAATCGAAAAACAATAGAACAAGATAATCCATATTTTTTTGTAATTTTATTTATATATAAATTGAACTTAATAGTACTGAGTAAATTCATATAAATGAACGTATACTCAAAGTTAATCAAAACAAAACTTTCAAGTGCTTACAAAACAGCATCAAATTTAACAAAAAAAAATTTCTAACAAAATTCAATTAAGAAAATTTTTCAATGACAATTTTTTTTTTTGTTAAAAACATAAATACAGACAATTTTCTTTTTATAATTTTCTGAAAATGAAATAATAATAAGCTTTCTTACTTACAAAATATAGTTGCGCATTCCACCTTGATGTATTGTTAAGGACATGTCAAAAAATATTGATTTGTTTTGTTCTGACAAATAAAAATAATGGCATAAGTATAAATTATTCTTGTCTTCTATTTTTTGTTATTTTTTTTTTTTGTGTAGTAGAAATGACTATTTCGGCCTAGAAGTAAACATAATATGTATATACCTATAAGTAAATATGAGTGGTATTGAGCTAAATTTTATAAAATAACTATTTTAACCAAAGAACTGAACTGAAGATGTTTTTTAATTGTTTTTTATGCATTTTCATACAGAAACAATTTTTTTTAAATAGATGATAGTTTTAAAAAGAAATTTAGAGCCAGCTTGTATAATTGAGGTCATTTGACCTTCGTTTGGTCATAAAGATGTTTTACTTATTTCTCAATTTTTTTTTTTTTATCAAAATACATAATTCATTAAACCTTCTATTTAATTTTAATACAAAAACCTATAAATATTTATGTTAATTTCATAAAATAGATAAGTCGTTAACTGAACACCACTATAGAAAATAAAATATGCAAAATGTCTATGTTGTATATATATTCAAGTATATAATTCAAGTGTACAGTACAGTACAGTATATAATAATAAAATATTTTAATAATATTTATATCATATCGCCAGAACGCATTGATTATATTACTTATTTATATGCAAGTACATATATAAATATATATAATTTAGATTGAGGTAACATTTAGATACACGAGTTTCTTTATTTTTAATAAAAATATTCTTTTATTTTTATGTGGTTTAGATTTTTTTTTCAACATTTCATCGCAGCTTGATATTTGAATAAGAAATTTCATTTCAGGAAAAATTATTCGGAAAAATAAGTTTGTCTTTATTTATACAATATATATTTATAAAACTAAATTTCTATAATATTATACTTGTGTTGTGTACACACCATCTACCTCTACATGAAGCTAATTTTTTGTCTTTTAGTTAACTTCACATGTCAGAAAAAAATGTGTTAAATTTTCCAACTAGAACTAAATATTTTGACAAAAACTTTTCAATTAAATTAGATGTATTACAAATTTACCCACTATGAGTATCTTATAATATATTATGTATAATTAATAACGTTTAGAAAATCATGTACGGTTATGACAGAGTATACTAACTAAAACTAAATTCTTCATCAAAAATTGTATTTGTCCATTTAATGGAAATATTTTATATTTTTGATTTATCATCTTAGAATTCATAAAATGAATGAAATTATATATGCACGAGACAAATACATAAATCATTTCTGAACTTGAAGATTATCAAGAAAAAGTATGATATAGGTATATGATAAATTTGAATAAATTTTCATGCAATTTTTTTTTTTTTAATTTTTAACAGAATTTTATACCCAGAGTTACATTTTTTTAAGTAGATTTCAATTTATTCAAAATCCTGCCTTATCAATTAGCTTTCCCTAACAGGATATTTTATAATTAAAAAAAGAAAACAGTAGGGATTATTTAAAATTCATTTGGGCAATAAGTTTTGATCTCCTGCTATATTAATTTAATTTGGTTACATAGGAAAACATCAGCATTTTTTTTTTAAGGTTTAAGAATTTTTAATTAGATACAAATTATTTGAGAATTTGTTTTTGTCATTCATTTTCTGTAGAAACGTGAGAGTTTATTTTACATTTTTTTTTTAATATTTATTTTTTGTTCCTTAAAAGTATATAATTTATCATAAGGAGAATATACCGATGTACACTATATAAATATGTACATCGGACATCATAAAAATATATAAAAACAAATTTCCTTTGAACAAAAAAAAAAGAAACCAACATTTTTGGTATTTTCTAATTTTTAATTAAAAACAAAATTTATTATCACTTTAACTAAAAGATTTATATTAAATACCAATAATCGCTACTGGTGACTATAAACAATATTTAACCAATTAAGTTCTATGATCAACAAGTATAGTGTATTAAGTGTATTAAGTACAAGTATAAGTTATGATCAACAAGTATAGTGTAGACATCGAACCAAGTTTAGTTTGCATAACAATAGAAAAATTTAATATTTGATTTTCAATTCTAAGTCAGTAATATCCTATGTAAAAAAAAATACCCCAGTTATGAACATAATTAACTATTATTAGAAACTTTCACTTTTAAACTTCAACGAATTTATTAATTTTTCTTTATAATTTTTTTTTAAATTCCAAAAAATAAATTACTAGAAATATAAATTCATAAACGCATTGTATTCTAGTAAATAAACTGATATCAGAAGATGACAAAACATTAATTATACTAAATGTCTTTAAAAATGTAAATTATGTATATTTGCTGCTTGCACTAATGCGCATGTTTAGGACATGGAACTATACTTTTTTATGTAATTTTGAAAATAACATTCATTATGATATTTATTTTATTTTTCACATATACACTTTCACTGAATCTACAGGTTTTTATGTAAATTAAATTCTATATAGAAAGAAAAAAGATTTATGTATTTAGATTTTTGCACAATACTTATAAATGAAATTGAATTAAAAAAAAGGATGACCTATTTGTGTTAAAGTTTTCACCTGTGCTTTATAATATTATTTTTATCATAAATAAGTTTATTTTTAGAGAATTTAATTTTCGATATAGATCAAAATTAAAAAGGTTTAGCATTAGTGATATAGTCGGAATTTGGTTACAAAAAAAGATTGTGCATTAGAAAGGTTTTACCTTGCCCAAATTTGATATAGGACATCGTTGTGGAACATGCCTGGAAAAATAATTAAAAAAAAAACTGCAAAAAAACAAAATTTATTCAGATTCAGACGGAAAACTTCATATATATATAAATTATTTTCATAAGATATAATATCTACCTGCTAATAGACGTTAAGACGAAAAATTTTGTAGCTTCTTTTACAATGATACTGACTTTTAAAACCAATTTGAGAATCAATTTCAAATTAGAGAAATATAATAATTTGTCGCACGATGCTAAAAAGTATAATATTTATATGTTTATTATACACTCACATTAATTTATGCTTTTTATTTTATGCTTATTATAACAAAAAGAAAATAAAGGTGTCGTATAATCACTCAAAAATAATGACACGTGTAACATTAAATTTATATTCACTACCAAGTTATAAAAAAAAAACAACCACTTTCCTTCACATTAGCTATTACTTTCTATATGAACCCTAATTTTTTTTTTGTCCTTCTAAAATAATGTACCATTACATATTATGCTAAATTTTATACATCAAAGACGTATGCAAAATTATTCTACTAAATTTATGATATACTTTAAGATTCATATAATAAAAACCAACCATCATATTAAAAGTTACCCACAAAATGCAACCATTTTACGGTTTTGAAAACATTTTTGTTTTTGTAAGTTTTATTTTTTTTTATCATAATACATACTTAATACTTTAAAGTTTTAATAACAAAATAATAATAATAATAATAATAAGAACAAAACATAATCCTTTATATAATAATAAATTCACAGGTGGATAATTTCAACTGCTATTACAATTATTTTAAAATGAAATAAGAACTCAGGCTGTCGTTGTTGAGGATAACATGAGTTGTGTGCAAAATGTTGTAAAAATGAAAACTTTATGAAAATAATGGTAAATTTCGCATATTTAAAATTAAAATATTGTTAGCTTGAAGGGAAATTTTATTAAATTTTATATATATTTAAATTTATTCATACATGATAGTTAAATAAAATAAACAATATTTTAATCATCATTGTATCATTAAATAGTTAATGTATGTAGAAAAATTAAACTAATCGACAAGAGTAATGTTTTATTAACTTGATACGAAGTGATTTAATACACGATAACTATTTCATGGGAAAAAATAGTTGCAGAACTAAAGGCTCAAAAAGAGGACACAAGAACAATTCAATATAGTTAAATTTAGTTGGTGTTATACTAATTTTATATAAGTTTGTCAGTAGAACTGGAACTAGTTATTAGATTCTTCGAATTATAGTTGAATAACTATGATTAGTCACTAGCAATACGAACTATTCTATGTTGGTTATTACATTAAAATGATATGTATCTTGTTTTATAACCAGAATTTGTAACAAACCGACGAAGTATCTAACAAAATTTTTTCTTCGCTCTTAATTGCAGGCAGACAATATCAAACAGTAATCATTATAATTATTAGCTCATTGTTATTCTTTCCACAATTTGGAAATGAAGTCTACCACAATTAAACGTTGTAATAATTGATCTTATATATTGTTTGTTTATGTGCTTTCAAATTTTTCATTAAATATTTAGATATTTACCTGTAAGAATGTGTGAATTAAAGCGTAAAAAACATTAAATAACCAATAATTTGAAATATCTTTTCACTGTAATTAAATTATTTTTATTTAACCACTTTTTAAAGGTCAAAGCCAATACTCACTAAAATATATTTTAAACAATTTCTGATAAATTGTACATTTCCTAAAACATAAAAGCATATATATGTACAACAATATAACTGATTCATTGTAAATGTAAATTATTAATAAAAAACATCAATTAACAAAAGCAATCTAAACTATATTCATAGTTGGATCAATTCACAATATAAAATTATTATATTTTAAAATATAAATAATATGTTAATAGTCCAAAATCTTAAGAAATCATATTACTCGTATACTAATCAAAATCTGACCAATTCACGACTAAACAATGTAGCGAAGTGATAATAAGAAACGACTTTCGTCATATTATTGTTTTTCAACGACGAATAATTTGTGAAATATTTACTTAAACAAGAACTCATCTTGATTCTTGATCAACTAAGCATAGTTATAAAAGTACTGATTTAATAATCTTTGAATTTAAACAGAGATTCAATTATACATAAAGAGAAAGAAGTTTTTAAAATCTTGTATTTTTACTATGAAAATGAAAATCAGATAAATATTTATAAACATAGTTATTTTAAACAAGAACAGTACCCATTTAATTATACCATACATTTTTATATTCTTTTACCATCAATATTCAATTCCAATTCTTGATAAACTTTATGCATTTTGCCCATGAATTAATAATAATACGTTGAACAAAAAAAATCAATATTTCAGTATTACTATAGGAGAAACTCATATTTTTGTTAAATAAAAAATTTATGATTTTTATTAATATTTATGTATGAAGGTAGAATTGAATTGAATTGAAATTATGAATTTTTTCTCAACTTTTTTAAAATTGGAACGAACCTTGTCATCAGGAATTCATTTTAATGATATTTTTATAATAGAGCCCAAATATCTAATAATTAATAAGTGATAAAGTTAAAGCCGAAGTTTTTAAGAAAGTTTAAATTCAAGTATTAAGATGTTGAATATAAATAGTCACTATAGTTATGCAACTATAAAAGCGTGGACATATAATAGGACGTATAAAATATATAACAGAAACAAAAAGTTTAAATCTGACTATTATTGAAATTAGCTTAAATTAAAATTGAAAAGCAATTGAAAAGCAATTGAAACTAATAAAAATAAAATGTATTTAAAAATTTAATATTATATTATTAGATTTTGGAAAATATTAGATTTCCGATTGATAACATAATTATGAGTAATCGTGTAATACTACAACGCGGTTATGTATAATGGGAAAGAAATCGACATACCTACTTTTATGAATGAACTATTTATGAATGAAATTATTGTTAAAATTATAAAATGATTAACTTAAAACAAATTAAAATTGAACTGGAAAATAAAAAAAAATTTTTTATCAAATAATTATTATATTATTGTATAATAAGAAATTGCAATTATAATTGCAATAAATGTCATAAATGAAAATAACTTACATATAAAAATATATAAAAATAGAAATTTTCAATTTATGTACCAGCATTTGATAATAAGTTCATAAACAATAAGGTACAAAATAGTACAAACATTCAAAAGAGACAACATTTTTTTTTTTCTGTCACCAATGAATTTAAAATAAAAACTATTAACTCTTCAAAACAAAATCTCAATTTCTTTACATAAAAAAAAAAATAAACATAACAAAAAAAATTACTATTTTACATTCAGTAAAAATTTTTTTTAAGTAAAAAACTAGTAAAAATTTAATTTTTGTTTTTTTTTTTGCCGTAAAAAAAATTATAATAATAATAAATTTCAAACTTAGTTTTTTAATATTTTGTCATAATTATTATTTTTTTTTTTAATTTATAAAATTACTATTATTTTGAATTCAGATAATATAGAGCAAAATATTGTTGACATAACATTTTTGCATATAATTAAGACATTATGTTAACAATTAAAAAAATAAGTTTAACATTAATTCTAATTTTTAGTGCAGTTATATCAAAAAATTTAACAAAATGTAAAAAAGTGAAATTAAGTTCAATTTATGGTAAGTATATGTTTTATATATTTTACTATTGCTATATTGTAAACAAAAAATGTAAGCCGAAAATATTATGATTTATGTTTTCATTTTTTTATTTTTTTTTTAATACATAATATTCAGTTTTTTTTTGTAAATCATTTATGTGGATCAAGTGCAAATGCCAGAACGAAAATTAAAAATAAAAAGTATAGTTATAAAATCATTTTCCATAAAGCGCTTCTGCTATCATTAGACCTCTGGCCGATTTAATATCAACTGGGGAGTGCGCAATCTAGTTACAATAGGAAATTTATTTGAACAGCGCTGCGAAATTTACTATCAACCATAGAACTCATAGTATTACTTTCTAAGCTTTTAGATGAAATGGGTTCGGAGTTCCTTTAAAACAATCAATATTACAAATTTATTATTTCGTCTTAACTCTTATAAAATTATAAATATAGAAAATGGTTAAAGTTTTAACCAGAGACTCTTCAATAGACTGACAAAAAAGACTTTCGTTCACTTCTTTCATAGTATGATTTGCATAGTATACTATCAAATTTTGTATTTATTTGGACCTGATAAAAATTTAAAAAAATTTATGATCGAGGATCTGTTATGTTTATTTCAATGTAGTTTAACACAACCATTCGAACAATAAAAGTTAACAATAATATAATTAAATTACTATACAGAAACAAAACTTAAATTTCGAAACTGAATACACCTGCGTATTAATCTATTTTCAATTTATATTGATAAAAAATATCTATCTGTCAAATATTAAAATCAATTATTAATGCATTTTAAATTTCCGTCAGAAAGTCCAATCAAAACCATCTTCATAATCAACTTCCAATCAATTTAGTTTTACAATATTTTCCTTTATCTCATAAACTGAAACTTCCACATTTTTTAATTAATTCATATTATCACTTTACGGCTCTACTAAAATTAAAAAAAAAAAAAAACAAATAATTTTATTTGTTTTTCTCTCTCTGGAGATTTTCACTTTTAAAAATTATTTAATTATATGCATTTTTTAATTTTCTTTGTAAGCATATATAATACCTATTTTAATGAGAATTTGAATTCTCTTAAAAGTAGGTACGAAAATATCAAAAAAATACTAGATGTTTATCAAAAATAAAAATTCTCTTAACTTTTAAAATTTAAATTTAGCAAAAGAGCTAACAGTTTATTCATTTGATATACAAGATTCATTCAATACTTTAAAATTTCTAAACAACAAGTATCTTATTTATAAATTTCCGTATGTTAAAGCACAATCGATCGTTCTTAGTTTAGTTCAGAAAATTTTGCTCAATATCAACAGAAGTTATTAATTTTTCAATATGATTACATCACAAGCTTTGATTCTCTTACTTTGAAAACTATTTGTCCCACTAGTTCAATGTAAAACGAACTAAGATTCCTCCACGAATTGAAGCTTAAAAAAGTGAAATAAAAGCAAAATAAATTAATTTTTTATAATAATAATATTGTAATTAACTATTGATGTTTCTACACGCAAAGAAAGATTTATAAAAGTTTCAATCTAAGCATAAGAAAAATACTTCACCTCTTGTACTATGAATTGTAGTAAATATTTTTAACTCTCTTTTTTTTATAGTTTAATTAGAGAATTTATATATATGTATATTTTTAAAGTAAATTATTACGACCACCAGTTATTACCTGGCTTATAAAATTATTTTAAATAAATAAAAAAAAAAACATTTTTTTTTTTAGTTTAATATAAAGCTTTGACATTATTGTATGTAAGACTTAAAACCGCGTGTACCTACATAACATTTTTATTTATTTTTCGCTTAAAAATTGTGTTTTATTTTATTATAAAAAAAAAGAAAGAATAAATTTCTTATCTTTTGCGCACAATCAATACGATTTAATTAAAAAAAAATAAAATAAAACATAAAATCGCCAAGTTTTTGATAGTGGATTTTTTGTTTACAAAAAGAAGAAATGCCAGCGTGTACTATAAAATTTCAAAATAAATCATCTGAAAATCAAATATCTAAAATTTATAATCAAAGATAATAATTATTATTGAAACTAGTTTTTCTCTTTAGCTTTTAATGTTAAACAAAAAAGATTTTTCTTTCGTTTCTAAATTGAAGGTTAGCCCATAAATTTGGGTTAAGACTTAAAACATTAAAATATTTACACTTAAAAAGCATAAATAATTCATTTTAACGCAGATAAAAAAAAAGTGGAAAAATTTTCAATTAAATTATCAATTAGAAAAAAAATAATAATAATAATAATAAATAATAATGATTTTAACAGATTTGGATGAAGAACTGGCAGAGGCTATAGAACTTTCAACACCTGATTTTGCATCTAGTTTGAAAAGAGTAAGTGTTATGGTAAAATTTGATAAATTCTTTCAACACTCAAGGGTTATAAGAAACTAAAAGTTAAATAAAAAAAGACATTAATTGACATTATGAAAAAGACAAATAAAAAGAAAATAGTTATAGATAATTTCAGCTAAACCACAAGCACAACATATTACAATACAGACACAATCTAGTATAAAAATAAGACTTAACTATATACTAATAATATACCTACTTATAAAGGTAATTAATACTGTAACCTGGGATTACAGATCTTATGTTTGTTAGAATTAAATGAAGTTAATCTTCAATATTTTTTCATTCAAAAATGTCATATATAATTGAATTCAAAAGTTAGCTTAAAGTTTTCAATAAAGCTTAGCTATAAATAAAATTGAGAATATTAATTTCGAATAATTATTTTTTTTTTTTTCACAATAACTCTAAAACACTTGTAATTGAAATTATTTACTTATTATACTAACATTATAATAATAATTATTATTATTACAACTAACATTATAATAATAATAATTATTATTATTACAATGTTCAGAACTAATAATTTAGCTAATTTAGGTATCTTAAAAATATTCATACCAATAAAATCACCAATAAAACGGTCCAACATGGTTATTACTTAATTAATTTCAAAGGAATTTGCACTAACACTAACGAAAGATGTTATTACTTAAAAATATTAATATTGTTTGTTTAGGGGGGGAAGGGGGGGGGGGAACTAACTCACCAGTAAAATTAATTTAGATTTTAAAAGATCACAAATACATTATTTCCAAAATATTTTTTGCTATGCCATATTAATGTGAAATTTGTTAATTAATATATTAAAATATCAATTTTTAAAGAAACTATTTTTTTCAGATATGAATTTTACTGGGATCAAAAAATTATTATAATGAAAAATATTTGTTAAAACAGATAATTAAATAAAAGAAAAATTCTAAATGAGTCTAAAAGCTTAAAATTTCTTTTTGAAAATTTTATTTTGATAAATAAATTCAACAATATTCCTTTTTAATATATTTGATCATATACATGTACATAAAATTACAAAAAAGTGTTAACATGTTACAAGAAGTTCACAGGTCCCGAAATAGATTTATTTATATTTACATTTAAAAATACTTCACATATACTACAATTTGACTGAAAAGTTCTTCGAAATTAAAAGAACTAAGCAAATCTGAATAAATCTTGTTTTTGTTCTAATTAAATTATACATATCTATACGATTTTCGATCTCTATATGTTATATGTCTTATCTTGTTATGCATGACAACATCATTATGTTAAAAATATTTGTTTTGGATTCCCCCATAATTTTATGATGTTAACTAATAAAATAATATTTCTTGATATAAACAACAACATTAGGTTTAAAATATTTCTTAAACTGAAATTATGTTGAACTTCTTTTTCTTTGGCTTGAAAAAAAAAACTTTCACTTTTTTTTTTTTTTCAATAATACACAGACTAAATTCATTCTTAACATTTTATGAAAATAACATTTTATTATAAAATTTTAATTTAGAAATATACTTAATGTGTATTATGAAAATATTAATCAAAACAAGTTTCTAACCAAAAAAACTTTTTGTTTACATTTTTCATTCTTTTAATTTCTATTTAATGTTTCATTAATCCTGTTAAAATATACTTCATATGTTAGGTATAATTTAGTAAATAGTACCTACGCCTATATTAATAAAAAAAAATTATTAACAAATTAATGTCCAAACTAATTTCCAAAAATCTAACATACAACACAACTTGTTAGTAATTATTGAGTTAAAACATATATCTTTTTATTAAACTGTACCCTAATATTTACATAACTATTGAACAAATCATCTAAACCTAAAGTATATATTTGAAAGCTTAGTATATCAAGTTTATAATTTTATTCGATTGAAAATTTTAATAATTTTAATTTTTACATAACTTTATCGAAATCGAATAGTGCTTTTCAGCCTTAACTAATAATAATGGAAAAAAATATACACCATTGTGCATAAATGTTACATATAATATTTTTATGAACTATATAAAGAATTTAGATTACTATTTTCAAATGAACCGTAAATAAATTTCCATACAATTTTTTTGTTGATTGTGTTTAACTTGATAAACAAATAAATATGTAAAACAAAATACTAAATCTACAATCAATTTAATAAATTTAATCTTAACAATACACTACTATACTGAATATTAAAAGTTAATCGAAAAATGTAAATGAAAACAAAAAAATTAATTTTGGATCCAACATCGAAAAATATTAGAAAAATATTTTAAATAATATTGTTAAAACTAATTCAGATACTTATTCCTACTTTATTTGATTAATTTTTTGATTAAGTTTTTGTTTGCAATTGACTAAAACGATGTACACTTAATTTCAGACACGACGCATTCAAACTGACAACGATGGCGATACACGACATCATAAAATTAAATAAAAATAATTTTTTAATAAGGGTTGAACTGAACATTTTTTTTTTTTGAATTATTAAAAATACATTCAGGTATACGTTATACCTATATCCTATATGACTAACTTGCTTACGTATAATTATATTTTAAACTATTAAGGAAATTTTTTTTAGCGATTCAGAAATGCCGGTGTTAGCGAAGAAATCAGATCACATAAGCCAGCGAATCCCGCCATTAACTTCACCGATATATTTGTTAAAGATGGAAGTAATCAAATGTAAATATTTGAAATAAAATTGATTGTAGATACATGTATATTTTTGTTTTCATTTTTTTTTTTTTTTTCAGAACTTTAAAAAATCTTATTATTCAGAAACATCCAACTGCAAGACTTAGTGAAATTAATCCAAATTTATATGAGAAAAATGTTAAAATTTCAGCAGACTGGTATAATATAATAATTAAAGGTTCCTATGAAATGTCAAATTCTAGTCAATTGAAGCTACTTCCAGTACGAAATGTTGGAAACATAGAGTAAGAAAATTACTTTGTTTCTTCCTACAATGAATTGATTTTATTTACAAACATAAAATATTTCTTTTAGGATCAAAATTGAAAATATTTCAACAACTGGCTTAATTGGCCTTAAGATATTTAATGATGCATTTAAAACAACAAATTTTGATTTAAAATTCACATCGGACAATGTAACAGTTGATGTTAGTAAGATTCAACTTTCTCATCGAAAGTGAAAACTTAACGTTATTTTTTATATTTTTAGATTGAATATTATGATATTGATAATAAAAATATAACCAAAAGTTCGCAGTCGTTTTATAATATAGGTATGTCACATAAGAATTAATTAATTAACTTTTATTTGGAATTTTTTTCATTTTTAGATAAATCAATAGCCAAATATTTGAAAAAAGATATTTATTGGAAATTAAAAGAATCGTTAAGGACTCGATTAGATTTTGTATTGCAAGACTTTATGTTAGAAGAAATATTTGATGAAAATCAAGAAATAAGATCAAAGTACATGTAAGAATCTTAGTTAATATTAGTAATAGCTTACTTTTATAAGATTTCAAACGAAATAAGAAAAAAGTTATTGTATTTTGAGCCCACAATCTTCTAAATTAGTTTTTGATCAAGATGTCAAGTAGACCAAAATTTCTAATATCTGCCTTGCTCTAGGATTATAAAAAAGTTTTTCTGAAAATAGTTTTTTTTTTATACAGAGCAAGAAGTGATGCCTTAGACAGTGTTATCAATAAGATTATTGACAAGTTTATAAAAGACGTTAAAGAAAATATAAAATCAAATGGATATGATAAAGTAACAGCTCCAGATTTTAACACCGATTTTTCACATAAATTTGGTAATTATAAAAAGTAAAAAGTCAATTATGCAAGCAACCTTAATTTTTTTTTTTATTTTTATTATTTTATTATTTAGGGTTTCTAACATTTTGGGGAAATTTTCAAGCTGTTAATGGAACAATACAAGACTTGTCAACACTTAGGAGAACTGGAAAATTCTCATTTTCGTCTGTGCCTAAAAGTACTTACATCACAATATTTGGATCCCTTGGCTTAAATGAGTTGTTATTGAATTATAATAGTTACTATGCAAGAATATGGAATGTTGGGCCAAGAGGTGATATGAAAGCTGCAGTAGGAAGTAATTCGATCAATTTGAAGCTACTTATTGAACTTCGTGATATCCTCGAGTTTGATGTCAAAATTAAAAATATCGATGTTAAAGTTGAACAATTAGAGTGAGTAAAAAAAAAGCTATTAGTATCATAGGTCCTACATACAGGCACTTATCAATTTTGTCTTGTTTTTTTATTATCAATTTCCAGAGATATTAAAGTTGATGCCACTGGTATGAGTGTTTTATTAAATTGGCTGTTATCGTATTCTATAACTTGGATGACTGGAGTGTTCAAAACGGAAATAATTTCAATGATAGAAGAAAATTTAAAAGAACTTTTAACAAATTATACAAATAAAATAAATTTTCCGAAAAATTTCAGCGATCTCAGCTAATAAATAGTTAATTTTATTTTCTATTCAGTTATTGTTTAAAAATTGTTAATAAATTATTATTTGTAAAAAGAAAATGATATTATTTTAGTTAAGGTCATTCTATTTAGGCTTAGAAATTTAATGAAGAGAAATTATTGAATCAGTTATTGAAATAATAAAAATGCAATAATAAAATATATGTTTTTAACATTTCGTTTAAAAATTTTTTCAATTCAGATTTAACCATTTCAATTCCATACAAATCAATTAAAATAACAAACAAAAATATAGAACAGTAGGTACCTACTTGGTAAATGAACTATGGGGCTTGTTGTCAAGATTTAAGAAACTTTACTTTTAACCTTTAACGATATTTTTTCACAACCTAATCATAATTTCTGCTATTTTAATTCTGCTATTTTAATGTAATAACACTATTTTTATGTTGCAACATAAAAGCATATTTAATGCCGCCTTGAAAAATATTTTTCATTACGACCTCTGTGGTTTAGTGTGATCACACATATTTACATATTTATCATTGATGGCAAGACCAGCTGATTTCTTTTATTTTGATTAAAATTGTAAACAAATGAAATATGATGAAGATGAAGTATGAAGTGAAGAATGAAAGTTGAAAAGTAGAAAGAATATTTATTTTGAATTGAAAAAGAAAATAGAAATAAAACAAATTTAATGAAATGAGCTTATTTTTAAGTAATTCAAAGTCAATTTTAACTAAATTCTCGCATCTAAGGTAAAATATTTAATGAATTTTTTTTTTGATTGAATAAATATTTTATTTAAATAAAATAAAAATTTTTCTTTCAGAATATCATGTGGATTTGATCAAAAAAGACAAAAGGGTCATTTGAATCGTCCCCGGCTTCGAAATCCATTTTGGTTTACAAGAAAAACTAGAACGGTAATTATTAAGTAGCAAAAATCTTATTGAAATTTATAGTCGTTATAGCAAATAGTTAAACCTAACCCCAATTTTCCTAAAATACTTTTAAATATTTGGATTAGAATTTAGTAGGCACCTAGGTACCTGTATGTACGAACTCTATTTGAATATACTTCGAAATCGTCGTAAAACGATACTTATGCAATCTCAAAGAACATTATTCCGAAATAAAAAAAAAAATGCAATTGGGAGACAATATATTTTTATTTTATTTCCAGTTACACGAAGATTCTGTAACACCAGAAAATAAAGGATTCATTAAAGAAATTTTACATGATAAATATGGTCCACCGGCAATAATTAAAGGTGTTCAAACTTTTAAAAATGCCTCTGCAAGTATTGTCAAAACTGAGGAAATTGAACGGCACGAATGGACACCAAAAATTAGAAGATGTGGTGTTCTAGCCAAAAAAATTGGTGTTTATCCCATGTGGCTAAACAATGGCATAAAAATATATACAACATTATTACATGTTGCAGATAATCATGTTATTAAATATATTCCACAAGAAGAATATAATCCAGCACAAATACCACGAGTGAAAAATTATAAGCAGAAATTCGGTTGTTTATTAGTTGGTGCTGAAAGTACTGATCCGTCTTTATTAACCAAAGAATATTGTGGTTTATTTAAAGATTCTGGAATAATGCCGAAAAAACATTTAGCTAGATTCTTGGTATCACCCGAAGCAGTTATACCGGCCGGGACACCTTTAAATGCTACTCACTTCCGAATTGGCGATTATGTCGATGTTAGAGGAAAAACGTAAGTACATTTTTTTTACTTTTTACCCATTTTTTTGTTTCTTTAAATATTTTTATATTTATATAATATTAAATTATTTAACTAAGTTATATTATTAAATACCATCCTTAATCAATAAACTATAATAGTTATTTAAATTTTTAATTAGGTACTTTAATTTAATGTCGTGCTGATATTTAGAACAAATTATTAAAATTAAAAATTTTTTTTAGGGTTGACCATGGTTTTCAAGGCGTCTGCTTTCGTTGGGATTTTAAAGGTATGCCAGCTAGCCATGGTGTAACAAAAACACATCGTCGACCTGGAAATATAGGTGGTGGAGGAGAGAAGGGGCGTGTTTGGCCAGGTACCAAACTTCCAGGTCATATGGGAAATCGTTGGAGAGTTGTAAAAGGACTGCAGATTGTAAGAATAAATACCAAATATAATGTTATTTGGGTGAACGGAAATAATGTAGCTGGAGATACAAATGGTCTATTATATATTTATGACACAATTTTACCATTGAAAAGACCAAATTTGAAACCACCACTTCCAACCAGCTTTGATGATGAATTAAAAGAACCTTTGCCTGAAGATATATGGCAGGAAGATGTACATAATTTTAAAGATCAAACCATATTTTATAAAGAAGAAGTCCAGAAAGCAGTTAATTAATTGTTAATCTTATTTTTTATTATCTATTTAATAAAATACAAAAATCAAAATTTTTTTAAAACTAATCTAGATTTACAATGAATGCGTGTTTTTCTTTTTAAGGCTCCATTTATTCTCACCATCTTTTGTTGTGAATTCATTTAAAATGTTTTCTTTCACTAATTTTTTCAGATGATGATTAACATTAAATGCAGCCACTGGCCATAAATCTTGAGGGGTGTCTTTGTAAACTATTTTTACAATATCCATTTCATCCAGACTTTTCTCAGAATTTTCCTTAAAAACTGCTAAAATCTGCATTTCACGTTGGTTTCGATGATCAATATAATAATTAATTTTAGAAACAGGATCATTAATTACATTTCCATGTCCCGGATAAATAATTTTAGGTTTAAAATCCAAAATTGTGTGTAAGCTTTTCATGTAATCGTGAAGGTCTTCAAATACTGCAGTACCTTCGCCTTAAAAATAAATGAGATTTCAACATTATAATAAAGATGTAAAAAATTATTTTATTAAAATAGTTAATGCATTTTTACCTAATATACAATCACCGCTAAATAAAGAACCGTCGTCCATTGTTAAAATCACATGGTCGGTAGTGTGGCCCGGTGTATGAATTACTCTAACACTTGCACCTTCAACTTTTAGTTCTTCACCATTTTTTAATTTAGAAATTTCAATCTGTGCAGGAATTTCTTCACATTCATCTGGGGCATCTGTACGAGGATATTTCCAAGTTTTACAATTTCTATTCAACTCATTAATAACTATGTCTTTAGTACCACCAACATGATCATGATGCCAATGTGTTAAAATAATATTTGAAATTGATGTTTTCTCTTCGGCAAGAACTTTATTTAAATTTTCTATATACAAAGGTATATCAGGATCACCTGTATCAATTAAAATTCTCCTAAAAATACATTTTTTTAATTAATAATAATATAATTAATTAATTGTCGGTGGTATTGTTAGGGTTAATTATGTACTTACTTTGATCCTGTTCCCAATAAATAGGTATTGGTACCTTGTAGAGTCATCATACCTAGAAAGAATAAAAAAAAATAAAAAAATTATCAGTTACCTATGTCCGATATTTGACGATTTAATGGAACGTCACAGTTATGGGCTGAAAATTCAAAAAATAGGCCCAAATTCCTTAGGTAGGTAGGTAATCCCTTTTGCGATTTTGGATAATTCCGGAAGAGAAGAAAGTTTTAAAGACCTTGGACCATAGTCACTCATCGCAATTCCTTCTCCAACATTACTTTCCTGGATCCCAAAACAAAATTTCCAGTCTTATCAATGCTGTCCGGTTTGGGAAAAGTTTGAAGGGAAAGTAAAAAGTAACTCATAATCGAGCCCTTTGAACTTTTTGATTTTCAGTTTTACAAAGGTTACAATTTCATTTACCTACCTGGATTACATCCTAAAATTCGTATTATTTTTGATGATAATCGTGTGATTATAGGAATCTTTGCTCCCAGAGATGTGCTCATTGTTTAAAAAGTTGAAAACAAATATTTTTTTTTAAATTATACAAATTAATTTTATTCTTATCAAATAGACAGGTAGATATAGGCGTATATGTAGATTAGCTATATTTTGTATTTTATTTTGATCAATTATCAATTTAATAAATTTTTTTTGTTTGTTTTTTTGTTTTTTTTTTTTTTATTTGAAGGCATGTAGTGGATGCTTTACCGCCACAGCTTAGTTTCGTGCGTTTTTGAAGTTTAATTTTTTTTAATCTTCTTTAAATTCATTTTCAATTTTATTAATTTCATTTTTAAATGATTTCAGCAATATTTTTGATTTATTTATTAATTTTTCACATTCATTGAATGAATTAATAATTCCTCTCATAGTATTTATATCATTTTCGAATGAATTAATTTTTTTTAATATATTTTCTTTGTCGTCTTCACCAGCAGCAGAATTAAATTTATAATTTTTTCCACAATAAAATGTTGAATGTTCCAATTCTTTTATTTTAAAATCAATTAAATTAATATTTTCAATTAAATTTATTTTTTCCGACATAGTTATTCAGTTTTTTTCTAAATTAATGGAGATCTTAGATTCTGAAATTGAATTGGAAATAGTTGTTTTATTATGTTTTATAATTTATACAATAAAATAATTAATTAATAATAACAATAATAAACAAATTAACAATTAATAAAAGAATCAAATAAAAAATAAACAACAAATGAAATGAGAAGCAGCAAAACTATTTGAGTAAAAAAAAAACCTTAACTGCTATTTTATAAAGTGACATAAATGTAATTCAAAATAATATTTGCGTAAACAATAATGTGTGAGCGAAACAGATACAACTTCAGGTAGAAAAAAATTTCTTAAAAATTATGAATTAAACTTCATAGAAGTATAAAAGGTATACTAGTATAGGTGAGCTCATGCAATTTTCACAAATCGATTTGTGGATGCAAATTTGTACAAAATCAACTGAAGTGCAGTTTACTTTTCTTGGTGTCAAGAAAGTTTATGAGAAAACAAACGAATTAACTTAGTCAATTGATTTTAAATTCGATTTATATGAAAATTCAATAAAATGGCATAAAATTAAATTTTTAAGAACAAAAGCTGCACTGACTAAATGCACAAAGAATTCCCGATCAATTTTATCAAAATCATCATCGACTATCCAAAAAAAAAAAAATATGTTGACCTTACGAACCGGCTTAAATAGACGTTGGAAAAATATCAAGATTTCCAATGACAAGGTTGTATCAACTGTAACAATTTATCCATTGGATAAATTGTTAGGTAATCTTACCTACAATGTATTTGTTTAGATCTTTATTCTTCTGGGTACTCGTTTCATGAATTCACGTTTGTTTTTCCGTAATTATGAAAATGTGTTATTTTCGTTATTCCCAATAAATGATACCTGTAATTTTTTTTTCCAAAGCCTTTAAAAAAAACTTTTTTCTTTTATCAAAACGCTAGGGAAGTTGGGAGATGTTTTAGAGTTGAATCATATTATGTAGTAGTACCTATATATATTAAACAATACTAATAAGAAAAACAATTTTCAATAAATAACTTCGATATATTTTTTTAATTATATTACAACTAAATAACTCTCACTTATAGGAACTTATTCCTTACGATAGAACAATAACATTTTATTAGTAGAAATAAATAACTTTTTAATAATAATCTTACAAGAACAACATAATATCTTAATGTACAGTTTAGAAATACTTATAATTACATTATGTAATATTTAAAATCAAACAGCTATCAGTATCATTTAAAAATGTTATTTAAACTCTGTCCTTACATAAAATATACAATAGTTATCAATTACATTTTACAGCGTAAGTAAATTTTTTTCCTATGGTACTGAGTTTGTTCGACATAGATACGGTGGTAATTTAATGTGTTCATTTTCCTTTAAAATATCTATAGCATTGGGTTTTAAAATTTTAAACCTAACACTAGAACGCTTTTTACTTGATGTTCCTGATTTATTTGTACTATGCGCTGTTGCAGCCAACCGTCTAGATCGTTTATGTTTTCGTTTTTCATGCTTGATTTCTATCTTCTTTACTGATTGGTGAGATTTCTTAAAAATGTTCGTTTCATTATCATTTTTCTTACATTCTTTAGATTTTATATTATTGATTTTTGCTAATTTTATAGCCGTAATTTCTCTTCTAGCTGTTTCTTCCATTTGTCTCGCCTTAAAACAAAAAAACACAAACATTTTTCTTAGGAAATAAAAATAAAATTTAACCGGAAAAATCAAATATTTAGAAAGAAAATTTTATTGTAATGTAAACAAATAAAAAATATTTTCGAGTCCATAATAAATTTTTTTATTTATTTATTTATCACAGATAATGAAAATCTCTACTAAAAAATTTTAATAGGCTGGCATTATATGCCAAGCAACATTAAATTATTTTGGAACAGTAAAAAACCATGAAAGGGTAATGGTCAAGGTTTTATTTTAAGTCATAATTTTTAAAGTTCAATGATTTGAATTTATAGTCTTGGAATATGTACATATCAGTTTTATGGCTTTAAAAAATGCAATAATACATATGGTCTCTGTACTATAGATATGCATAATTAAAACAATTCGTTGTGGTCAGTGCCCTCATATTCCTTATGATGTGCTGTTCAGTATAGGGGACGTCATTAATCTAATAACTTTACGGAATTTATTTTAATTTTTACTGCCGAATCAGATTTTTGTAGACTATAGTTTTAATGCGCTCGAAATATCCCTGGTTATGCATATGCATCGTTTCATTTTAAAAAATATAATATTTTTATTTATTAATTAATTTTGTGTTAAATGTTTGATTATTTTCAAATTTAAATATCTTAATTAAAGTGTATTCAAAAATTTGAATTAGGTACCTACCTACTAATTTGAAAAATAATTATTAGTTAGGTACCTACTCATAAATTTATAATAAATCATTTGCTGTACTTTTCAGACTAAAAAAGTAATACTATTATGCTAATGGTTCTAAACATCATAACCCAGATGATTACATGATTTAAGGACAAAGCACGACTTAATTATAAACATATTCATTTGTATATATAGGTATACATATTCAACTAGTAATTCTAAAAAAAAACATTTATTATATATAATTCTGAAGATAGGAATATGTCCTTTTAAGATTTCTGTGTAAAAATTGTTTATTTAAAATCTTTCCATACAAATTATTTTAGTGGAATTCAAATTTTGATGAATAACTTAAAACTTAAGACTAAACACAAACATCTATTAATGTTGCTAGCACAATAGTTTATAGGTACATAAAAGGGCAAATATCGTTTCACAACCATAAATATTTGCAAATCTAAGATTTTATAATTTAATAATTTCATAAAGAAATAAAAAAATACAAGAAGTGCACAGTTCTATTTTTTCCTTCATTAATTAAAAAAAAAAAGTTTCTTAACTTACCATCAATAATCTTCTTTTTTTATAACGCTTTGTCAAGAAAACAACCCAAACACCATATAAAATCATTATTAATGCTGGAACTAATATACCTGCCAATACAGCTGTTCTTCTTATCCAAGCATGATATATTGCCAAAATTATTATTAAAATAGCTATTAATAAAGCTCCGAAACGTCCATTAGCTTTTCGTTCTTCCTAAATTAATTTAAGTACATAGGTAAAGAAAATTTTAATATTTTAAACTTTTTTTAATTATTTAAAATAATGTAATTTAGAATTATTATATTGAATTTCTTTACCCGAGATTTTGCATCCTCTAATGTCTTTAAATCAATTTCAATTATAGAATCTTCCATAAAAATTTATATAAAATATTAAAAAAAAATAGAAAGAAAAATAACGTTTAGTGTTCAAAATCCGAAAAGGAACTACTTGAATTCTTCAGAACAAAACAAAAAAAAAAAACAAAATATTAACTTTTTACTTTACTTTTAAAATTTGTAAAAATATTCTCCCATTAATGCGAAAAAATTTTATTAAAAGAAAATCAATCGGCGATTTTATATTTTTACTCTAAATAAAATATAAATAAAACTTTAATGTTTACATTAACTTTTTTTTGTTAATGAAATTAAAAAAAAAAACAAAAATGATCTTTAATACTATAGAGATGATGGTCATCATCACACAATATCATTCAATAAAAACAAAAACATTGATTTTCAGACACTGAAAAAAAAAACAAAAATTATTCATAATTAAAAGGATTCTACAAGGCTCTCTTTGATCATTCTAAAAGCTGAACTACCTATATATTTCTACAATTCTCAAGGATTCATTATTATAGGGTTGCCAGAAGTTCCGATTTTCCGGGATTGTCCCGGTTTTCATGTCGTTTCGTGACGTCCCGAAAAAGGTTCTCGGGACGCTCAATTGTCCCGGTTTAACATTTTTGACCAAAAAAAAATTAATAAATTTATTAAAAATGTGCCACTTTGTTCAGGTTATGTTACGCTTTGCTTTCATTTTTCTAATTCTCGATCCTACATTACATCAATCCAGCCTATAAAGATATTACAGGGTAGTATTTGTTTATTTATACCTTTTTGTTTTTGGTTATTTAGCTTCAAGACTTGGCTGGAATTTGGCTGGTACCAATTTTTGTTAGTTAGCATCTTTTATTTATAAAATTTGGTTTACTAATTTGATTTTATATATTATTAGATTTATTTTATACCTTCAAGTTCAAGCAGGCCACAGAGAAAGTGCCAATTTCTAGAAAAATGTACTACAGAATTTCCTTTTATTAAAAAAGGCAAAATTTATACGGAAGCGTATTGTAGGCATTGCAATTCAAGTTTAAGTATAAGTCATGGTTTATCCGACATTAAAAATCACATTCAAAGTCAGAAACACAAATCTGCAGTTGCTTCGGCAAGTAAATGAAATGAATATTTATATTTTTTGTTCCTAATTTGAGTTATTAATTTTAAGATATTATTTAATTACGTACTTGACCTTGTTACCATTATTACGGTCCTTTTTTTTTATATTTATATTAAATAAAATATTTTTTTAATAAATTTTATTAATTTTGTAAAAAAAATCTTTTTGTCCCGGTTTGTAGTGGGGAAAATCTGGAAACCCTATTATTATCAAAATTGAGTTAATGATATTTCCGGTTTCTAGTCTCAAGTCGTTGAGCAATAAATTTGTAAAATGTACATGCTGATGACATGAAGTTATACAGACCAGTTAGGGATTCTATGGATTGTACTCTTCTTCAGATAGACATTGACAACTTTTACGAATGGTGTATTAAGAATAACTTAATTATTAACTCAACAAAATGTCAATTTATTACATTTACTCGAAAATTGAATCCAATTGAATCTCTTTATAGAATTGGTGGCACTATTGTTCATAAAAGTGAACTAGTAAAGGATTTGGGAGTATTATGCGATACAAAGCTGAATTTCCAATCTCATATTAATTCCATTGTAAATAGAGGAAATTCCATGCTGGGCTTTGTTAAAAGATGGGCACGGGAATTTGATGACCCTAGAGTTACTAAATCGCTGTTCACTAGTTTGGTAAGGCCTTTACTCGAATTTTCTAGTCAGGTATGGTCCCCCCACTTCGAGGTTGATATTAGAAGAGTTGAATTGGTACAGCGAAAATTTACTACATTTGCCATTAGAGGCATGTCATTCCCTCTAGTGCAGGAGGATCCTTCATCGGTAGTCATTTCCTACTCAAAAAGACTAGAGTTAGTAAAACTTAGCTCGTTGACGAAACGTAGAGAGGTAGCAGACATTGTATTTGTGCATCAACTCCTTCAGGGTGCAATATTGTCATCCCAAATACTTGGCAGAATTAGCTTTCGTTGCGTGAATTACTTAGAGGAGTGGAACTTTTTCACATTGAAAAGCATCGTACAGTTTACGGCAGATACGAACCGATTTCTAGGATGTTAATGGAGATAAATGCTTGTAGGGCTAGTTTTGATCTTCATCTCAATAAAAACTCTTTAAAAAAATTGCTTTATGAGGTTTAGATTTGGTTGCTGCCGGCTGGATTCAGATGATGTAGGTCAATGATTGTGAAGGTAAAGAGAAAATTGAAGTGAAACAGGAACATAAATTAAAGTAGAGCTTGTAGATTACTATTATTTTTATTTCTGTATATTTGATTTGCAGTATTACATTGTAATGATGGTATTGTATTTATTGTTTTGTAATTTTTATATTTTGTTGCTTTTAGTGCTAAATTAGCTTTGTTGCTTGTTGCTTGTATATTAGTAAAGTCATTTTTGCTGCTTACTGCTTTGTATATTTAAAAAAGAGATTATTGTATATTTATATATATTTTGTATTTTGAATTGAAATAAATAAATAAGAGCTTGAGATGGTATGATAACGTTTGATGCTTTGTGCAATTTTGCTTGAAGAGTTTCAAAGATCCGAAAATATTTTTCAGTTTGTTGCCCAATTCCAGCATAAAATAAATCTGAAAGAAACATTATGTTATCAACATTTTTGTATTCAGTATAAAGTATGCTGTAAGAACTTGCATACAACTTCGTTCGTGTACGTAAAATGAAATGACAATCAGCTGTGTGTGGTGTGTGAAGTAAAAGTTTTGATTTTCTTTTAGTTTGAACGAATGAAAAGAAAATAATTAAATAAATCAATTCACAATTAACTAAGAAGAATATTTAAATAAAATTCATAATTTTTAATAAAAAAAAAGAAATAAATATTTGAAATTATCAAAAATAAATAAATTGTTAACTAAATTTGAATTTTAATACTAAAAAAAAAAAAGGAAAGTAAAGAAGGAGGAAGTGAAGAAGCTTGTGCTAATTTTTTTTTTTTGGAGTACCTACGTACATAGGTACCTAAGAAAAATTTTGTGAAGAAAAGAAAGTCAAGAAAAAAATAATTTTTAATGTCTGCTGGTGGATCAGGTAATCAATTCTGGGCTTCATTTGAATCTTATTTGAAATTTTATCTTTTAATTATTATTCCTATTGCATAGATCTTTATAATCTTCATCTAATTATTTTTTATTCCTGCTTGTAGGTCCAGTACCAAATCGATGGCTTCATTGTCCACGGAAATCTGATCAATTGATTGCTGAGAAATTTTTGGCATTTAAAACTCCATTAAGCATGAAATTTAAAGATCAAATGCCCTTGGCTTGCATATTCACACCAAACATGATTTTTGATTATATGAGAACACTGAAGGTAAGAATTTTTTTTTAGAGTTAAGGTGTAGCTAGTTAAGTAGGAACCTATCATATAAATTTATTATTTTGTTTATTCACATATTTCAGCTAAAAATTGGATTATGGATTGATCTTACCAATACCAAAAGATTTTATGATCGGAGCAATATTGATGACAAAGGAGCTCAATATATAAAATTACAATGTCGTGGCCATGGTGAAACTCCTTCAAAGGAACAAACTCAATCTTTCATTCAAATTGTGGATGAATTCTCAAATGATCGCCCATTTGATATAATTGCTGTTCATTGTACACACGGTTTCAACAGAACAGGTTTGATTTATATTTATTAACATTAGTGAGTTAAAAGCCTTACAGAAACTAATTTACATAAATATGAAGTTTTAGAATCTTGAGCGAACAGTTTCTTCAGTTGTTATAATTTTTTGTAGGCTTTCTTATAGTATCATACATGGTAGAAAAATTAGATTGTTCAGTAGAAGCAGCATTAAAAGCTTTCGCTGAAGCTCGATCACCTGGAATTTATAAAGAAGATTATATTCGTGAATTGTATCGAAGGTATGATGATGAAGAAGACGCTCCACCAGCTCCCGAAATGCCAAATTGGTGTTTCGAATTGGAAGAAGAAGATGGACGAAGCAATCAAGTTGTTAATAACAGAAAAAGATCGCATTCAAGTTTCGAACAAACACCTCATTATTCTAACGCTAATCAACAAAATGAAGTTAATGGTGAAAATATTGATGATACAAATGATGATGATAATGTAGAAGATGATGATGAAGATGCCGTGATTGGTACTGAAGAAGATGGTCAACAAAAAAAGAAAAAACGCAAACGAGAAATAATGAAGAAGAATGCAAAGTTTATGGATGGAGTTCAAGGTGTCGAATTAGTCAGAGATCAGGTAATAAAACCATTCCTGAATTGAATGAAAAATAAAAAAATTATTGTTACGAATTTTTATAGCCAAGACTTGGAGAACTTCAAGCACAAGTTCAAGATATGTTGGGATGGAAAAATACTGGTTTTCCTGGTTCACAACCAGTTTCAATGGATATAGAAAATATTAATTTACTTCATACTAAACCTTATCAGGTATCATGGAAGGCAGATGGTACAAGGTAAAAAATTAAAATTGTATAATAATATATTGCTACGGAATTAAGAATGAACGAGCACTTTTTATTTTTTTTTAGATATATAATGTTAATTAAAGACAAGGACGAAATTTATTTCTTTGATAGAGATTACTCTTGTTTCAAAGTTCAGAATTTAACATTTCCAAGACGCAAAAATTTACACGAACATTTAAAAAATACTCTACTAGATGGCGTAAGACCCTTTTATTTTAATTTGAATACTTTAATTTTTTTTTAATCAATTTCAGGAAATGGTTATTGATAAAGTACAAGGTAAATGTATACCTCGTTATTTGGTTTATGACATTATGATGTTTGGAAACGAAAATATTGCAAAATCAACTTTTTTTCCTATTCGATTACAATGTATACAAAAAGAAATTATTGGTTAGTTATTTTGGTAGTTGGATTTAATTTGTTTCTTTCATTTAAATTTTATATATTCTAGCCCCACGGCATGAAGCTATAAAATTTGGTCTATTAAATAGAAATTTAGAATCATTTAGTGTAAGGCATAAAGATTTTTGGCCTGTGACTATGGCAAAAAAATTATTAGAACCGAAGTTCGCCCAGTCATTGAGCCATGAACCTGATGGACTTATCTTTCAACCTTCCTTGGAGGTAAGTAATCTGCTTTTTTATAAATTTACTAGAAATATGTTAAATCTAGAACAGAGATTGGCTGTAGAAAAATGTGGACGATATTTTTTTTACAATTTTACAAATTAAATCAAGAAAATTTTAAATTTTTATATAAGAACATATCATTGCTTTCTTGACTTATTTTAATTAATAAAAAATCCTGTTCATCGCGAGATATTTTTACTTACCTAAATTACTTGGATTAAACGAGAAAAAGTATTCAAATATATATTTGATATTTAAAACTAATTTAATTTCAATATAATTAATTAAATAATTTTTAAATTTTTGTTAAGCCTTATACACCCGGACAATCGGCAGAAGTTTTAAAATGGAAACCACTTCACATGAATTCAGTTGATTTCCGGTTAAAAATTAGTTCAGAATGCGGAATGGGGTGTGTAAATATTTTAGAATTTTTGTTTTGAAAAAATAGAGCAAGTGAATATTTAATTTTTCCAGAATTTTGAGCAAAAAAATTGGCTATTTGTATGTAGGTGGACACGACGTACCTCTTGCTCAAATAAAATACACAAAAGCAATAAAAGATTTGGATAATAAAATAATTGAGTGTTCTTTTGAGAATAATCAATGGACATTTATGCGTGAACGTACAGATAAATCTTATCCTAATAGTTATACCACCGCAATTGGTAAGTTAAAATTATAATAAAGTTTTTTACTTTATGGTGTAATATGAGTAACTAATACAAATGATTGGTTTTTCATGAATAATAATAAAATTAACAAATTTCTTTAATATACTTTTAGCGGTAGGGAAAAGTATAGGAAAACCGGTCACCAAACAAATCTTATTAAATTTTATAGAAAACAGTCGATTTTGTGACGACAATGAAATGATGCCACCACCAAAGACGCGATGAATAATTTAATGAATAAAATACTTTACAAAAAAGTTGTTCTTCCCGAACAAATTTTAAATGTTTATAAAATATATATTTATATATTATACTATTGTACGAATCATCAGACTAAAATGTCATTAATATTATCAAAAAAAAAATGTTCATACTATTTTATTTTACATTTTTCTTTTTCATATACATTTTTTGTAAATCTGAATTTTTGGTTTGTTTCAAAAAATTCGTTAATTAAAAAATAAATTAAATTTGTCAGATCAAATATGTACTTCATTTCAATTTCCATGACTGTAGTTTTTAATTAAATACAACTTAGAAGATACATAACTAATGTGAAAAACAAAAAAGTCGCGAAAATACTTCATGAAAACATAAACAATATTTAAATTAAATCACAATTCTTTTTTTTTTTTCTAACTGATTTCAAGTGTTATAGAAATATATTAATATTAAATCGAATTTTCGAATGTGTAATAATTTTACTAGGCAATTTTAAAGATAATATAACATTGCAATAGATACATTACTATTGTGATAATCACAAACTCTACGAAAATTATGTTATAATTAAAATTTACAAAAACGTTTCCAAAGTTTATTCTTGCGAGCATACAATTATTTATTTTGTTTTAAAAAAATGAATTAACAACAAATAATGTAAACAATTTTGTGGTCATAATTAATATATATATATTATTTTACGCTAATATACTACCATTCTTAATAAGTGATTCTTCAGTAACTAAATTTAAATACAAACAACAAACTAGTGCTGAACCTTGCTCTGCATATTTCTTATTTTTTTCCCAAAAAGAACTTCGAAATTTTTTATTGTCAAAAGTTATAACTGTGCGAAAAAGTTTATCTTCGTTTTGAGTTTGATATTTTGGCCTTTCAATATTATTCCTAATGGCATAAAGATGCAGAATACTTTTTGGTAATTCCGGATCTTTTGTATAATTTGATCTATAAAAAGCAATATTTCTTTCGAAAATTTCTTCAGATGAATCATCAACTTTTCGCATTTTTTCTTTTGGTTCTGAATTATCTTCACATATTTTTCCTGGAATGACATCTCTTCTTCCCAACATTCCCATATTTTGATAATGTAGTTGTTTTTTATAACAATAGTCTCCTAAATCCCATATATCGCTAAATAATATTTAAAAAAAAAAAGATTAAAAGATATTGACGAAATTACATATTTAATATTTTTCTTGTTCGTACCAAATTTGTTGTAATGTTTGACAATTTAAAAACCGCTTTCCCCGAGGAGTTTCCTGTTGTTCTTTCAGCATATTTTGTACACAATATTTAGTGTTTGAAGGGGAATTATCAAAATCTACACATAATTCTAAATATCTTTTAATCACATCATCAATAGGTAAAAGGCCTAAAAGCAGAAGAACCATAAGTAAATATTAAGTATATAATGTACAAGAACCATGTTTACTTCTAATGTAAAACCTACCATCCTTACGAAAAATGGATGCATTAAATTCTGCAGCTCTGGCTATCATGACGCTATCCACTCCACATAAAGCTCTAAATTTGTCAATATCGTTATATTTTTCTATTTCTCTAGAACCCCCATTAGCAATAATTGGAATATCAACACAATTAGCCAATAATCTAATATAATCTGAAATTATAACATGACTACATTTATACAAAAACATTTTTTGATTATTCTACCAGGATGCGGATCATGCCTTGGTCTTTCATCTCTAAATCTTGCATGAACGGCAATTGCTTTTATTCCTGTTGATGCTAATTCTTGAACTAATTCCACAGTCTCGTCTACAGTTTTCAAAATTCTAAAAAAAAAAATTGTTAATGCCATTTATAACTAAAAAACAAAAAAATAGCAACTGTCTTTTTTGTGGGTTTTGACTTTTGATACTATAAAAGATTTTGTGTCCCACTTTTCAGAACACTCGAAATCAGCTGACAGTTGCTATTTTTTTTTTATATATAAAATCGTGGTTTTTATAAAAAAAAAAGTTGTAGTTATGGATCAATTAATTTTGTAGTAAAGAAATTATATACCTATATGCATTAAATTTACCTTATTTTACACGTAATGGGAATTTTCAAATTATTACATAAATTTTTCAAAATAGCTTTAGCTTTTGTAGGATTAGCTAAGAGCGCAGCACCCATTCCACCTTTTATTGAAAATTCTTTTGGACATCCCATATTTATGTCGAGTGCAGCAATATCATTTTCAACCTAAAATAAATGAGCTGATTTCTTAAAAGTTTTCTTGATGAGCAAAAAAAATCATCGGTCTTACCAGTTTACCAACAGCTAATGCACGTTCTGGATCAGAAGTTCCTAATTGTAATACAACCTTATCTCTTTCTAAATTACATGTTCTGAATATTACACTTCCATCACTTGGATCAATAAAATCAATTGTTCCTAAAACAGAGTTTTCCCGTCGTTTTGTTTTTATCATTTTCAAATCAATTAATTCTTCCGAGTAAACAATATCAGCACCATATTCAAGAGCTAAAATTCTCATTGGTAGTGTACCGACTCGCACCATTGGTGCTAAAATTTTTTTATTCCGGTATGATATAATAGAATTTTCTACGGTCATCATGTGTGCACAAAATATAATTTTTTTCTTTGCAAATATTTGCTAGATACGTTGACCTAAAAATATATGAAACATTAGGAAAAAGAGAAGCATGATAATGCTTATAATAGAAATTCTAATTCAAAATCAATTATTGTTAGTTAAAAAGTTGATGACAAATTAAGTGTTATTAATTAGGTCACTTTTTCATAATGGGTAGGTGTAGGTACATATAACCTATCTATGTTAAAAACTTAGATTCAACAAGTCAAGATTGAGATCAAGATTCCTACTGTGTTTGAATGACTCAATTTATTATTACTTTATGTTTTTTTGATAAATTTCAAACTAAAATTAGATAATAGACAATAAGTATAAAAATCATACCTAAAAAAACTAAAGGTGCCTTTCAAGTCTAGGCCGTCTAGGCTACTTGTCTTCTTTAAATTTATTATATTTTATTTATGATTTATGAATGAAAATTAATTACCTATTCCTTTCGTCCTCTATGCACTTTCATAAAATGTAGAAAGAAAAACAAAAAATGAGGTTCATTTATATTCAGCAAGACAACAGTTTGAAGAAAAATAAAAACAAACGTCGTCGTAGTGTAGTAAACAATCATATGTTTTGTTGACAATTTAATTTTTTTTCATTTTTCAAGGAGTCTTTAGAGAAGTTTCATTTCTTATTATTTATGTGATTATTCGATGCAATTATCGATATAAAAGAAAAAATGTAATACTACTTTATTAGATGAAGAAACTGAGAAAATAAAAGAAATTGTAATAAATCTGTCGATTTTATTTATTTATAAAAATAAAATAAACTACTCTCCACGCAAACCTAGAACCATCTTTGGCTAAACTATCGAACAAAACAAAAAATTTTCCATACAAAATGTATGAAAACTTGGGGGGGCCCTATCTCCGAAACGGGGCCTTTGCCCCAAGAACTGATTTCAGTTTTGGGAGTTTGGGCACCGCCTCTACCTCCCTCCAAGTTTCAGCCAATTCTGAGGGGTTCAAGGAAACTGCAGTTACATCCCATCTTTTTTAAGTGTATCAGCCTGTTCAATTTGTCAACTTATTTGCAACCATAAAATTCATGGTTGGTAACCTGAAGTCTGTCGAATTAATAAAAGAATTAGATGCAAGAATACAGTGTAAACTTCATCATTCAGTGTAAACATGCCCTAGTTTAGAAAAAATTATTCAAGGGTAAGTGCAATAACTCATCGGTACTTAACTCATCGGTCGATTTTGGATAAGTTATATCCATTTTAACTCATCCGAAAATTGGCCGATGAGTTATATCCTTTGGAATGACATAACTCATCCACCTCAATGCTTATTTGTGACAAACACTACGGTACTTATTCCTTGGCCGATGATTGGCCCCATTTTTGTGTTAGCAGTATTGGGAGTGTCCCAGAACGCGAGAAGGGGGCGGAGGGCGCCGCAAATTACACTGACCAACCACCAGTCCGCCCGCCCGCAGCCCTCACCCTCCGCCCCCTTCTCGCGTTCTGGGACACTCCCAATACTGCTAACACAAAAATGGGGCCAATCAGGTCGGTAAATGTAATGTATTTATCTTATCGGCCAATGAGTAAATACCCAAGATTTTGTCACAAATCACAAATAAGCATTGAGTTGAATGAGTTATGTCATTCCAAAGGATATAACTCATCGGCCAATTTTCGGATGAGTTAAAATGGATATAACTTATCCAAAATCGACCGATGAGTTAAGTACCGATGAGTTATTGCGCGGACCCAATACACCATCTATCAGGGTTACCAACCTTTTCAAATGTTTCCCCCTAAAAAAATAAAATTTCCCCCCAAAAAACCCCTAAATTTTTTTTTATAGATATTATAACAGCTATACTTATATACCTATGAGGATTTCAAATAGATGCTTGAAGAAAAATATATAACGCACATCGTAAATTATATAAATAATAAAATTATTTATTTATAATAAAATTAGCAAATAAGGTATCTTATGAAATGCAATCAAAAATATTACAAATGTCATCTAAATCTTCGCTTTTAAGATCATACATCATACCCCTAAAAAAACCCCTGAAACAAATTACCCCCTAAAAATCCCTCTGTCAACAAAAAAAAACCCCTGAATCTAGGGGGAAAACCCCTAAGTTGGTAACGCTGCCATCTATTGTTTGTTCAACTGAAAATTTGCTCAAAATTTGTTTCATTCTCGAAAACCGAGTTGATTTTGACACATCCAGCGTTACCAACTTAGGGGTTTTCCCCCTAGATTCAGGGGTTTTTTTTGTTGACAGAGGGATTTTTAGGGGGTAATTTGTTTCAGGGGTTTTTTTAGGGGTATGATGTATGATCTTAAAAGCGAAGATTTAGATGACATTTGTAATATTTTTGATTGCATTTCATAAGATACCTTATTTGCTAATTTTATTATAAATAAATAATTTTATTATTTATATAATTTACGATGTGCGTTATATATTTTTCTTCAAGCATCTATTTGAAATCCTCATAGGTATATAAGTATAGCTGTTATAATATCTATAAAAAAAAATTTAGGGGTTTTTTAGGAGGAAATTTTATTTTTTTAGGGGGAAACATTTGAAAAGATTGGTAACCCTGGACACATCCCTTTAAGAAAGTTCAGAAAAAAAAACAAATAAATTTTCACGACGATCACGAAAAAAATAGAAAATAAAATAAAAAAAATTATTTTATGATTTATGAAATTGAAAATAATTATTAAAAATATTCATAATAAAGTAATAAATAATATAAATAGAGACTAAAAATATATAAACTTTGATTTAAAAAAGTTTTCAGTTTTCACCAAAAAAAAAAAAAAATAGTCTCTCTTCTTTATTGATTTTTTTTTTGTTTTGTTTGTTCAATTTTTTTTGATTTTTATTTATTTATATTTTTTTTTTAACTTAAATTGACTACTTTTTTATTTTACGCGAAGAAAACGTGAAAACAAAGGAAATTTTACTAAATCTGTCGAATTTATTTATTTTTATAAATAATAATAGTTTTTTTTTGATAAAATTATTATTTTTTTTTTTTTAATTGAAAAATTTGTAGGAACTTATTTTTTTTTTTTCAAAATTGCTCTGTGTAAAAAACTGAAATTAATGGAAGGTATGGATTGGCAGAACTCTTGCAGAGATTTAAAATCTCGTGGGCAATATTTATTGGAAAATGGTAGGTATTCCTAGTGTAGGTGGATTTCTGTTCGAAAATATTATTTGCTTGTGAAAATTTAATTTTTTTTTTTTTTTTTTTTTAGAAAAATGGAGTGATTGTAGATTTCTTGTTGGAACCACTGATAATCAACAAATTTTAAATGGTGAGTAGGTAGATGATACTACGATAGGTACATTTTATTGATTTTAGATAGATATCAAATCTACTTGTGCTACATTTTCAACTACTTTTAATAAATATTTATTTGAAATTTCAAGTTTTGTTTAATAAATCGGAGGATTAATCAATGGAACTACCTACCTACTGTCTCCCAAATATATAATTTTAAATGAAAATATGAGAGCCTTCTGGTCGTTATATGGTCAATATTCCTTTCATTAGAAGATTTAAAGTTTATTCTTATTATCAATCATTGAACTTTATTATCTTTTAAATAGTTAATCGTTCAGAGTTAAATGAAATCGCCTGCTCAGAAATGAAACAACGTATAATGAAAAGTATAGTTCCGAGTAATTTGAATTTAAAGATTTGAAAATTAAAAAAAACGTATGAAAAAATATCAAGTAGCGTACAATTTTTATCTAAAAAACACATTTTAATCAACATTAAGAATATTGCAAAGTAGTTGTACTTATAAAATCGAGTACGAGGAATCGAATGGTGCTATTGTCAAATAATGACGTATAAATGTCATACGTTGTTTCATTTCTCAGCAGACGAAATAATGCATACCTTGTTCCCCTATGCAAATGCAATAAACAAAAATGTTTGAGTTTTCTTCATTTCTCAAAAAATTTTATATAATAAAAATAATAAAAAATATAGAATGACGTAGTAATTGAAAATTTTATTATTAGTTATTTGTTTTATGAATTTTTTTTGCGTGGTTGTTATAAAAATTTTCTATCTTTATTTTAGGTCATAAATTAATATTAGCAATGGCTTCTCCAGTTTTTGAGACAATGTTTTATGGTAAAATTAAAAAAAGATTAAAAAAAAATTAAAAAAAAATTAAAGTTAACTTTATTTTTAATTTAAGGAAATTTGCCGGAAAATAAAACAGATCCAATTTTAATACCAGATGTTCAACCGGATGCATTCAAAGCTATGCTTGAATATATTTATACTGATAAAATTAATATTTCATCATTTGATAAAGCTTGCGAACTTTGCTATGTCGCCAAAAAATATATATTGCCACATGTTGTCGAACAATGTACTAATTATCTTTGGTCTGATTTGTCATCAAAAAATGCATGTAGAGCATACGAGTTTGCGAAATTATTTGAGGAACCACGATTAATGGCAAGATGTTTACAGGTTAGACATAACATTGTGATAATGGCATACTAATTTTTACAATATTGTTGTTTATTTTATTTTGACCTATTTATTATTATTTTTTTTACAGATAATTGCAACAAAAACTCGAGAAGTTTTAGCTGATTCAAGCTTTATGGACATCGAAATTTCAACATTATTAGTTATATTTGATCAGGAACAGTTAAGTATCGACTCTGAATTAGATTTGTTCAATGCTCTTCAAAAGTACACAATAGAAAGGGGATATATGGAAAGTAAGTCAATGCAAACCGATGACAATTCAATTAATCAACAACAACAAAACAATGAAGTATTAATGGAGCCAGTTGTTGATGTTGAAGCGATTCCTGAATCTGATAATGATCATGGAACTAATGAAAATATAACTGAAAACAATGAAAATATAGCGGCAGGAGAAGGCAGCTCAAAACAAAACAACGAAAACTGTAATTCAGATAGTGTTGATGGAGATTCAGAAGAAATAGCTAAATATTTGGATTCATCAAAAATTAAGGAAGCTGTAAAAAAAATACGATTTCTTACATTAACACCACAACAATTCGCTGAAGGCCCTGCTAGATCAAAGCTTTTAAAGCAAGCCGAAGCTCTGTCAATATTCATAAATGTTTCAAGCCCCAGTGTTTCAGATTGCCCCATGCCAGAGGGATTCTGTAAATCTCGCATTCGTCGTAATTGTATTATTCGAGTCGATGAATCATCACAATCATCTTTTAATCGTCATGATTTAGATTATTCTTACTCACCGCCATGTGTGCGACAAGAATTAATTCGAACACCACCAGTATTAGATCGTGGTGTTAGCAGCAACTACAACAATTTTATTGGTGGACAAAGTTTTGAACCGGCTGAAATAATGAATGCCACTATGGAGACCAGAAAATTTTATTGTATTCGAACAATTCGACAGCAAATCGATTATAGGTAATATTTTCAGTTATTAGACAGTTATTGAGAAATTTAAATCATTTTGCATATTACTTTTAATCTCATTTTAATTGAGATAGAAGTTAAGAAGTAGGAAGAGCATCAATGATTTTTGGGCCTATTAAGGTCAGCTTTTCAAGCTTAAAGTATCTCGTTTGAGTAAATCGTTAAAGTAAATCGTTTGACAATTTTCCATCTAAGTGTCAGACGCCCAATGCGGTAACTTTTAATTTAGTTCTCAATTGTGAAATTTAATTCACAAAAATGCATAAATATTCAAAATATTAAGAGCTTAGGTACTCATAAAAAAAGTGAATGTTTTATTAATAGATACTTTATTGAAGGAAAACAAATTTTTTAATTTAGGAACCTAAAGTTTTCATAATTTTGAATTTTTTTTTATTAGGAATACGAGTGTTACAGATTGTGCATTGACTTTTCATGTAGATACTAACATTTTGATCACAGGTGTAAGTAATTTAAAACATATATTTTCTTATTTTGTGGCTTTTCGTAATTTACTAAATATTTTAGGTTCAAGTTCCTACTCAAGTTCTCTGTGGTGAATTAATGAATTCAGCTGGTTTTACTGAAAGATACTCAGAAATATTATACGCTCATCTTTTGGATGCACAAGGATCACGTTTAACATATACTCATTGCACGTCCCGAGTGCGGTACGATTCATTATTAGAAATATCATTTGATAGGCCAGTTTTTATACATCGTAATAAGATGTATAAAATTGGTGTTGTATTCAACAAACAGGGCTGGTATCCTATGTACACTTGTTATCCGGAGGTGACTTGTGACACAGTCCATTTTATTTTTAATGTTGGTTCTCCACATGAGTCTCTGCGTGATGGCTTAATACGTGCTATTGTTTTTACTCATCCTATACCTTCTACAAGTAGCAATGGTGGTGGAGGACATCCACACTACGGAGTATTAGACATGTAAAATTGTAATGGTCGTATTTAAATGTTAGCGTTTTTTGTCAATAATGAATCAATTATGTGTGTTTTTGCTATAAAAAAAGTTTATAGTAAATTTTATACTAATGACTTATAAATTAATTGACGATATATTTATATTTTTAACAGATTATGCATATCAATCAAAATATAATTTTAATGTTTGTGAAAAAAAAAAAAACAGTTTTAGTTCTTTTTATTATAATTTATTAAAGCTTTTTTGTACTAGTGCATTTAATTTAAATAAACTAGAAGTCATTTATATTTTGTTCTAACATTATGGCTTAAACAACTGTATGTAGTATTTAAAAAAGGATTTAAAAAAAAATTGCATGATATAAATTTAGTATAAAATCAACGCGAAATAACTTTATTTAGATAAAAAGAATGGCATGATACAAATTTAATATAAAAGCAACGCGAAATAACTTTATTTAAATCTATCTAAACTTACTATATAAGAAAAGTGAAGTTTTTATTACCGTAGTGTTGTTTTCTTTGGAAATATGATGGTTACATGATATATAAATTTATCTGTGCAAGTTTCAAAATTTCTAAAAATAAACACCTAAGCAGCATCACATAAAAAATTTTCTTTTGCCATTAATCTTTATGAAATTTATTGTACCTAATTTTTTTTTTAATTTTTTGATGATCAAATGGTTCGAATTTATAATAAATTTTCAGTAAATTAATTAATAGTCAAAAATATTTCAAAACTTTAAAAGTAAAAAACATAATATGAGAGACATGAAATTAATCACTTTACTTTGGTTTAAAAGTTTAGTTTTAAATAGGTAAATGACAAATTTCACTAGTTCGCGTAGGTATTCGAATTCGATTAGAGTATGTAGTTCTTTAAAAGTTCTGGTTGTGGTATCAAGAAATATACTTTTAAGACTGGTTTAGAGACGTTTCAATAATTTATGTGGAAGTATGGATCAAAGTTTTGTTAACTTTTTGTAAATATCCGGCCGGAGCATAAACTGTAGTAAATGAAGAATGGAATACATATATAAATAATAGCTGGATAATTCGATTGGGAAATTAGGTATATAAGCAAATTGAAACTTTAGATTTCCATAAATATTTACCTCAAAATTGGAAAAAGTTTATTGATCTTTTAAGTTTTAAGATTTTAATTAAAAATCAATCTATAGCGTGCATTAAAAAAAAATTTTTTAATTACCGATTTTTACTAGGAATAATTTTGATAAGCGCCGACCGCGCTGATAAAGAAATTCGCAGCTCCATTTTTGTCTGACTTACAACTTATATATTTTTAAATTTAATAATTTACAGCAGCTGTCTAGCTGTCATTATAATAAATTGTTTGCTTTGATTTGTCATTTATTATAATTTCCTCATTTCTCCTCCATACACACTCTTCTGCGTCGACCATCTCTTCAAATCATTTTCATTTCATTTCGCAATTTAATATTATTTTTATTTTAACTTTAGCTTCCAAAGGTTTCACACGTTTTTATTTTTATTAAAATTATTTAAATAAAAAAAATTTATTTATTAAGAATTGTATTTTTTTTTTAAATTTAACTTTTAAATTTTGAAATAATTTGTAAAAATAATTATGTCAAAACCAGCTTACAAAGTCGGTAAGTTTCTTTTTAATTTTTTTTTTTAGAGCGGTGAGAAATTATGGAAACTTTTTAAGGTTAATTTTCTTAAGTTTTCACCACAATACGATTATTTTTGTCTAATTAAATTTAATGGAAAATTTCATTTATTTTTAGCTGATATCAAATTGGCTGAATGGGGTCGCAAAACGATCACAATTGCTGAAAATGAAATGCCCGGTTTGATGTCATGCCGCAAGAAATATGGGCCATCGAAACCATTAAAAGGGGCTCGAATTGCTGGCTGTCTTCATATGACGGTTCAAACAGCTGTATTAATTGAAACATTAACTGAATTGGGAGCTGAAGTGAGTGAATTATTTAGATTATAAATGTACCTAGTTAGTCTCAGGATTTTTAATTTGTATTTAGCTACGTGAGCTATTTTGATTTTGACTGATGGTCTTCGATTACCTATTTAAAAAAAATTCATTTTGTTTGACTAGGCACCTAATCAAGTTTTTCCTCGCTTTAAATATTAGTGTTGCATGAAGATTACACTTGAGTAGGTAGGTATCTTCAGTAAAAAAAAAAATAGTTTTCGGGATTGTAAAATCTAAACTCAGTGATTATGAATAGAATCCCATTTTAGCAAGGTATTGTGTACAATTAACGATATTGACCCTGGAAGGGGTTAAAGCCTTACTCATTTTGTTTCTAATTATATTAAGTTCCTCTAAGAGCACAATTTATTGCTTATAAATATTAGTTATACTTAAAATATCTAATTAGAAAATTTATAAACTCGTCAAAAGATGAGGTCTTTTAATAAAGAGATAGATAAGTTTGTGTATTAAATTAAAAAAAATTATGCATGCTTGAAAAACAATAATTGTCTTATCTTTACTTAACTTTGAACTTTCGGCTTAAATGTATACTACAAAGAATATGAAATTTGCCTCTTTGTAAAAGATTAAAAACAAAAACATTACGCTAACTTAATATTTACGTAAATGAAATTTATAAATTAACTTATTTCTTAATCTAAAAATTGTAATGAGCGTAAAATTGCTTGACAAAAAAAAACTTTAATTAATTCAAAGAAGTAATAGAGCTGATGTTGTTTTTTTCTTTAATGGATAATTTAATAAGTGTTATAAATCACTGAAAATGTTTACTAAAAAAATTACAATACACTTAATATATGAAAAGAATGAGCACAAGCAATTCATTCGAGTGAATATTATTGAAAAATTCATAAATTCCTACGACCGAGCACAGTGTAGGATAATTATAATTATATAAGAATACCACATAAAAAATTTATTTTTGATTTGTTTTAAACTTTAAATTAACATTTCAAGCTGTTTCCAATCATGAAAACATATTTTTTCAATAACTTAACTAATTTTGTCTTCCTTGTTTTTTGAATTTTTGGTTCCTAACAGAAAGTAATAGATAACAATATAATGATAAGGAAATTTATGAAATTTTTTCAGTTTTAATAAAAACAATTTTTTTTATAATCAGCAAAAAATATGACGTTATTAATAAATTAATGACATGAATCCATTTTAAAATTATAATTAATAATTAGATTAGATGAGAATAATAATTATTAATTACCTTGAAAACATTCCCTAAATGAAGCATTAAAAAGAATAAATTAATAAATAAGAATAAGAACGTAGAGAATAGGATTTTCGTAAGATATTTACGTTCGATCGATAGTAACCCTTCTGATTATAAGAGTGTTTGTTTTTATTATTCAACTTATTTATCTTTGAAGTTAATTCCCTATTACATTTAGATTAGATTAGGCCGATTAGGCTTATTATAATTATGATTTTTATTGAAAATTTATTTTTCTAATTTAAAATCGTATATTCTAGGTTCAATGGTCCAGTTGTAACATATTCTCTACTCAAGATCATGCTGCGGCTGCTATTGCAGCAACTGGAGTACCAGTTTATGCTTGGAAAGGTGAAACCGAAGAAGAATATGTATGGTGTATAGATCAAACTTTAGTTTTTAAAGATGGTCAGCCATTGAATTTGATTCTAGATGACGGCGGTGACTTAACAAATTTAGTACATGAAAAATATCCACAATACTTGAAAGGAATTCGAGGTTTAAGCGAAGAAACCACAACTGGAGTTCACAATTTATATAAAATGATGAAAGATGGACGCTTAGGTGTGCCTGCTATTAATGTAAACGACTCAGTTACTAAGGTTTGTATTAAAAATAATTATTTTTGTGACTGTAAAATATTAACTATAGTTATTCTTATTGTAGAGTAAATTTGATAACTTATATGGATGCAGAGAGTCTTTAATTGATGGCATTAAACGTGCTACTGATGTAATGATAGCTGGAAAAGTATGTTGTGTCGCTGGATATGGTGATGTTGGTAAAGGTTGTGCTCAAGCATTAAAATCTTTCGGCGGACGAGTTTTAATTACTGAAATTGATCCAATTAATGCTTTACAAGCCGCTATGGAAGGTTATGAAGTAACAACAATGGAGGAAGCCAGCAAGGAAGCGACAATATTTGTTACAACAACCGGCTGCGAACAAATTATTTTGGGCGAACATTTCTCTAACATGAACGATGACTCCATTGTATGCAATATTGGTCATTTCGATTGTGAAATTGATATTGATTGGTTAAATAAGAATGCAAAAGAAAAAGTCAATGTTAAACCTCAAGTAGATCGATATACGTTGTCGAACGGGAACCATATTATTATATTGGCAGAAGGACGTCTAGTGAATTTGGGTTGTGCTCATGGACATCCAAGTTTTGTTATGTCTAATTCATTTACAAATCAAGTTTTGGCTCAAATTGAATTATGGACTAAACATGGACAGTACTCAATTGGGGTACATATTTTGCCAAAGATATTGGATGAAGAAGTTGCACGCCTACATTTGGATAAATTAGGTGTTAAATTGACGAAATTAACCGACAGGCAGGCCAAATACTTAGGAATACCACAAGAAGGACCATATAAACCAGATCACTATAGATATTAAATAATATATATTTTTTGTGAGCTTGGTTCGAATTAATAAACACTTGTTTCTTTTTAATTCACAGAAATTTTGAATAAAGTTTTATTTTATTTTATGGAAAGTTAATTTTTCCTTCTCGCTTTTACGATTCGACATAATTATTAATTTTTATTTTGCTAAATTTTTTATAAGTGGTCGATATTTTTTATTTTATAAAAAATAATTACTTATTAAAAAAGTTTTTTGCTACACAGGATAAACGTGGAAGCTTTAATATAACTAATATTTCCTAGTAAGAAAAATAAATGATTAAAGTTTTCTAGAATTGAATTATTTTTCAAAATTTCTTTACTGTAAGCATTATTATAATTAAATTTTACAAAATATGTAAAAGCTTTTGTAAAAATTACATAAAAAGAAATTAATTGAATTATTTTTATAAATATTTAATGTATAATATACCAAATTGCACAATCACATATAATATTCGAAGTTTTTTTTACTTCAACTTTCTATCTTAATTAATACAACAAAAGTTGGAAGACTTACACTTTTTTGCGTAATTAATAAAGTATAACAAAAAATCATAAAAAATATAACTACATCAATCCCGAACGAAACTTTGAGTTTCTGATAAATTTTCTCTTTTTGCATAACATTTTTTTGCTAAATATAAAAAAAGCAATGGAAAAGGAGTCATAATTGCAACACTAACGGGGATAACAGTTGTTAAATCTACAATAAAATTCAAAGTTAGATATATCAGTATGTAAATTGAGTTTGTTCAATTGAAAAAAAAAAAAAATAACGTACCCGCTTCTGGTTGATCCAAAGAAAATCTAAGTAAAAATATTGCTATCCCTGTATTTTGGATTCCTGTTTCAATTGAAATTGCTAAAGCATCTGGACCATTTTGTTTAAATAATTTGGCACAACACCAACTCAAAGTATAACCAAGCCATGGTAAACCCATGCCTGCGACAACTATCTAAAAATAAAAATGAATTTAAATCAATCTCTTATTAGAATGTACGTTGTAGCTTTGTGTTTAAAATTGAATTAAGAAAAATGTTTAAATTTATATTGAATCTTAAAAAATATATTGGTGTTCCAATGCAATGCAGTGTTATACATAGATATTAGTGTAACTTTTGCACACACCATCCTATCTTAATAATCAAATTATTTATCTCTAATTAAAGCTTACCTGCCATGAAAATAGTTCAAATAAATATAAATTTGTAACAATAGCAAAGATGACAATAAATAATATCAATAAAATTGAGATTGGTTTTAGTAAGCGAACTAATATTCTGGAGATTCGTGGTAAATATTTCTGAATTAAAATACCAATTCCAAATGGAATTATCAAAGCAATTGCAAAAGTTGCGATCTTTTCATACGGAATGCCTAAGTTGCCGCGATCGAAAATTATTTTTCCAAGTGTAAAAATCCACAGAGGCATCATTCCGAAAGCTGCTAAATTTGATACTGTTGTCATAACTATTGATAAATTAATGTTTCCCCCTAAAATAACAGTCCAAATGTTTGATGCACCTCCCCCTGGTGATACACCCGTAAAAAATAATCCCAATTGCATTTCTACACTATCTGGGAAGAGCACGTATCCAAGAGTATAACTTATTATGGGCATAAATATGAATTGCCCAACGAAACCAATAATAGGGCCAATAGGGCATAAAGCTAAAAAAAAGGAAAATAATCAATCAATCACATTAGTTGAATGAAGTAGTAAATTTGCATCAACTTACCTATGCCTTTCAATACACTTAAATCCAAAGCACAACCAAAGTTTATGTACAAAAGTGATACTAAAAGAGCTACAGATCCTGTAAAAATATGATCAATCGTCCGCACCTGAAAAAAAGAATTAAATTTAAATTATAGCAAAGTCTAAGATATGTTTATCAAATTTTTTCTCTATGTAAGTACTCACTTCTCGAACAATTACCAAACTTATTTCCTCTGATGATCTTTCAATTTTATTATTTTGTTTAATTAGTTCCATGAAAATTTTTGCTTTTCCAAGAAAATTCCCTTTAACTGTGAAATTATAATGGTACTCTCCTGATCCTTTTGGTAGAAATTTGTCATGTGAAACACTTGCTAAATGTATATTATCAGATTTTAATTGATAATATTCATTGGGTTGTAAGATTTCCGAAATTCTTAATGTAAAATTTAACATTATTTCAGATTCCATTTGAACTGTTGACTCATTTTTGGAAAATTTAATTGTCCAAGCTGTTTGTTGACAGTGTTGTTGATGCCACAACATCGCCATCATAATGAGTGCAGCAAACAAAAATTTTGAAAACATTATCTGAATTTTTTAATGGTAGGTATGTGCTATGTAAAAAAAAAGCTGTAATCCACCAATCTCATTGAAATATAGATAAGATACTACAGTATAAGACACTAAAATGAAATGTAGACAAAAATATTAGATAGGTCTCAATTTACTTTCATAATTAATTTTGACGATAGTTAAAATTGGAAAAACGTTTTAAACAAAATTCTAAACGAGTTAGCAAAAAGAATTTTACTTCTTACTAAATACTAATAATTAATTTCAAAGAGCCGATAGTCCTCATTTCGGGGACGAAAATAATAAAGTACGCCTAACTATTATCTAATATACCTACCTACCTAGTATATTACCTGCAGGAACTATAAACGTATTTTAATTAACTAAACTAAGTACATAAGCCGACTGTAAAGCCCCCCCTTAAAAAAATCACCGCAAAATAAAAATTATGAATAAAATTTTATTATTTTTGCTCGAAAATCTCGTGATCTTTGTTTTTATTTTGATTCTGCGAAATTACTTAGATAAGATAAATAATAATAAACATATTAAAAATCTGGATTCAGTTGAATGATCACCTCATCGTCATCATCCTCTCTCTCATAACATCGCAAAAAGATAAAAATAAGTTTTAAAAAATCCAATTTCGCAAAATCGCGAATTTCAATGATCGATTTGCGATCCCAGTCCGGGGTGCGTGTGACACCTAATTTTATTTTAATTACTTATTCTTTTAATTAGAAACCAGCTTCAATTTACCTTTTAAAACTTAAAATGAGATTTAAAAAAAAAAATACAAAAATAAATATTAAAAAAAAAAAGTTTTTAAATAAAATAAAAAACTTTCATACAAAATTCATTTTATTTTTTATTGCATTGCAATTTGCACAGAAAAAAAAAGAAACAGAAGAAAAACAAAACAAGAAAAACAACAATTTAATAATAATGTCAAATTTAAATATAGGGGAAAATCAATCAAGTAATTCTTTAAAGCGTATTTGCGACTCAACTAACAAGCTGAGTTGCAAGATATAGAAAAAATATTTGAATTCGTTTGGATTTTTTTTAAAAAATATTAAACTGTATCTAAAGCATATGCGGATCCAATTTCCAAAATTTCGATTTAAGGCACTTTATTTTCAAAATACCTTGGTCCCAACTAGGGGTTAAGCATATTTTTTAAGGTTCCTTCAATTAGGGTGACCAGATCAAAAATATATTTTTGGGGTAGTATTTTATTGATGGTTTTTTTTTTCGTTTTTCACTATATAAAAATAAAACAAACTTTTTAATTCTCTGTAATATTTAATAACTAACAAAAAAAAAGTTTAAATCAAAAACGAAAAACAAAAAACTTACATCGAACTACAACACAATTGAATTTCTTTTATTTTCGAATCTAATATCTAAATTACATTTCGTCGCCCGAATGCTATTTTGATCCACACTCCATTTTTTACTAAGCGAGAAAACTGCATTTGAAGTTCGAGATCAAAATATTCAAAATTGGAGCGATAGAATTTTTTGGTTGTTTGAAATTTTTTTAATATATTTAATATATTCTTTCTTCACAAATTTTCAATCAATTTCAGCTAAAAATTAAAGAGTTAGATTCGATTTTGTAAAAATTGAAATTTGTTTTTTTGATCCATATCCGTTTTTTTTCAATCCATTTTGGAACTTTGTATCACATGGATCAAAATATTTTGGATAGAGATCAAATAAGCATTATGTTACATTACAAAAATTGTATTGCATGTCCATTAAGTTTGTACTTAATATTGTAAAAAAAAAACATTATTTTATTGCTTTTATTTATTAATATATTAATATATTAATATATTATTTAAATATAATATGGAATAAAAAATTTCATTTCAATTTCATCAAATTTGTCATATATATTTGATGTTCTTTCGGGAGAAATGGCAACAAATCTTTTATATCCCTCACTTTTTCTTCTGGAACATATCGTTTCTGCAAAATCGGAACCGAACTGTCGAATAAATTTTTTGGGGTTCCGAGAGTATTTCTTCGGGCACACTTTAACAAATTTGTCGTTTTGTATTCAATATTTGAAAATGAAGTTTTGTATTTTATTTGAAACTGTGACTGACTGTTGTTTTCGTACAGAATGGATATTATTTTTGAGAATGGAACTTTACTGTTGTCCAATTTACCAGCTGAGACCGAATAGGCCTTGAAATCTTCGGTTTTCATTTGTATTATATTTAATTTTACTTTCTCACTGAATACTTTCAATAAAAGTTGAATAAAATGAAGGGGACTGTGTATTTCTATATTTTTCAAAAACCTGTCGATTGCATGTGTCGACTCTGTATGTTAGAATATCCAGCCTCCGAAAATTTTAGATAAGTTCTATTGGATATGATGCAAGATAATTCTTGATTGCAGTGGAATTGATTCGGTTTCAATTCTGAGGGACGCACGAATCACTCCATAAGGTCAATCTATTTAATTCAGGATAATCACAGTTTGAACAGAATACGGATTAACGCGCTAGTAATGTCATTTCCTGACCTGCCACTATGAAATTCCGTCCAAATGGCGCAGTATGTGAGTTTTGTCGTGTCAGATAACGCTTAGTTTCTTCTTATTTGGACCATTAAAGCAGTAAACATTTTTTTTGTTATAAATGTATTGAATTTTTGATCCATACGCCAAACTTTTGGATATGGATTAAAAATGATGAAAAATTTGCAAATAAAGTGGAGATGGACCAAAGTTGATACTAAATATCTCCAGAACTAGTAGAGATAAAAGGATCGCAGATTCTGGAAGAAGGGAATGAGAAATCTACGTATACATATATAACTCCAAAAAGGCAAAAATGGAGTATGGACCTAAATAGCATTCGGGCGACGATTTTTCAGTTTTCAGTTTCCTTTCAGTTTTCTTCCAAATAATATATATATATATATTTTTTTTTTTTGAATAATATATTTTATATATTTTTAATAATTTATTAAATTAATTTATAATGATAACGACATATCAGCAGAGTTCGAATTTTAAAAATCAAAACATAAAGGGAATTTTTTTTTTTTTTTCTCCTATCCCAAAGAAAAAGAAAAATAAAAAATCATTTGAAAAGAAAAGATTACTGAGTTTATGAAAGATTTTTTAAGTGATAAGAAAAACAGTGGAATAAGTGATAACTTTTTATCTTTCTTTACATTATCTGTTCAATTGATAATAATAAAAGTTGACCTCATAATGCTGAAATTTACTAGATATAAAAAAAAAATATTTTAGTTGTTTTTGGGGTATTTTTTCCTACCCCTTTACAGATTTTGGAAATGGGGTATTTCAGGAAAATTCAATCAAAAATGGGGTAGCCTACCCCAGAATGGGGTATGTCTGATCACCCTACCTTCAATACATACTATATACCGGTTACAAATGAGTGGTCTAAATTCAAAGCTCTCAAAACCTACAAAATATTGAGTTAATGATGCAATTTCTTATAGCTAGAGCTACCAACAATTGTTCGATATTTTTTTTTACTTCTGAAAACCGTGATAAATTGCACCATTATATTTAGAAAAAAGAATAAAATCACATTTAATCTATAAATTAGAAATATTTTATTTTCATTTTTCTTAATCATCTTTAGTGTATAGTGGAGTTCTGCATCCAAGCCCTAATCGACATCTTTTCTAATTTGACCAGGTATTCAGAAGCTTAATGCTGGACACTAAACATAAAAATATCAAAATTAAATTTTTTCAGCTAATATTTTTATCCAATTTCATAATTATGCTATGTAAAATATAATGTATTATATAATATATAATATATATATTCAATACATATTATATAATTATATATTATATATAAATTTATTTTGAATTAGTTCTACGGAATAAGTATTTTTAGTGCCGACATTAATAATATTTTTTTATTAAAATTAAGTGAATAAAAACTTATTAATTAAAAACAGTTTGTTGGACCGAAAATCTATGAAAGGTAATTTTATCTTAGTTTAAAAATAAAATCGTTAAATTTAAACATTTAATAATTCCTTTATTTTGTTACGTTTTTCGATATTTAATACCTATACTTGGCCTACATCGTAATTTTTTCTCCACAGTCAAGTCAGGGCTGTGGCATGTAATCAAAAATCGTTTTTTGTCACAATATTCCTGAACGGCGGAGGACTCAAATAATCTACTAAAATTCTTTTGATTTCTTAAAAATTTACTTAACTTTCCTAACTGCGTGCGATTTAATAAGTTTCATTAAAATTTCTATAAAATTTTTTAGTAATTATAATTCAGATAAGATTTATTATATTATTACTAATTCTGAACTTTAACTTCCTTATTTATTAATTAACATTTCTGTAATCTAGTTAAGATTTGAATTATTACATGTAACAACAACAATCCTATTTATGTGGAGGAGATAAACTCCAGTTTTTCTTTCCTCTATTCAGTTTTTTTTTATAATATTATTTTTTCAACCTTTTAAGGCTCAAACAACATTAAATTAAAAGTAATTTTTCATATAACTTATAAAAAAAAAAAAACTTATATAAATGAAATCAAAAAAATATAGGTATGTAAGTAATATTAGATTAGACCATTATAATATAAAAAAAAAAAAAATTTAGCGTTTATACTTTGTGTCTTAAAATTTTTTTATTTATATGGATGTAATATGTTATGTTATACGTTAAATTTTTTTTTATATATATAAAAATAAAGTAACAAAGCCAAATTAGAAAAAACCTCTCTGTCTACATTTGAAAAAGTAAGATTTCTTAAAAAAAAAAACTCTTAAAGGCTTTTGTTGGTAACTTTTTTTTTCTTGTTTCTACTCCAGTTTTAATAATATTGTTTTATACAAGGAGAGCACAAAATAAACCACAAAAAAAGTAACAAAATCTAAGTTCATTAAAGTTTTTTTTTTACAGATTTTTATTTTATAGTTTTTTATTTTATTTTTCAATATTTGAATCGAGTTTTAATGTAAAGATTAATGTGGAGGAAAATATAAATGTTCCTATTCTGTTAGTTCATGAGTTCGATTTCCACCCTTCTAAATATTTAATTAACAATAATTAATTGCCTAACATTTTACTAACTATATTTAATATTCGGGAAAATTACCTTCAAAATTTTACTTATTGACTACTACAAAAACTATTCTAAAATTTTGATAATTTTGGTTGTGATTTTGACATCAAAATCGATAAGATTATTTTCTTTTTGGATCAGATCAGGCAAGGATTTATACACACATTTGTATAGTAACTAAAGACATGCTAGAACTGATAACTAGATTAAATACAAAAAAAAAATCAATATTTCTAAAATTCAATGTAAGATATACAACAATGTACATATACCTACTTTTGGAGAATTAGGAAGAAATCCTAGTCAAAATTTTTAATATCTAGTAAGTTTACAAAACTTTTAGATTGCTATCGAAATTCTAAATAACGTTAAATAACGACTTCACAAAGTTTTCGGTCCAATTTATATTGATTAATTGATAAGATATATTAGATATAAGATATATACATAATATTATACTTTGGTTTCCACTATTTACATCATCGTCTTGTATTTGAATTCAAATTGTTCATTTCAGAATTAAATTGATAATTATAACAAATACTTCTGTGAATATAATTATACCTCTCTCAATCACAGATTACAGTTGATAATTTTGTTTTAGCAAAAATTTATAACTCGTGCCAAAGCATTATTCAAGCTTTATTTTTGTTAAATTGAATTATTAATGTACGTCATTTTGAAAGCATGAAAATTAGAGAAAATATATTTTAAGATATGTATATATTTTTGTGGTTCTCATTATAAAATTCATATTTTTAGTTTTATTCTATTGCGCTTAGCAAAACCGAATATTAAGATTATGACTTAAATAATTTACCGAATCCTCTTTTAAGTTTATTTTGACAAGTAATTATATTTGCGATTTTTATTTGTTTTATATTTTTGGTACAATATTTAGTATAATATGTATACTTCTTATTGATCTTGTTAAAATATATTTGATAACATCAATATTTTTAAAAATAAATATTCCGGTCAGACAGAATCAGACATCAAACATATTTCTCATCATTTTGAACTTAATGTATTTAGAGATACCCAATTTATTTCATTTGTGAAAATATTAATTTTTTTCTCTTGATGATCAAATGATTTATATTTATCATAATTCTATTCAAGAAATTAATAGCCAAAAATATTTCAAATCCAAAAAAGTATAGAGAAAAAAATTATATTTTCAAAAATTTTATGGTAGCAGAGAAAAAAAATCGTTTAGATCTAAAAATTTACAATTAAAGGCGTGAAACTAATTAATTACATTAACAATAAATTATGAAAAAAAAAAGATATAATGCGGTTAGAGTATTTTAATAGTTCATGGTCACCATTATAAGCTTTTTTAAATAATCCGAATTTACAACACTAAATATGTCGATTACACTACGAGCTATATAAAATTCTACAGTTCGAAATTAAAAGTCTGTTTTGTCTATATCGAACATCGAACTTTAGAAAAATTTACATCCTAAAACATATATAAGAGGTCTAAAGATTTTGATAGAAATATAAAATTGCAAGGACATGAAAATTTAACTGGAAGAAATTTTTATCTATATATTTCATACTAAATTATAAACATTAATTTATTTTATTTTTTAAATTTAATCAAATAAAATAAACTCAAAATAGTCGATTAATCTGTTCAACTATTTTTCGTGAATTTAATGTAAATATATATAATTATGAAAAGTTATTGAAATTGCATGAACAGAACACGAACAACCTCATTGTGCACTCAAGTATTTTTAGGAAATAGGCAACTTTGTTTGCAAAGGAACTAAATAAATATACTTTTACATGAGCATTATAAAATTTTCTATTTTTTTTAAGTTGTAGAATTTTTTCAATAATAATTATATGTGAAAATCTGAATTAAGTATATTTTTATTTGCATGAATATGAATTTTTCCACTTGATACATTTAGGAAGAAAACTGGTCAAACGTGATCAACATCAACACTAATAGTTTTTTTTTATGGAAATTACATTAATTTATCTCAGTTGCACCTGAAAAAGAATTTTTACAGAAAATATTTTCAAAATTATGATTTATAAAATTATAAAGATAATATATAAGCAAATGGGAATATACCTGGTAGCATATGTTATCTCAGCGGGTGGGTTTTAACATTGAATCTAAATTACTATATTTTTATTGAAAAAGAAACAGGACATCAAAGATTATTACATCTTGAAGAATACTCGTAAATTACCATTATTAGCAATTTATAGTTTATTTTCTCACTTAACTCATTTTATATATACGTATAGATTAATTTTTATGATTAGTTTTTTTTTTTATTTTCATATATAATTATGTCTGAGGAATTTTATAATGTATATCTTATGGTCAGTTTCCTATTGTAATTGAAATGAAGTGAAAATGATTAGTAATGTTTTTTAAAATCTATTAAAAAATTGTAGTAAATTCTTTTTTCAAGTTGTCAGAAAGATATTTTTTCATCCTTGCTTTATATGACATTCTTTTAGTAAAATAAAAAAAAAATTAAAACAAATTTTAAAAATTCAAAACTTTGCAATTGTGTTTTATATACATATTAGATTTAAAAAACTAAGAAAGAACTTACTGCTGTGGTTAAGAAGTATTTTTTTTAGTGTAGGATTGCATAAATTTGATGAGCTATTTTCACTTTACGTAACGGTGCTAGAAAAGCTACGCAGGTGGATGTAAATATGTTGTATTGTTTATTTGAATAAAAAATTTATATTAAAGATTTAACTTTTGTTATGTAATTCCTCTGGAGGCAGGGATTCGTCGCAATTTGTTACGATCTGTTACTTGGGGGAAATAGGCGGTGAAAAAAAGGCAAACACGTCGTTACGTTATTTGTGAACATCATAAAAGTTACATTTAACTTTTCTTTAAATTTTCTTTAACAAGAGTTAGTTACAAAATAGTAAAAATATTTCAGAATATTTCAGCTGCTTTGTGAAGATGTTATATTATCAAATTAAGTAAAAAGAATTTCTGTTCACATCCTTTGAATTTTAAAGTTTTCTATATCATTTTTATTTTATAGAAAATGATGTATGCATTCAATAAATTAAACACAATAATTTTATTACAATCAAGATTTAAAACTAGATATTTACGTAAAGAAAATCTGAAATTGGACCATGAAATAAAAAGCACGGCATCAATATATAAAATAAATATATAATGCGATGAAAATTTAAAACTTTATTTTTTCCTTATACACTTGTAATCAAAATATTTTTATCAACACTGCAGGAAGGTTAGGCATATCTTAATATCGTTTTATTTTTATTAAATTGAAATTTACCTATATTTAAAAAAATTGTTTTTTTTTTTGTATAATTTCATTTACCTACCTTGAAGTTATTTTTAAGAAAGTGGAGTTAAACAGTGAAACAAAGTAAGTAAATGAAAGTTGGTGTTATAAGCTTCTCTATATTTTATTAAAAATCGTCACGAAAATTAAATTTCATTTAAAAGACATAACGTCATGGATGAATATTGTATATTCTAAAACAGACGCCTTTAACTTCTGATGAATACATGGGTGTCGTTTAATAAACTTAACATTGATTTAGTAAAACTCTATGATTATTGTCGAGTATTATGAATGCTAGTGATTATGATTTGCTCAAAAAAATTTAGAATTTTTTTAACAATAAGGATTATAAGCCTTTAAAGGGTTTCATAGAAGAATGGTTCTTACATAAAATACAACCAAGGGATTATTTTAACAATTATCATCGAAAATAAAAATTTTATGAATATGATACGAAAGTCATTCGAGTGAAAGTAGAAATGCATTTTTATTTAATTCATCAAAATAGATATTAATATAAAATATAGATAATTTCCTTGAGTTACTTCATACTTTTTTTATTTCTAAAACTAACACTAATATCTTTATTTTATATGAACTTCAAAATTAGTCCGATTTTTCTGATCTTAAAATTTAATAACAGTAAAATATTTTCTATACCTAAAAGTTAATACACATTTTATAAAAATTATTAAACAATGTTTATTGAACAAAACTTTTTATTTCCTGAAATTAAAATTACTTTGAATTTTCTTCATCTTCAATAGGAATATTTTATTTCCTGCCTTAATTTATGTGTTTTTATATTATGTAGGTACATAATGTCCAACTTTTTGTCTACTAATTTTTCAGGGTTGATGTATTTATGTAAAATACTACGTACCTTCATAGTAACTATAAAATTATATTTATAATATAGTTAATTATATATATACCTATACATACATATGTATATGACCCTGAATTTGGCGGACAATCATTTAAGACTCTACTTTTAAGTTAGGAAAAAAAAAATTGAAACCAAACATACGTTTCTTATAAGAAACGTCAAAAAATTATAAGAAAATTATATGAGCGAGATTAAACTGTTGAGAAATATAAAAAAAAAACTCATACTTATTCGTTGAATTCAAATTTAAAACATAAAAAAAATATGGCTGAAATTTACTTAACATAAAGTTCTATTTTAAAAATGTTATAAGTTACCATTATGATAAGAAAAATAAATAAGTCTGCCAGATAAATATATCATCTTAAATAGTACATAATCATAATAAGGGTTATTTAGATATGTATAATTAAAAAAAAAATTAAGGTAATATTTCATAAATTTTGTGGGCATAAGACCTGTATTGGCTAGAACTAGAAATACAGAAACCAGAAACACACTGGTGGAAAAATAAAATATTTTTGTTTTTAAAATTCTAAATTGAACATTCGAAATTTTATTTTGATTCCCAGTTTCACATTATAGTACTTCTCTATTTGGCTAAATGGAAAATTTGTAGATCATATTTATACCAATACTAAATTATTAATAAAATTTGTAAATGAACACTGGAGTTGCAACATTTTTATGTTGAAAATGTTTATCATTTTCTTTAAGAAAACCTTAAACTCTTTATAATATCAACAGGTTTTCTGATTCACATTAAGTAATTTATCTTATATATGTAGTCAGTTTAAAAAACTGATAAAACTATGAGAGAGAAAAGACTTTATATTTGTATTTGTTACGAGCTCAATTCATATAATTTTTTTTACCTTAATTTCATGAATATTTATGTTTATGCTTATAGTTTTTACGTTTAGATCACAAAAGTGAATTACATGAAGTTTACTTATTTTAGCGCTACAAAATTGTCGATAAGAATGTGTGGGTGCATTCGAGGATCATATTTTTCTTATAAAGATTATTACGTTTACTTATAGATTATGTTGAATTATAAAGTATATTAACTCATAGTCTTCTTTAAAATTTTTTTTTTTTTGATTATGACTATTTATTTTTATATATATTTGGTTGATAGATCTTAAATTCTAGAGGCTACAAGGACAGCATTTCGATTATCATCAAATCTAAATAAAATAATCATAAATTGAAAAGTCTGCGATTGTATCCCACAATATCTGTCGTTTTTACTTGCACCAAATAGTTCTGGCTTCACTATTTATAAATTATACGTTCCGAGCTATTTTAACTTTTTGAAATAATTTAACATGAGCATTGGGCAAGGATAAGTAAGCCGGCAAATTATATCCGTATTAGATATTTAGATTCCCATATATTTAATATAAATCTTTAAAGGAATTGTTTAATTATCTTCCAGAAAACTGAAAATTGTTTATTCTAGCAACCTATTTCTTTTTATTTGTAATACTTAAAGATCAAGAAATGTAACACGTCATATCTTTTATTACTGCATTCATTATACGATATTATATTAGTCACATAATAAAAATTAAGAAGTCTATTGTGCTATTTTGTATTTAATTTTTTCAACAGCTGCAAGAGAACTTTTAATTATTGTCACCTGAACAAATAAACATTTTCGCTTTGCAAAAATGTAGTTCTTTAATTATGAAAACCATGTAAACTATTATATTAATCCGTCAAAGAGAAGATTTTTTGTTTTCTTAACATACTTTCTTAAGTGTTTTTCTTAACACACATAAAAGTTGAGCATTAACATTTTTATATGTGTATCTTGTTTTATGTAATGAGGTACCATATATACTTATGTTGCGATCAAATGTTGAGAATGAAGCATAAAATATAAACAAAATTCATTTATATGTATGTATGTATATTATATGATTTTCGTATTTAACTCTCAGTTTTTTAGTACTAGTTTGTTTCAAATTAATGTTTTTGTAATTTTTTTTTTTATGAAATATTGTTAAGGATGAACTTCTTGACTGTTACTAATAAGGCTGTCACACTTCGGCTTTTTAATGGCTTTTTGAAAAAGCTATCATCGTTGTGGCTATTTCGTGGCTTTTTCCATACAAAAAAAAGAAAAAAAAGCTAGTGGCTTTTCAAAAAGCCACTAGAAAATCAGGGATCAAATAACAAATGAGCTCTGTGAGAAAAAAATAAACTAACAATTGCATACTTTCAGGAAGTTGGCGGCAATTTTTTAAAAAAAACGAATAAAAAAACAAAAAAAATTCCCAAAAAAAAAGGAAAAAGATATGACAAAACGAGAAAAAAAAAGAAAAAAAACCAAAAAGTGCAAGTGTGAACGCATTTAAAAAAGCCGTCATGAGTAGTGGCTTTTTAGTTGTAGTGTGACTCGCTTATAAGAGCGTATTTCCCAATTCTTTCAATTTATTTAACTTTAATTTAAAAAAAAAAAAAATATTGTGTTGTGAAAATGAATCCAAAAGTGCACGAAAGTCTTTCTACCATAGTAAGAGAGGCAATTCCTTAAACTAGCAGGGAAATAACTAAATCGCGTAGTTGTTGAAACATTGTAGTAAAATTGTCCATAATTTTAAATCGGTTAAAAATTACACAAATGTTTGTACTTAAAGAAAATACAACAAACCACTCAACATTAATATATAATACCATTAATTTTTGGCTTATAGATCACATCGATATTACTCTAAGTGATTGACTTTTTGCTTTCAATTTCTTTTTTAAATCGTTTGGTTTGATAGTTGTATACAATAATATTATATACGATTAAAACCGACTAAATAATTCGGTCCGGCATACTATATATTCTCTCTGTTTAATGTTTATTATTGAAAAAAAAAAGATATATATACAAGTATATTATATTTTTTGTTTATTATGACGACGCAACAGCTTTCTCAGCTTTTTTATGTTTACAATGAAAACAGTATGCGAAGTATTTTCATTAGATGTGAACGTTTTAAAAAAAAATTTTTTTGATCGATTTTTTATTTGTTTGTAAAAAATAAAATATAAAGGGATTTAAAAAAAATAAACGATTTTTATAATATAATAGTTAAAAGTTTGAGTTTTGTTTACGTTAATTGCGAGGGAAATCTTTTCCAGTTAGATTTATTTTTTCATAGTTTTTTAATAAGAAAATTTTCATTTAAAACTATAACGATTATAATCGAAACCTGATATCATATCCGCAGGAATTCCAATTATATATGTAGTTATTTTTTATGTTTGTTTAATTTTTTTTTCATTTATTTATTTTTCAATCGAAGAAAGTGTTTAATTTTAAAAACTTTATGACAAATAATAATAAAAATATTTTTTTGTGCGATTAATAAAGAAAACCTAAAGAAAACAAGAAAAAAAAATTATTCACTATTAAAAAAATTAAAATTTCAAATTGTGAAAGTGTAATTAAAGAAAAGTTGATTGTTCAGAAAAAAAAAAGGTAAATAAACGCAAAAAAAAAAATTAAATTAAAAAATAATTAGTGAATGTCAATTATAACAATTTTTGTGTTTAATTTTCACTATTGTTGAAAAATTTCAAACTATTTTTTATGCAAATTATGCATTAAAAATATTGTTTCTAATTTAAATGACATATTTGATGGATTTCCATTAAAAAATAAATGTCATTATTAATAAAATTAAAAATTATTATAAATTTTAAAAAGTAATTTTTTAAAATGTTTAATTAAAAAAAAATTTCATAAAATTTTTGAATATTATTATTTTTATTATTATTTTATGTTCGAAACCTTCAGTCATCCATATTTAAGTATATTAAAATCATCAGTTTTAATTTTTCATATATATTTGACAGAAATTCTTTTCGTTCGCCTTCGCTTATTTGTTCAATTTATTTTTCAGTTGCTTTAAGATACTTTCAAAAAATTTTCAGTAATCAAAATTAAGAAAAAGATATTTAATTTCAACATTTTTTTCTGAACTTAGTACGAATTATTATTTTGAGCCGCTCATTATTATTACAAATAATTTGCCGCCCTAGGCTACTATTAATTAAAATATAAATTTTTTTTATCACTGAAATCATCATAAATGAAGGCATAACTTTATACCTTGTTCGCACCTAAGAATATTTTCAGCAAAATAAGTGGAAAATTCCACTTCTAAAAAAGCTTTTCATACTTGATAAGTAGAAGAATTTGACAGTTCCGGAAAAAAAAAGAATAGGTGCGAACAAGGTATTAGTCTTATTTGAATATTTAATCAGTTAATGTTTATTAAAAGATATAACGATCTTGTTTATTATGATTTTTTAAAACTATACATTTATTGTTAAAAAAATAAGGGTTAGTACTATTTAAAAAGGTTAGTTTGTTAATTAAATATTTTTTTTTCTCCTTTTTTATTTAATTGCAAAATAAATATTTGAAATGTCTAATTGATATTCATATAAAAAGGTCCAATTTAAGAGTGACGTGCGTAGGAAACTTAAATAGTGTTAATTATAGATTAAAAAAAATGTTTTCTTTTTTAAATAAACCTTGCGACACAAAAATTTGATTTAAATAAAACCTTTATGAAATAGGTGTAAAAATATTCATAAATATTTCTTATATCAATATATGAAAACCATATACCTTCTGAATTCTAAATTTTCTATTAACTGAAAAAAATATTAGAAAAAAAAACTAAACATTTTATTACATATTAAGGTAATAAAATTGTTAAATAAAAGATTCAATAAAAAAAATGTATTAATAAATCAAAAAAGGAGTGTTTACAAAATAAAATAATCCTTTTATAAATTATTTAACATTTTAGGTATTTATAAATTTTTATTTTTTTTTTTCGGTATAGAAAACCTTCTTAAATTGATTATTATCAAAAAAAAAAAGTATTAACTTAAGAAGAATATGTTTTGGCTTCACAGCGCAACCGTACAATAGGTGTTCATCAGTTTTTCAAATATGTACTGTACATAATAAAATTTAAACTCAGCTTGTAAAATTCAATTATCTTATTCGACGACTGTGCTAAATGAACTTAAATGTCCTTATATGCTTAAAACATGGTTCTGATGTTTTGAAATTAATTTCTTAGAGAAAGAACAAATTAATATGAAACTTTTGATGTTCACACTGAAACAATTTCTCAATTTCTGTACAATATATATTCAAGTTAATTACAATGCTTCTGCAATTCAGGGTACTAACATTGCCCAAATTTTTTAAATTTCCATAAACAATAACGTAGTAAACGGTGGTGGTAGTTCTTTATTTAACACTTAATCAGCCACAGAATCTGATTGAAATTTTCCGTATAGCTTTAATATAAACCATATCCATAATTTCTTGCATAAAATATTAATAAAAATTAAAATAAATAAATATTCGAAAATATTATTATATAATTTATTGAATTTAATTTTTAATTTTGTTGTTTTTTTTTTATATATATATAGATTCTAACATAAGAAGTTTTCCTCATGTTTAAATTTATGTTGTTGAAAAAAATAAACAATAATAATAATAATTTATTAAGAAAAGTCTGAAAGGAAACTTCTTAAAAAAAAAAAAAAAATTAACATCAGACATAAAAAAAAAAAAAACAGATTATGTTAAAAAAAAACATACCTACTTATGAAAAAATTATAAAACAAAAACCAATTTTCATATATCTTGATTAAAAAAGAAAATACATTTTTTTTTGTGGTTTTTAAACAATAAAACTATTGTTCTTTTGGTTGGTTTATTGGAATTTTTTACGTTCGACAAAGATTTTAGAATTTTTGTGAATACATATCTAAGAGAAGGTAAGTTTAACTTTTTTATAAAATTATTATTTTTTTTTCTTATATTGACATTTCATGATGATTTTCTCATTTAATTTGATGTGCCATTCAATTTTTTTTAAATAAATTTTATTTAAATCTTAGCATATACATGTATAAATTTTCTCGATTCAACTTTCATATATATTCTAAATAAAGTTAAATGAATAATAATTTTTAAGATTTCAGCCTTGAATAACCCAATTGTGAGTTGATGAGTCCAAAATATATAATTTATATAATAAAGATCGTATTCAACGAATAAATATTATCTTAAGTTGTATAGTCGCTGCCAGAGCTCCTTAAATTCTATATTTCTGCGAGAACCGCAGCTGAAATTGCTTCGAATCTTTAAAGATTACTTTTGTTTTTTGTTTATTTATTTTGGAACTCGTAGAATGTGGCCTAAGCGAACGCAGATATAAAAGAAATTCTGGAAAATTTGACAAATGTTTTATGTATTGATCTATGTCTATGCGATGATTACCTTATTTTGGATTGCTACTAAAAATACTGTTTATTTATAATTCCCGTGAACAAAATAAAATAAATTTCTGTAAACAATACTTACAGGAAGGCTAAAGTTTTATAAAATAATGAAAAAAAAATTATGTTTTCTTTTTACAGAAGAAAGCCGTTTTCATTTAATAATTTTAGTTAGACCTTTTTCGATTACATAATAACTTATTTACCGCAACAAAAAATGAGTGAAAATTTTAATATTATGTGTATAATGTATATACATAGAAAAGTCTTTTAAAACAATAAGAATTTCTTATAGTATTTACAATTTCTACCGTTAAAAATCATAATCTTCGTTTTTTTTTTCTGCATGTACTACAATACATAAATTTTTATGCTTTCATCAGAAGAATTAGAGTTTTCTATCAAAATCTATTAAAAAAATATTAAAAACCTCTATTTAAAAAAATAAGAAAAAATAATAATAAACGAATAAATCCCGGTTTTATTACTTAATTTTCTTTTACAAATTTTCTTATTATAAAGTTTTTTTGTTAGTTTTTTTGCCGGCTCCTAAAGTAAGGAGTGATAGTGAAGATAGTGTGAAAAATTTGAATATCATAGATTTATATTTTTTTTATTCCAATTATGGGTTTTATGGTTTATATAAATTCTTACGGATAGTGACTTAGGTTTTTCAAGTTTCAATATTAAGTAAATTATAGGTATAACTAAGTATAAGAAATTTCTACCTTAAGATATAATATACAATTATACATATTATGTGTCCGCATTAAGTTATATTTTCCTCATGCTAAAAATACTAAAAAAGTGTCATTAAATTTATACCCGTAGGTAGTATTACTCCTGGACTCTTGTATCGATAGTAACGATTTTCTAATTTATTCGAACTTAATATTTTTTTTTCATATTTTCAAAATATAAAAAATAAAGAAAAACATGTAGAATTGTAGATAGTAAAAATAGGTAAAAAAAAAAAATTATTTCTCATACAAAAAAAAAAACCAAATTATAAAATAAAAATATATAAAAGTTTTCCCGCATCTTCTTCATAATAAATCTTCTTCTTTTTTTTTGAACAAACAGGCCTAGCCTATACAAATATTCTCAAAACGTCATTACAAAACATCAAGCTATAATTTTAATGCAATTTTTCAATCTTTCTTCTCTTTGCACCACAAACAATCACCATTAATAGAGATTCCTATATAATTTATATAATATATATTGATGTTAAATGTTAATTATATTTTTTAATCGAAGATTGTATATTTTATTTTTATTTACAAAATTGCTTTTGGATTATTTTTAAGTAGAAGACGTCAGTCAAGTTTTTTTTTTGAAAATTTTATGTTGTGTTGATCAATTTACATAAAAATTTGCTGGCCGTCGTAAACACCGATGAATGTATATAGAAATATCAGAATGGCTACAACAGTTACAGGACATTCAAATCAATTTCTTGCTTATGCCACTTTATTATCCGCAATGATAACTTCGTATTTCTTAACAATAAAGTTCATTTGATTTTGTATTCAATTTTATATATTTAAATAATTATTCAGCAAATCGATTAAAAAAAAAATACAATTTACAAATTAATTTCCTTAAATAATAAATAAAAAAAAAAAAAAAAATAGTAAGTAAATTTGATTGAAAATATAAAGCAAAACAAAACCTTGACATATTTTAATAATATCATTTAGAAAAATTTAATATCTAAATTTTTATTTTAAATTTTTTTTTCCAATTTGTAGGTGTGGGAGATTTATATAATATTTCATTATGGAAATTTTTTTTTTAATTTATGGTCATTTAACTCTTATAACGCAGCATTATGGAATGAAATAATTTACGTATTAAAGAAAAAAAAAATTAAAATCACGTTTATGTATTTTTTGAATATCTTAAAAAAATTTTGATTGGATTTTTTTTTTTTATAAATTTTTTTATATTAATTTTATGTAAGTTGAATTGATTTAATGCTCTAATTTTAATTAATTAATCATGTTTTTTTTTTTTTAATTTTCGCAATCATTGTTTTTATTTTGTATTTTAAAACAATAAAGAAAATTTAATGTAAATTTTTAATGGATTTTTAAAGCCTTTAACGGAATTTTTTTTGTTAATTTTTTTCTATATAAGAATAAAAAGATATTGGAAATTTAATTAAATTATTATTAATGGATTAATTCAATTCATATTAGTTATATTTTGACTGGCTAATTACTAATTTGGTTAATTTTGTTTCTTTTGCTAGAAAAAGGGGGATGAAATGATGTAATATACTTAACCTTTTTCAGGAAAAGTTTAATGATATATTTAGTATGGAAAAGGGTTTTTCTTATAGTACTTACTAGCTAAATGATTTTTCACTATAATTGCAAAAAATATTTGGTTATCTTTTCATGAATAATTTATCAAGTTACTTATTTTTGTAAAAATTTAAAACAATTTAATGTCTTAACTACATAAGAGAATATCATCGTCATCGTGGATCAGCAATAGCTCACTGACTTCAAAAAATACGAAAAAATAACGAAATGTTTAGGAAAAAATCATTTATGTTAAACATATATGAATGAAGGACGCTATTATTTTTAATCTTATATTTTCCCATCAATAAATACCTTCCGTCAGCACATTATACGAATTTTATTGATATTTTGATGAAATTTATATTACATTTTGACTTCATATATGAAGATCGGGATTTCTATTTACATATATAATAATTAATTTAAAAAAACCTTTATAATGTAAGTATTTGCTGCTGCCAACATTATATCATAATATTTCTATATATTATATTAAAATTTCATTCAGCTCCCTTAGAATCGATGCTATAATTATTATACGTTCTTTGTTTAATTGAAATTTCAACGTACCACAACATTATTGATGAGATCATATCGTAATTAAAAAAAAAAAAATCCTATATGTTCATGTCACAAAACATGAAAAAAAAATTCTGCCAAATCACACCCCAAATTATGAGTAGTCTTATTTCTTTTTTTTTTTTTTTTGTTGTACAAAAGCTTCTCCTTCGATATTCAGTTTCAAATATATAAAGAAAATTATTTATAAATTAAGATATTTTTTTCTTAAATAGTTTTAAATATTTATTATTTCTGAAAAAATAAATAACTTCTGTAAATTTTGAAAAAAAAAAAAAAGTTAAATTTCTTGGTTTTCATTATTCGCATTTATTGTTCAATTTTATGTTGCAAGTCATTCATTAGCGTAACAATTTTTTTTTTTTATTTTTTAAATATTGGTATTAATGTTGTGCCGCGGTTAAAGCATAGAACATAATACATTATTAAAAGAAAAAAAAATAAAAATGAAGATTGTTACATCAAATAATTTTTCTTGATTTTAATTGAACTTTAAAAATTATAAATTTGTTTTCAATTGAACATCATCAAGAAAAGAAAAAAAAAAAAAAACATAAAAAGATGTTTAGTGTTGAGCTTACATTCTTTTTTTTTTTTCAAAGTAAATTACATGTTATCTGATATTAATTTATAGTATTTTTTTTTCTTCCATTTAGCACAAAAGAGTGAAATAAAAAATTGAATATTAAAACCTTCAATTAAAAAATGAAATAAAATATTTTTCCGCTTTTTCTTCTACTTTTGTTGAAACGTACATAAATTTTTATATGCATAGTTAATCAAGAAAATTTCAGAATTTATTGAAAAGGTCAAGTTTAAGAAAAGGTTATGGTTAATTTTTTGATTTTTTTTTTATTGTAGATGATGTGAGTTGAATTTTATTAATACTTGAAGTAAAAACTTGATTTAATTGTATTTTTTAATTTATAAGCTTTAAAGTTAGTTTATTCAGTTAAAAATGTTCAAAATAAAATCTTATTGCATATGTATTATTTCTTGAATGATACAATTCTTTGGCGGGAAAAAATATTCATTTGACTTACATATTTAAAAATTTCAATTTGAACTCATAAAAATATTTAGTACCTAAGTGCTTAGAAATAAAAAAAAAAGTTTTGTAAACAAAAAATTATTTTTGTATACTTTAGATAGAATAAAAAAAAAAATTTTATCGATAAATATTTTTATTTCAACAACAGTAGAATTTATATACAAATTTTTAATATGTTTAGATTAAAAAATTTCATACTTTATAAGTTTTTAATAATCTAAAATTGCTTTTAAGTAAAAATATTTCGAATAGAAGAACTCTAAAAATTTCCATTAATTTTGATATCCAAAATAATAATACACTTACTCACCAATCAGATGAGCTTTAACGATGACGATTCTAACCTTCAAAGTCACAACAAAAAAATATATATATTTTTATAAAAATTAACAAAGTTTTCTTTAATAATAAGTTAATGACATTTCATTTAAATAATTGAGGTTAAAAATAAAGACATTTGCCTCAACACTAAAGATATTTAATACTAAGTATGTATGTTTTATAAAAAAAAAAAAAAATATAAATTCTTTTATAACAAAAAAAAAAATACAAAATATGTATTTTTCTTGTCGTAATTAATTTTTATTTAAATCAATCATTATCTTTGAGGATCATTTTACGCAGGAATTTTATTATTATTATTTTTTTTTTTAAATAATTTACAATAGTTTGAGGTGTAATCTTATTAAAGAGCAGATGGTATCGTGGATTAAACATATAAAAGTAATTTATGTTATTTATACAGTGATTTACATAGTTATCCGTGTACCTATTTAAGAAATTTCAAGAATTTACTTGTATGCTCTATATACTGAAAAATTTTACAATCATTTTGATATAAATAGCTGTACCTGTTCTTTTTAAATCTATCTTCATAATAATGAATAAGTATAGAAATCATTTAACAAAATGGCATGACTCTTAGTTATCTGTATAGGACCAATTGATTCCAATCAATCAAAATCTGGTTCGAAGAATTGGCACAACAAACAAATGCCATTTTTGTTTACGTTTAAAAACTGAAATATGTAAACATAAATAACGTTATCTCAGCTAAATAATATACAACTCAATAACTATATGACTGCTCCTCTGTTTATTTTTCGCATTAATGCAAAATTCTATGCTCATCATAATAAAAAAGTTTTTTTTTTTTTCATATAATTTTTTTATCTTTTTAAATCTTATTTAGATACAAGAACTTTATTATTTTTGAATCATCTAAAAATTAAATTATTATTATTATTATTATTTTTATTATTATTATTTTTTCATTTCATAATCTAACTAACAATTTATTATTTCAATGTTTTCGTGGGCATTTTTTTTTTGTTTAATTTTAATTTTACTATAAAGATTCTCTTGATCGCATATATTAATATATAGTAAAAAAAAGTGACCACACATGTGGTTCGTTTTTTTCTTTTGACCTTTAAAAATAAAAATTAAACACATGAATAATCATTTTATAACAGCAACAGCAGCAGCGCCATCGTGATGAAAGGAACCAAGATAATTAACAAAGATCTCTATTTTTCCCCCATAAAGTATATGGATATGTATATATATAGTAAGTAGATATCTATGATAGAAATGATGATGGATCATGGATTTCTTATGACCTAATCATGGTTAAGAGTACTTTAAGATATTAAATGAAGAAAAGAAAAACAAAAATTATGTAAGAAGTATTTGTTTCCCTGTGCATATATTATAAAATTAATTAAAATATGTTTATATGTTTATTGATGACCTAAGTTCATTTTAGACATGCAATAAACATAATGAATTATTTTAGAAAAATTAAAATTTTTATTAAAAGTTCTTTTGAATTTTTTTTTCTTTCATTTTATTTATTAATTTATGTCTTAATAGGTCCACTTCAGACTATAAATTGTTTTTCTTGTTGGAAAATTATTATATTCAGTTTTATTTATGTTCACATTTAGTCAAATATTTAATTTATTAGGCTGCGAAAATATAACATATTGTAAACATAAATAAGCGATAAGACCGAAGCAAAAACTATAATAGCTCGCTCTTCAATGTAATAAACTTATAAAATGTAAAATTGTATAAACAGTATCATCTTTAATTTCATCTGTGTTAGGAGTTATTTAATTTATAAAAATTGACCTTTAATCGATATTTAATTCTATAATTACAGTGAAGCGTTATTTTTTTAATTTGCTAAACAAAAACTTTGTTTTTATAAAATTTTAAGTAAAACAATATGAAAACATTAATTTTTTTTTAAACTAAACGATTCTTATATTGTACTTGAATTAGGCACTTTTTGTTATATTTTTAAGCTACCAAAATTTAAACTTTATTTGAATGTTTTGATTTGTATATGATATAATTGTAAATATACTGTATACATTATTTGTATGATATATTCTATTTGTTATTATTATTATTATTATTTATATTGCAATATCTAAATATTTACAGTCATAAGATAAAAAAAGAACGAAAAAAAATAATTTTCTTTATCATAATAGGAAGATGTACAAATATCTAATTTAAAATAGAAAATTGAAATACAAAAAAAAAACCGTGAGAAGATTTAAAATTCTTTAATAGAAATATACTATAGGCGCAACATAAATTCAAAAAAGATTCTCTTAATGTTATTTCATAATTGTTATTAGAAAATATTACGCATATTATCTCTGTAAAATAGAAGATGAAACATAAAAATGCATTTTACAAATTTCTATTTAATTATTTTTGAAGAACAATTTACAAAAAATTAACTAAATAAGAGAAAAAAAAAATTATATTTTATTACAAAAAATTATGTAACTGCATATTAATGAATCGGGGGCTAGAAAAAGTTTGAAGCACTTGAAAATTTCAATTAAAATATTAATGGCCTTATGAAAATTTGGATAATGAAAATTTAAAAAAAGGGTTCTGATTCTGAATAATGATCACAAATTATCTCTTTAAACTTGGAATCCAATTGACATCTCATTTTGTATGTTGCAGCTTAAGTCAAATATAAATTGTTATTTGAACTTTAACGTAACGTATTTATAATTCAAGGAACAACACCAAAATGTGTTGTCAATAACTCTTATAGTAAAAGATAACAAATAGTATATGAGTTAACTATTATTTTACTTCGGATAATAATTTACCATTTGATTCCAAATTGAAAAATTCAACAAAGAATTTTTAAATAATTTATTTTCCGAATAAATAATTTAAAAATAGATTTTTTTTCTTTTCAAAATCCATTGTGAATATTCATCGTTTTTCTTTTTCAATGAAATAAAAGAAATTATTTTAAATTACAATCAAATAATGCCGAAACAAGATATAACATATTATATACAAAAACAATATAAATATCTCGTATAATATGCAATTATCTTTTACAAAAACAACATGCAATGAACATAAAGTTCAAAATTACCCAAATTCCATAAAACTTATGGATTTTATTTTCCATTAATTTAGATTTTGAAATATATGACGAACGGAAAATCCTATCACATTATTATTAATATTTTTTTATTTTAATACAGAATAGAATTCTGATCAACAGATTTTTTGTGAAATTTTTTATTTCTATGACTCAGATTAAAAAAATTATTAACATTAAATGTTTGGGTTATGTAACCTTTAACATTGGCGCGAACCTATTATCATGATGTCAAGTACATATACCGACCTGAGATGGCAATTTTTATTTTAGAATGATTTGAAGTCTTAAAATATGCTACTGAGGTACACCAATTTTTATTAAAAAATAATTTCAATTCAAAAAGAAATATAATTTTGTTTGTTATATACGCCAATATTAAATACATACAGCTGTTTGATATTTATATTAAAACAAAATTCTATAGCATCATTTTCGGAAATGTCTTAAGGGTAAAATAATATAATATACGTTTAAATTAAAAAAAAAATTAATATTAAAAAATAGAAAATTATATTAGTAATTGTTTGGAAGAGCAATTATAGTTTACAGAAACCGAGAGAGAGATATAAGGTAAATTACAAAATGTTTTTTTTACGTTTTAAGTTTTTTTCTTCATATTTTAAGTTTTTTTCTTGAAACTTCAAAGAATTAACATAGAATATAATTTGTTTAAACGTAATTGCCACCATATAATTTGATGGCTAGATAAAAGGCAATTATAGAAATTAACAGATTATTTTTTTTTAAGTTTAAAAATCTTTTTTTTTTTTTATCAAAATTCAAAATAAATTAGATAAAAACATAAAATCGTAATTTTATTGTAAATTCTTAACTAAGAAACATTTATTGAAGATAAAAAGACAACAAGACGATGTTTAGAATTAAAAACTAATTAACTATTTCTGTAATTTTGTATAATTTTTATTTTTTTTTAGATACTAGTTAGAAGCAATACAAAATCTTAAGGCATCATTATAAAATGTTAATCTTTATCTTTTAAAGTTATATGTCATGTCAGTAACTGTTTATTAGGATAAAAACTAATAGGTTTTTTGTTTTAATTTTATTTAAAATCTTAAAAATTTTATTTGTATTCAGCCCTTTTGAGATACTAGTATCTTTATGATTTACTTTAATAAAGTTGTCTAGTATACTATTTACTTTATGCTATATGCGGGAATTACGTTGTAGTTGTACCTACATGCTACATTACATGCAATTGCTAATAAAAAATTAGTTAACACACTTATGAAATAAATTGTTAAAAAACAAAAAAAAATTTAATATTTATATAAAATTCAATAAAATGTTTCACTTAGTGGTCTATATATATATATTTGTTTCTAAATTAAAGAAAATGTGTCAGTTTTATAATAATTTTGATTTTTTAGGCGCCAAATATTTCTGAATATTGGGCATTTTAATAGTTAGCCAAGATTGACGGAAATTTATATTTGGCGCCATACTTTTATTTAAATTTCAGAAAAATAAAAAGCTTGTAAAATTCCATTTAAAAAAAACATAATTTCGATTGCTAATAGTTAATAGTTGTAACATCATCCTTCTAAGCTTTTTTTAAAATTTATTTTAAAATTTTCTATATTTAATTTTACTCTGCGACTGTAGAGTAGAGGTTCTGGATTGAATTTTAATTATTATAGTTCCCCAACTAATAAAAATTAAGATAAAACAAACGAATTCGGACATTAGGGAGACTAATTAAAATTAGCAAAAGAAAAATTGTAAATTATAAGTCTTTTACATAAATGTAAATAAAAGCTCTCTGATTGTTGAGCTATCTTTCATATTCTTACTAAATATATTTTTTTTCTGGTTATATTAAAAGGAAATTTATAATAAGAATGTGCTTTATATCAAAATAATTTTCTTCAAAATTTATATTTGAATGAATTTTAATTTTGATTTGCAATTTTAATAGACTATTTCTGATTATTATTAAAAAAAAAATTTTTTTTTTTTTGTAGTACAATGTAAAATATGAGATTTTAATAGCCACGTGTTTGATTTTCAATATTTCCGATTGAAAATTTAACTTAATTAAATTAAATGCAGCTGCCATATGCATTCAATAAAAATAAACTTTTGTACCATATGTTATTTTCTTCTTTTTTTCTTTTTGTAGAAATATAAACAAATTTTTTTTATTATTATTTTCTATAAATGTTTGAAAATTTTAAAATTTTGTACAGATTATGTTGCCTTGCATAGATAAATGGTTCATCTAACTTTGTCAAGTTGCATCCAAAATCAGCTGATTATTAGAACATAAGATATTCTATTTAATTTTTATTTTATGATTCAAAAAGATATAATGATTTCAAAAAGATACTGTGGATTTGACATGTTTTTTATATATGTACTTTGAACAATTTTTTTCAAGCCTTGTCAAGCCTTGAATGAGAAATCTTGAAATCTTATTAATTTCATTTTTCTTCAGTTCGAGTTTTATCAAACTCAGCAACAGTAACTGCCAGTTTTAAAGTAAAGCACTAACATGTGCCCATACTAACATCAATAAGTCATAAATTGAATAAGTCATAAATTTAAACATAAAATTTTAATCAAAAACAATAAAATGAATTTTAATGTATTGAAAATAAAAAAAAAAAAAAAATATAAACTCCTACAATAATTTTCTATTTTTTTTTTAATTATAAAAATGCGAAAATCGAATGAAAATTTTATCTTATTCTGAAATTACAAACTGCGCGCACAGTTAAAGTAAATGATCGGAATGAACTTTATATAAATGTTTATAATATTCCAATGTTTTATTATTACTGTATTTTTTTATTATTTATAAATTTAATTTTCAATCTATTAATAAATTTATTTTATATTTGCTAATTAAACAATGATAGAAAATATTGGTAATAATGTTTATTTATTGTTTTTAGAGCAAAAGATTTCGAAAATCAATGAAAATATCGTACAAAAAAAGAATAAATTTTGATTATAAAATTTTCACAAAAGTTTTTCTAATTAGTATCGATTTTAAAATTTAATAAATTTTGAGAATGTTTTAAAAGTTACCACATATTTAAGGCTTAACTTGTGTTAAATAGTGTAATTTATAACTTAGAATTCAATTCGGACATGCACCCAGAAGTTACACTTATTTCATTTTGAACCATATTTGCTTTAATCGAAACACTGCTTCAATACGAAAATGAATATATATATATGTGTTAATTATGAAATGTTTAATACGATCGTTTTGGGTTGGACCATTTTGAAAATTTCAAAATTTATTTTTAATCAATCATGATGTAATTGCAAAAAGGAAATAGAAGCAATAAAATTACAAATTATTTTAAAGTATAATCGAAAAAATATTCTTGTTATGACAAATTTTCTGAAATTAAATTATTTTTAGAAATATTTTTAAACTTCATGAATTGTTATGAATGAATTCAGATAAGAACAAGCCAAAAAGATTTAAATTTTTTTGTATTTGAAGTTCTAATGGTTTTGATCTTAGTTCTCTACATCTGTTTCTCCGATACTTAAAAATTTAATGTTTCCCTAGACGTACGTACCATATTTAGTATATGTATAATACATACAATACGTACATGTATGATACACATTTATATCATAAGTAGTTATTTTCATATTGTGTATATGTATTTTATAACATTCCTTTTGAAGAACCGCAAATTTAGTAACATTGTCAGAACAGAATAAAAATTAAACAAAAAAAAATTGCTTTTAAAATTTTTTAGATAAAAAAACAAAAGATACATTTCATTATGATTGATTCAAGTGTTGAGTATCTAGTATTTCTTTTATTTTTCTTTAAAATTTCTGATTCCAAAAATGCCCTATATTTTATTTTATTTGTATAAGCTTTTAATATGGAATTTCTTTAGTAGTTATCAAGAATTTTATCAAAATATTTTCTAGTTAAATTAATGTTATTTTCTTTTTACTAATTTAATAATGTACAGCAAGTAAAGACATCATCTATCAAGCTGTGAATGTTATAATTATATAGAGAAAAAATCGAGGAATAAGTAAAAAATAATCTTATTTACCAATAGAATAATCTTGATTGCTTTCATTATTAAAATATTCATTGGAAACTATTAAATTTATAAATATTAAGTTATGTGTTTATTATGTTTATAATTTTTCTAGAAACATTATTTTTTATCGTGATTCCCTGCAAGACTAGAAGTAAATTTAAAAGATAACTTTCTGGCATCTTAACGTTCAACAAGGTCTATTCATCTCTAACTACAAATGAAATAGTAAGATCTTAGAAAATAAAATTTCAACTATGATCACTCCTAAGGGATCGGCTATATTTTTAAAACAATATGTTAGCTACGTTGTTTAAGGAAAATTTTTCTCATTCGAAACCCATTTTTGATTCTCTTCTAACATACAATGGCGATACTACTTAACCTCAATTACTTAAATATTTCTAAATAAACAACAAATCCTAAACAAACTATTTTATTTAATTTGCAATATTTGTAGTATTTTGTATATATTATAGGTACTGAAGTTAATTTCACATTAGCATTCCATAAGGACTTTATTAAATGTTCAATGTTTGCATTGAACATGAACAACACCCCATGATTTTTGTGATTTATTAACTTATAACTATTTTGTATAATTTAATGCTAATTTATGATAATTTGTTACTAATAAAAGATAATAAAATTTATTAACAAGGAAATGGTTGAATAGTTTTCAATTTCATAGTAATATAATAAAAAATTATTTTGTTATCAAAATAAACAAAAAAAAAATAAAAATTTAAATTTAACAACAACTTGTTAAATTTAATTAATATAGAAAATTTCCAAAATAAATATAATACAAAATTAAGTACATATTACCAAAATAAAAATATCAAATTACGAATTTTGTGAACCAAAAAAAAAAAGAAAAGAAATTGCCATTAAGCCATGAAATTAATCAAAAAATTGAAAGCATTGATTTAATTATTTTATTGAAAAACCTCGATAAATAAATGAAGTAAACAAATCGGTAAATTTTTATATATACCGTATATACACATTTTTTTAAGTACATATTTTAATTTTATAACAAATTAGTTTGAATAATAAAAGATTATTTAAGGTATACTTATTTATTTTTTTTCTAATTTTTTAATTCAATTATGAAAAAAAAATTTATGCTTAGTGAATTTTTCAATAATAATATCTTGCCGAAAAAATTTTTATGGACAATAAAATTTTTGAAGTGAAATCGAATGTAAATTTCCTTATATGGACGTGATTAAAACAAAAATGTGCGGAAAAATTTATATGGACAGAAAATAATGTCTTTAAATAAATGTCAGATTATTTTCTAAATATATCAAAATTAGTTAGATTTTTGTTCCAACAAGAACAATAATACCATAGTAGTATCACAGACTGCAGTATAACTTCTATAACAGACTGAGAAAACTGAATATTGGCTCGTGGTTGAAATTTATATTTTATCCACGGATATTTTATTTGTAATTGAGGATCTGTTATGCTTTTATTTCATATGGTATTTCCTCATATCATATTTATTTTTTTATATAGGTGTCAGAATTTGAAAATTCTACAATAAAAATGAAATAAAATTAAAACAATGTTTGAACATTTAATTAGTATAAAAATGATCCTTATTTTTTTTTTTTTAAGAAATGAATTCAAATTTCATGAACGTGCTGGACATATAATAACATTAATTAAACTCTTGAAAATTGATTTAAAATATTTATAGGTTTTTTATAATATTTATTTTAAATTAGGTTCTATACAGTTAAGTATATGGTGATTTTATTAAAAGAATTAAAATAAATATGAAAAATTTATTAAAAATACATTTCGGGGTCATATTTAAAATGAAAAGACCATTCTTGGAATTTTACAATATTAATTTTCAATAAATTTTTATTTTGCTTTCAAATAAAAAAAAAAAATCTATGCTCAAAATATTAATTTTATTTTATTATAATTTTCATTATGGTTTTATTCATAACGCACAACAAGTGGTGTGGTCTTAAATTTTAAACAGATTGAGATTAGAATTTTATATTAGATTATTAGTTTTTTCGCTAACATATAAATTGAAATTAGAAAATCATTAAATGTACACTGTATTAGTCTGTCAGTCATCGAAGTTGTATTCGTTAGAATATTGTTTAAATTTCAATTTTCACTTCAAATAAGTATATATCAGTATTGATAATGTGCATTGAAATTATAAGAAAGTAAATTTTTTTTGATTATATGTACTTAGTTTACTGGAAATTTTGTTTACTGAATAATTATTAAGGTTTCTATCGTCCATTAATATTAAAATTATACAAATAGGCAATTTAAATTAATAAAAGTTCAATTTACTAACATCAATTTTATTTTGTAAAATTATTTCCTATTATGTTTAACATAGAATACTAATTAATAGGATTAGTATACTGTATACTCAAAAACAATAAAGTTTAATTCAATTATATACTGGACATTGATTGAATTTTAATTATCTAATTCTTAGAAAGCATAAGTTTAAATATTAGGAAATAATGTTAATAATTTTGTTTATAAATTTATTAACAAGGGTCTTCATGCGCCACTTTTTTGTTAATTCTATATTTCTCTAATAACCGAGCATTAGAAATTGTAATTACAATTAGCCTTATCAAAAAAATAATAAGTTTTGTCGAAAATAATATATGCTAACAAAATAAAGTTACGTTATTTGTTTGTTATACAAAATAACAGCCTTAGATCAGAAATTGATGGAATTTGAAGAAGTTATTTACACAAAATTCGGATGATCAAAATTATACGATAAATTTTAAAAATAAAACTCTAGATAACAACTTATTTATGTATTTTGAAGGAATACATCATTTTTTTTGCGCTTTCATTAAAATTATAATAACATTGCGAACATACTTAAGTAGAATATTAATTTAAAATTTTTTTTAAAGTAGTCTTTACGGATCATATAATTTCGCTTAAATGTAAATGTAATGCAACTTGAAGTATAATTCGTATTAAAATTATATTCAAAAAACAAAAAAAAAACTTGTGTTCTTCATAAATAATAAAAATAGTTTTTTAATCTCTTATTATAATTTATAATTTGTTAAAAAAGATTTATTAAAAATTAAAGACTAAAATTTTCATTTTTCGCATAAATTGTATAAATGTTTGATGGTAATGTATGTAATATGCTTAAATTAGAGCAAATAGTTTAAATATCCATAGCTGGCAACTGAAAAATATAATTTATTTTTAACTTTTTTGACCTTATTTTACATAGAGAAACATGTATTGTACATATATAGTACTATTTTTTATACAGAAATTTATAATCTTTTTCAGATATTACTTTTAATTTAATATGCTCTACAGAAAATATATGTTTAAATTTTGCATAATAAAATTTTATATTTTACGGAAAAGATTCTTCTGCTTAGAATTAAAATCAAATTTAAAGTTTTGTTTTGTAGTGGAATCAAACTATAATAAAAATCTGATTATTAAAATGAGGATAAATGGTATCTTAAATGAATTATGAAAAAATAAATAAATAGAAATGATTTTGCTAACATTATGGACTTTTTTCATAAGTATTTTATGATCATTTCAAAGCTATCACATTCAATGCACATTTGAAGGCTCATTTGATTCAATTTAATTCCAAGTATAATAATATAACAACTAATTATTTTCTCAGTGTGGTCAAATTAGTTCAGCTTTCATGAGAAAAGAATATACTTGTATGTTTTTTTGCTTCCTATGTTATTTACTTGAAATTATAAATTAAATCAAGAATTGAATGTGATTTTTTTTTTTTTAAATAAACATTTTGCATAATATTCTATGGAAATATTTAGTTGTAAAATCTTGTTTACATGACACGATATCTTATCTGAATTTATATATTTTTTTCTTTTAAATATATAAGTAAACTATAAAAGATTCATTTATTGCATACAAAAAAAAAATGCATAAAATAATTATAACCAATGCTTATATTTTATAAATCGAACCTGTTTAAAATTTATATTTTTATTCTATATTTTGCATGAATAAAAATATATAGATTTAAAAAATTTTTAAAACTAGATCATTTTATAGTTCAGTCACAATTACAAAAAATTTCGATTAAATTTTTCACGGAATCAGGATTTAAAAATGTATTTTTTTTTGTATATTTTTGCAAATTTTCAGAAAATAATTCTATTATGGTCAAAAAAAATGTATATAGTGTGTAAAAGAACATTAGATTATTTATTTACATTCACACTCGAAGTTCTTAAGAAATACATTATATAAGAAATACATTATATATTCCTCACCAGAACTAAATTGTGTTTTATTTTATCATTATGAAATTATTTAGGTCAAAATAAGATATTTTTAACAACATCTTTTAAGGTTATTTTGTGTTGTTATGGAAAAAATAAATTTATAATATTAGTCAGCAATATTTTCTGCCTGTGTGTATAGTTTAAAAATAATATTTTTGCGAAATTTTTTCTTGATTAAAACTAGCATGAAATTTATATGTGTTCTGAAATGAAATAATAATATATACGATTTTTATTTTATTTATTTAATTTTTTATTTTTTTTTTTGCGATAAACAATCAATATGTTAAACAACTTTTTCGCGCCAATTTCAAAACCTTTAAAATCTTTTTTTTTTTTTTTTTTATATTGTAAAGGAAATTGATTTTATGGAGCGAAAATTTTTAATTAACTTTTCAAGCAAATTAAAATTAAAAATCATTTTATTATTAATTCAAATATGTGTATATTATTGAATTATGTATAATAAAAATAAAAATATAGCATTTGTAAAATGATTGAAGGCAAATATTTTTTATCGTGGTATTGTAGAGTAGGTATATGTAAAAAAAAAAACTGTACAGAATTGGCTTTTGAGATAAATTCGTTACAATATCGATGTAAATTGAAATTATTTAAATTGTTTTTTTTTTTTTTAGAATAAATAAATTATAATAATTTTAGTATTTATTGGCAGTTAATATAATGTATGATATACACTGCTATTTAACCTATATTAAATACGCCCATCATCCCACAAAAAGATTAAATTCTGAATGGTATAAGTTTTGGTTTCATGTTGAAATGCTCCCTAGTTTTTTCTTATTTATAATGTTTAAAAATTTCAAAATTTTGATCTCTCAATAAGAGTTAATTTTGAGATATCTAATTTAAGTTTTTTTTGTATCTTTTTAAAATATGTAAACTTATTTAGCTTGTTATTTCAATAAATATAACTATAAATATAAATATAAATATAACTATAAATATAACTAAATATTGGTTATTAGCTTCAAATTTAACTTTAAGGGATTAATATATTTTTTTATAAAATTTTAAGAGTTAGAAAAGGAAGCAATTAAATCATTTGCCTTTAAAAGGCATATGCCCCCAAACTCGTTCAAATGAAAATAGAATTAATTATACATCATTTACTTTATCAATACAATTCGAGAATAAAATTTTTGAACAGTATCGCAGTGATTTTCATTTTAAATTCTTTTTTTTTTTCGAAATCTTCTTCAACTTCTAAGATCCTCGTGGTAAATATTTTAAGTACAATAAACTAAAAATAATAGTTGACAATTCAATTATGCACCATGAATTGATTATATATACAAATACAGTTTATATACCACATACCTATATAATGTATACATAATGTATTTTTTTTTTGAATATCTAACTAATACAAATTATAATTTTGACATCACGTCCGCAATTATATAATTCTTTGAATTCTTAAATTTTTTATTACGTTTTTGATTTAAAATAAATAAGATCAAATTAATGTAAACAATATACTATTTATTATGATTCGATGAAAGAGGTCTGTCAAATTAGCTTCCATTTTTGGGTTTTCCAAGATATTGTATTACTTTTTATTACATTATATTGAATATATAAAAATATGTAATCATTTTATACATATTTTTATTAGAAATTTGATATGAGGGTTGTTTTGGATAAATTTAATTCGCCGTGATATATTTGAATGTATATTTAAGAAAAAACTTCAAGGTTTGGCATAGAAAATTTGCAAACAATTTTTGTTAGACCTGGACTTGTAACTCAAAAAATTATTAATATCTTTTTAAGGAAGTCTCTGAGTCAGACAAGGATGCCTACTTGGATTGAAAAAACACTCCAAAAACGAGAAGTGTATCAGACTAAACTAAGGTGCAAGGAAATTGAAAAACTCTCCATCCACCTATAATCCATAAAAGTTTTCTGACTAAACTAAGGTGCAAGGAAATTGAAAAACTCTCCATTCACCTATAATCCATAAAAGTTTTCTGAATAATCAAATTTAAATTTAAATAAGTCAAATTTAAATTTTGATGTTTTCTTGAAGAATTTTCCATATACTTAATTCAAATGAAAATTTTTCAAAACTCTCTACAAGAAAATTAAGCGCGCAATAAAATGATTCAACAAAATAAAAATTAATTTGATAAATTAAATAGAATAAGTTTATAATAAAGACAAAAAAAAAAATTAAAACAAACTTTTTAAATGAATAAAAGGTTTGAAAAAAAAAAAAAATAAAATAAAATAAAATAAAAGTCAAGGTGAAAAATTTCTCAATTCAGTGAAAAATCTATTAACAATTATGACAGTCAAGCTTGGCTGAATTGGAATAATAAATTTTATTAAAAACCTTTTTTTTCAAGAATTAATTTCTATTCGATTGAAAATTTATTTTTTTTACTTCATCACAATCTTTTAAGAAAACTATAACTACTGACAACATTGTCAATTAGAGTTTTTACTTGGGGCTAGTATAATACATAAAATAAGCAGGATGCATTTTCTTTGCAGATATTAAAAATTTTTAATTCAATTAATGAGCTCAAGACACGGTACTTTAGATTTAATGATGTATGCAGTTTTTTTTACATATAAAAGCTGTGCAATTAATTCATTATGCTTCAAAATCTTTTTTAATATATAAAAAAAAAATTTCTTTGCGTAAAAAATAATCCAAAGTAAAAAACAGGAATTTAAAAAATTTCCTGTACATATATTAAAGAAATTATATGTTATCTACTTTTTTGTTGTTGCAAAATTTTTTTTTTTTCTTATCTTTGACAAAGTAGCATATTTTTTAACGCAATTTAAAGTTTTTATTTATTATTGCATTTAGTGTAAATTCCTTGTTAAAGTAAAAACTCATTATTGTTTAAAATTATTGGAGCAGTCCATTTGATGTTGCATTTAAAAAAAAAAATAAATAAATTTATGAAAAATAAAAATCTTTCGAATTTGTGTCTTATCAGCTCTTTGTATATGCTAAGGCGGACAAAAAAGATACAATGTTGTCTACAATAAACTAGTACTAAATTTAATTATATAGATTCAATAAATTTCAGTTAAATTAAGGAAATTTTACTTAAGATTCAAGAATATATAATTTTTGTTTTGCTTGACTTAATTGATAGTTTTAATATACATATACTTTACCATTATCTTGTCTTTAAACATATAATCAGGAGATGGAGTGTTGATTTTATTGTTTGAGCATAGTTTTTTTTTTATATATTTTTAATGAATTTTTAGTTCTAACTCATCAACTATTGGTAGTTGATACTATGTAGGATCTTGTTAAAAATCTGGATGTGATATTAAGCTTATTAAAGAAGGTTACGTGTTGAAAAAGACACGAATGTAAAAAATCTTCATGAAAACATATATAATTAAAGACAAATCGCATATAATATCAGATTTAATTGTTTTTTCTTATAAAAATAAAAAGTCACATATATGATTAAAAACTAGTTAAGAATGAGGACATTTTTTTTAAGTTTTTTTTTACCATAATTTTCATTCATAAATATAATATTTTTGTTGCACAATAAAAGCTTCTACATAGATTCAAACCATTATTGGCGGGAAAATTATAAATGATTATTGGATCAGGAAAAATTCTATACTGAGACTTATTGCAAATTTGAATTAAAAAAGAATATTAAGTGAGCAAAAAAGATAGTTTTATGCTGCAATAGACGTTGTTAGAAGAACATAAATGACCATACAGATTCAATAATAAATTTCTAGAAAATATGATGATAAATTAATATAAATATAATAAAAACTTGTCCTCGTAAATCAAATATGCACATTAGCTATTTACTTTTACAATTTTTTGAATATAAAATATTTTCCTAGAAAGATTTAATTACTGTAAATAATTAATTATGATTGTATGAGAAATACTAATGGCCATTCTAATATGTGGAATTCATATTCCTTGAAGTTATAATTTTTTATTTATTTGTCATCAACGTTTTTCTTTAACTCCTGTCAAATCTACGTTGTAATTATATTAACATTATTTTTTAATCGATATTATTATGTACATAATTATGCATATAATTTTAATGTGATTCAATTAATTTTTTTCTTGCAATAATTTGGTTCGAATAAGTTCAAAACGTTTTACTGAAACAGAGTCGGAAATAAAATAAATTAAAATGTGAATTCTAACTAAACTTAAAATTATTAGTCCTCGTTTGACAAATATTTAGGAAACTGGCCATTCGAGGTTTTAAATATATGTTTCTTATAATTTACGTAATACGAGATGCAGAACTATTTCGAATCGAACTATAAGGCCGAAAAAATACTTAAAAATGCACAAATCGAAACCGAAATTCCTCTTTAACATTAGAGGAATTCAGTTTTTTTAAAGATAATTTAATTTTTTAAAGAATCGTAGTTAAAATTATTGTGATTTTATCTTTGAAAAAAAAAAAACAAATTCCATTTACTGATATTTATATAAATTTTTTTGTTTAAGTGTAACCCTGAGATTATCGGAATGCATGATATAATAATTGCTGCACATATATGCGATTATAAATAATCAAGAAATAAATATTAATTCAACATATTTTTCGGTTGAGATTGTGATTTTGTTGTCAAATCAGAAAAACTTGTAGATTGATTTTACTACCTATTAGTTAATGCTTTTTTAAACTTAATTTATTCAATATAATGAATACATTTTTTGTAATGATGATTTTATGTTCTTTGCGTAATTCTTAATATGCCAATTTAATATTCTTTTTAAGCATTTTTTGTGACTAAATCTTCTACAAGAAAATGGAACATTAGTCGAGAGAACTTCATCCTAGTCATGTTCTCATTCTTTGTACAGCTTATTATGTGAAAATTATTTTTTTAAAATACCAAAGAATGACTGTATCTAAATCACAATCTAATCAAGGTATTTTAATCTATTTTTTATGCAGCTTTATTTAAAAAAAATGGCTAAATTTTTCTTCTGAATGATTTATTTAGATAATTATATAATGAAAACAATTGGGTGTTATGAAATTTTGAATTAATAATAAAAAATTCTCAAAGTATACTAACTACATTTCAACACTACTTGCAAAAGATAACAACTTAATAAATGCCCTCATTGCAAATCAAATGTCTATTAATCAAATAATTAACTTTTTTTTCCCTTATGTATAAAAATGTGCAAAAAAATAAAAAAAATAAAATAGGTTTAAAAAATTTTTCGCTGCCTTTAAGATTAACATTTATTTTTTTTTGTAATATCTTTTAAGATTATTTTTTTAGATTTCATATTATTGAGGCCTGTCTATCTGAAATACACCTATCCAAGTTAATGTAAAATAATAATTTTATCTAAGAATATTAACTAAAAGATATGCTTCATTGAAACAGGTTAACAAAACAAGTGCATAATATTCCGGTGTAATATGTTATGCAGAAATAGAAAATTGAATAAAAGAAAATGGAAATTTCCTTTCTGAGTGTAATCTTAATGTCGTTATTGAAAGAAATAAAAACTGAACTTTGTTAAATTTAGTTTGTTTCTTACTGCAATCACATTCTTCGGTTCATGCTCATGAGTACTTGGACGATTTCGATCGTTTTAATGCCGTACATTTTCAGCCAAGCCAAAGCTTCGGATTTCAGATTCTGGTGAAGCTGGAAGTCGATTTCAATCAAAATTGGTACATAAATAGAGAGTGATCGTAGACAAATTAAAATAATATTCCGAAATTTAAATCGAAATGTTGAAAGCTGGTTCTATATATTTATAATAATGTTCATTATACATACTTTTAGATATGTTCACTTTTTACAGAACTGCTTTCGTATGCTGCCTACATTACTTAATATTTTTTTTTTTTATATATTTTATTTATTATCTATTGCAAATGCAATTTTAACTTGTTTTAAAATACTACTCGAAATTATGTTCTACACATTAACTGCTGTTTTATTCAAAGTCGTGTGTACACAGGTGAATTGTGATATTTACGTATAATTACCTAGCTATAACTTGAGATCTATATTTTTTTTATATCTTCCAATGAAGCATATTTTATCCTCCAAAAAGGTCTAATATTTATGTATACATATGTATTTAGCACAAACATTTGTCTCGAATATAACAACTTTCCAAAAAAAATACTTTCCCTAAGCTTGTATTCGATTATATGATTTTTGAAAAGATGTAAATAAGAGAAAATCTTATATTTTGGTTCTTGTTATACGTCTAATTTAAAAATAATATTTTTTTTTTAAATTTTGTAACTTTTTTTTTTTAATACAAACTTATTAAAAGATATATTGGCTATTTAACATTGGCTATTTTGGCACGTATATTTCTAACCATAGCATATATAAATTATATACTGTGTCTTGTTGTATAGTCTAACTGCCCACTACTATTGGCATTAATTTGTTCATTGATGCGCTTCATTTGTGCGCATATAAAATAAATATAAAATAAAAAAAAAAAATTAAACAAAATTATAAAAAATAACAACACTTCATAAAATATTTTTAACTATTGGTTGGTAGCGGATGATGTGCAGTTAGCTTGTCATCAATTAAATTTTCTTAAAAACATATAATTTTGTACCGAGGGAAATTATTATAAAAATGCGAAATAAAATATAAAAATTATAAATTTCTACGACTAATGTTTACTTAAATGTTTTTTTTTTTTGCAGAATTTCGTTTCCTTGTTTATCGCATTTGAAGTCGTAATTGCAGGCTTTTAGTATGATACTATTTTAATAAGCTAATTTGTATTTTATTTTATTACTTTAAGCTAAATATTTTATATAAATGATAATTTAAAGAGACTTGAGCATTAATCGGGTGGGCTTGGAAATTTTTTTATTTCTTACATTTTAGCACTTTTACTCTATCGTGGGCCCACTCACTAAAGTACTTTATTTAAGAGATTTTTTTTTCAAGTTTTTCGTTCAAAGTTTCATTACATTTCAAATTTAATTTGAATTCCATTAAATTTTTTTTATAGATTCTCTTCAACTAAATTTTACTATTTTTGTTTTTATTGTTATTTTTACCGATTTTTATATAAACATATAAAAATAATTTGACAAAAAAAAAAGAAAGAAGTTTTTCTCTAAATTGTTAAATTAAAAGGCATAATTAAAAAAAAAAGATAAAAATAATTTTTTTTTTATAAATAAATCATAAAATTTTATTTTTTCATTCAACAAAAACCATTTTTGCTTGATTAAATTTAATGACTACTTGTTAAAGTTCCGAAACCCACGTGCTCACTATATTCTTTAAAAGTTTATTTACCTTTTGAATTTTTATGTTGGTCATACTTTACTATCTCATCTCTATTATCGAATTAATTTTGAATTTTATTTTTTTCGTATTCTCTTAACAACAGAATATTTTTTAAGAGCCTTTTAACAAACTGTCGAATGTCCACCCATTTTTTGTTTTTTTTAAATATGTATATAAAAATAATATGAATTCTTTTTTTTTTTTTCTAGATAATTTCTAAATAGATTAAAAAGTTTTTTCTTTCTTATTAAAAACAGAAAAAAAAATTTTAAATGAAGTGGTCTTGTTTTATATTTTTTTCTGCAGAGGTGTTGCATTTGTTTCCCGTCATCTTTGTAAAGAGGTGTTAAATTTGAGAATCATCAAAACATTAGTTTCAATATTTTGATGATAAAAATATTACTATGAACACAACTGAAAAAAAAAAATTTAATAAATTGAAGAAATTTATAATAAATATATACTAAATTTTAGGTCAAATTTTGTTTTTATTATTTTAAAACCTATTTTGTACCAATTTTGAGTGAGGCGCAGTAAGCAGTATGCTTTGCGTTTATTTATTATAAGTATAAGCGACCATATATAATTTACAAATTGGGAAACAGATCATTTCGCAAATAATTTGCCAATATATTACACAAGACTAAATTCACAAATAAAGTTGTACAATTTGTTCGCCAATATATGGGCTTCGTAAATATCACGTAATTTTTGTTTATAAGAAATGTTCTTAATTTTATCTTAAAATATTACTCTCATACGATTTTTCAGTGTATACATATATTATATTTTTAAATTCATGTTTACAAAATACAACAAAATATATCTAAGTAGATACGATAGAAATTGTTTTAAGTGAAATATAGTGTTAAGTTTAAGTTTTTTTTTTAATTTTTTCTTATTTGTGAATTTAAATAAAACATTTAAAAGAAAAAAATGAAAAATAAACTTGTATATACTATATATACTTTATGTGTGCTGTTATAATTTCAGGCCAAAGAGGAAATGGAAGTGATTTAAATTGGTCTAATGGGGTAATTAATTTTTTTTTTGAAAAACTTTCGCATTAATAGTTCTTCAATATTTGATTTATGTAACACTATTAAAATGTGTAATTTAAAATATTATTGTAAATATTTAGTTTTTGGACATAGTGGGTGTTTGTCTTTATATTTATTAGTAAATTTTTTTTTTTTGTATAAATGTTTTTTTTTTTTTGTAGATCCATTTAAAAGAAAATTAAGTAGTTTTGATTAGAAACAAATGTTTGATTAGACCAGAAGATGGTGTAGGTGGGTGGGTAGTTGATGACTTTATAATAAATTATCATTGGCTTAAAATTGAGAAAAAGAAAAACAATTTTTTATATTGAGAATTTTTAAGTAATAAATTTTAATTAGAAAAAAAAACTTAGTAAAATAATACCTACTAAAAAAAACTTAATTGTTTATAGATTTTAATGTTTATTTATACAGGGTTAAAAATTTTATTTTATTATTTCACTCTTATTGCTCTTCATGAAAACGATCTAATAAATAATATTTTAAACGATATTTTAAAAATTCTCTCTTAGGGAACGAAAAAATAAAAATAAATTATTTCACTCCCAAGAGCGATTTTTGTTTTGTTTTTATTTTCTATACCTAGTAAAGATCGAAAAAAAAATTTTTTTTTTTTCACTCCCTAACAAAATGTTCTACAAGGAGTGAAATAAATAAACAACAATATTTCATTCCCAAAGAGCGTAATTTATTGTTCGTTTTTTTTATTTTTATTTTGGGAGCAAAAAAATTTTTTTTAAAATTTCGTTCCCAAAGAGCGATTTAATTTATTTATTTTTTATTTCCTTTGCAAAGAATGGAGCGAAGGAGTGAAAAAAATAAAATTTTTAACTCTGTATTTATATCTGTTGATTATATTTTTAGAATATTCAATGTGGAATTATTTCAAAACCTAAGGATCAAAGTTTTTAATTTAATAAACTTCCGGTCATTTGTTGTTATCTCGAAGTTTTTTTTTTGTATTTTTTGAAAACTATATAAATCACAAAATCAATTGCATATATAGATTTGAAGTTCTTGGAAAAAGTTAAAATCAAATTGTTTTGACAGTCGTCGGAAACAATTATAATTATACGGAAGTATTTAAAGATAATTTTAAAATTATCTTCCTTAAAAAATTTACTGGCTGATTGTAATAAAAACTATATGAATGTACGCATATTCTGTACTTTTATAGTTAATAAATTATTTTTACTGTCAAGCAAAAATTATATTTCTAGTTTCCTGTGTGCAATAGTTGAAACATTTTTTTCTACATTTCCAAAAAAAAATTAAAAAAAAAAAAAACAGAATAGGTACCTTCTTAAAGATTTGTATTTTAAGATAAGATTGAAATAATTTACTTATGGCACGATCTAAAAATAAAATATATGTATTTTTGTTATTATATTTTGGAATCACCAAGTCTGATGTCTAGTCATCTGTTTTGTTTACTCATAACTTTTTTAAGAATTTATTTATATTCATAGTTTTTTTTTTTTTTTACAAGGATTGTATAATTAACTTTTATTCTAAAATGCAATTTCTTTACTTGTGTGAAAGGGCGAAGATAACGTTTTTATTTTTCGTATAGGCGACAATATTATTTTGAATTACAATTTAATTAAATAAGAAATTATATTCAAAAAAGAAAAATCATAAATGTCATTCAACATAAACGTTTTTAAAAAATACAAGAGACTTCATTGTTGCATTTAAATGATTTTTCAAGTGTTTTTTTTTATTTCTTGACTGATTTTAAACAATAATACGCCTACATACCGTATATACATATACTTAAGTATATGAATGTTGAATTAATGTCTACATAGCATGCGCTTTTTGATTGTTATAATATGAAACATAAAATGAATATTAAATCCAAGAAGAAGGATTTTTATTTTATTTTTCAATTATATAAACATGAATATTAAACATGAATATACTTAAATTTCATATGCTTATGAGTTTTTATTTTCATTTAATGACTTTTTATTATGTTAAGGTTCTCTTTTTTTTATATAAATTAAATTGATTGTTGCAGTTCTTTGTAACAATAAGAATATCAGAATTACATGCTACAGTATGTTTGTATTAAAAAAAAAATTTACTTTAATACCAGTTTTATTCCAGTCTGCCTTTTCGACTTTAAAAGTAAGAGTGCAGTGAAAAAATCAATTTTAACTTGGTTTCTTCCTTATACAAATAATAAATAGAATGCGAATTTCCGAAATATCTTTTTATTCGGTAAATGGCAGAGAAATTCAAGAACTATTTCGACCATCATAGTTTTATATTTATTTTGAATGCGTAATTTCCGTAGTGCTGTAAACATATTAGCACTTAATACACATAATACTTTTTCTTAAATGCAGACACACTATTGTACTAATGATTTCGCATGATATAATTCCTAATTTTTAGATATCTAAATTTTTTTTGCAATAATGTTTTGTTATAACTAACAAATTTTTGGTTCCAAAAGATTGTTTTAAAATTCAGTAAAATTGGAATTTAGAATATATTTTTTATAGGCTTTTTTTATTCAAATGATATTAAATTTAAAATATGTACCATCATTATAAAACTAGCAAATTTCTCACTACCACTCCATCTGTACATAAGATTAATATTTCTTCTTCTATAAAATTCAGACGTGCATTGACCTTTTTACATATACTTAGTATATAGATATGGGTAATTATGTTCGCTCAATTTTTTTTCCTTGGAATTTGAATTCCATATTGCCTATAAAATTATTTAATATCCAAAATTTGGTGCTGTTTTATTATTTTGGAAGTATTTTAATTTATATCATTTTACATTTATGTACAAGTACAACATACTTAATACTTATTATACATAGTATAATATTAATATGATCTCAGAATATTTTTTTGGCGCAAAAGAAATAATACAACTTTTAGAAAATATACCCAAAAATATGCTCGTAATCTTAAAAATTTCAATGTCATTTCTGTAAAGAATTCTACATTATAAAAAAGGTCATAATTTTTTTGTTTTTTATGCTTGTTGAATGTATTTTTTTCTTTTGACGTAATATAATTTATTACAAAAAATTTTCTTATCTACACCGTGAATGAACTGAATTATTTTCAAAAATAAATAATGAGTTAATTAAACGAAAAAATTCATATGTAAAGGACATTCCTATAATTTGTGGGTCATGCATTGGTGCATATTAGAATTTATAATAATATTTTGTTTACAAAAAATGAGTCACATGAGAACATCAGATTTGTTAACCGAACTATACGACCGATCGTTTAAGTTTTCAGGAATATATTGACATTTCAGAAAAATGTCATAATTTAGTTTAGGTTGTATATTTGGAATAATGCGATGACTACATCCATGAATGAGTAGTTGTTTTCATAACATTAGAAATGTTCGGTCTAGTGCTTGTAGTATTAATTTTTTGTTATTTTCAGTAAATAAAAAGTTAACAAACTTTCTCGTAGATCAATTGAAATATTTCTGTAAAATTTACAATAAGAAAAAATAGACCAAAAAATGTCATGATCAATAAAGATTTATTCTTTATTATAAATAATTTGGCATTTCAATCAAAATGTAAAAGTTTAATATTGTATAAGATTTCGTATGCTAAGTGTTGTTTTTTTTTTCAGTTATTTTTTGTCATATTTTTTTTTTTTGTATTTTCTTTTACCCAGCATGTTGCTTTTAGCATATTTGGTCGCACGCGGCAACTAACAAAAAAAACTACAAAGTAAAACATATGTTAATAAACATACGCCTACAAACAAAATCAAACAAATTTTTAAGAAATTTGAGAAATTTTTATGCATTCAATTTATGTGTAATAATGATATAAAAATTTTTTTAAGAGATTTTTTTTTTAATTAAGTTTATTAGCACCAATTTCATATATTTGTATACAACCACTGTGTGCAATAATATACTATTAGATGGGCTTTAAATGGCAAATATGTATGAATGTCTCGTACTATAATGAATTTTTTTTAAATAAAAAAAAATTTTTATTAGCTACTTTCAAAAATTTTAGGTATTTTTGGTAAACAAAATATATTTAAAATTTTTGCTACATTATTTCAAACTAATGAGTTTTTTGTGACATTTTACCAAAAAAAAAACAAAAAATTAAGTATTTATGGCATATAAATTTAACATAATTTTACTAAGTTGGTCCCATAAATTTTTATTCATACTTGAATGGTCTTATCTATTTAAAGAAATTAAATTAATGTTAATTTCATTTCTGAGATAAAAATTCTAAATTATTTAAATCTTAAAATAAATCTTTTATAATAAAAATGAGAAAAAATTCAGAAACTACATATTTTGATAAAAATATTTGGTTTGTTTTTTTTTGTTTGTTTTAAATTAATGTTAATAGGTCAGTATCTTGTCATAGATCAATACGGAAACTAGAAAAAGGCATACAAATATATGAAATGTAGAAATTCCAGATAAACTTATTAAGAAGAAAGATATTACTTTTTAAAAACTTTCATAGAATTAATTTCATTGTACTTGGTCTCTAGTTTCTATTGATATTAAGTATTGTCCCTTTTATTGCTAGTAAATTAGCTTCAAAAGTCGCTATCTTATACTAGTGGTGGGTTTTTAATCATTTTCAATAATTGGCTTCTTAAAAAATAGTATTGGACAAATAACCAATATGCTTGTGCTTCTATTCATTAATTATCAAAATTCCCAACCATATCTATTAATTTTTATCAAAGCAATGTTGACGTTTCAAAATTATATATATGTATTTATACATATATATTAATTTTATCGAAACAATATCATATTTTTTTTTTTAATAAGTTTGACAGCTTTGATTTAAATTATCATAAAATATTCTTATTTTAAAGGTTTCAGGGTTAAATTATTGATTTGAAAATAAAAAGTGATAAAGAAAACTTTAGTTTATTTGTTTAAAATCATCATAAAAATTAGTAAAAAAAATTATTTATCTAATAAATTATGATTACGGAAAAAATTAAAATAAATTAAGATTACGTTATTTTCTTTTTTAATTTTTGTTCGATTTATGTTTAATTTATTCGAATATTTTTTTTATAATTATAGAATAATTTTTTGGTTTTTATTGCGATATGTGTAAGTGTATTATTTTTATGTGGTTTTCTCGGTTTTCTATAATTTTTTCAAATAAAATATAATATTCAAAATATTTTAATGTCTTTTGTACTTTATTAAAATTTTCATTCAAAGGAAATAAATATTATATTTAAATTAAAATAATTTAAATTAATAAAGTAGGAAAAAATTCCTTCATGGGATGTATATATTTAGGAAAAATAAGTTCCAAATATTTATAAAATTCTTAACATATTTATTTATCAAAATTTGATTGAAATTATTAAATTCTTTAAATTTTATTATAATGTCATCAGTATGTGGTGACAATTATCTATCAACATCTTCACGCTACTTTTGCTCAAACGCACTTTCCGATATATGGATTAGGTGTTCTTAAAAAAAATATTTAAAAGCTTTAGCTAGGATTAATTAAATTATTTTTTGTTATTAAAATGTTGATATTAAATTTCTTGTATAAATGTTTTTATTTTTTATTTCATACAATTAATTTCACCTTGTTAACATCGGTCGACGTCCGTCACAAATTTTTTATTTATGCAAATAAAAAAAAATATATAATATGATCTTTTTATTATTATAGTGATTATAATAAAATGTCTTAATTTTTGAATGAATCAAAAAAAAAAAAAGATTTAGCACACATAAAATATTTTTAATGAAAAGGGCGCTCTATTATTACAACATTAATATAATAATTCATATAGCTTTATATATTTGTTATACATTATTTATGTTTACAAAAATTTTAAATGTAATAAAAATCGATGGGGCGTAATATCTATAATTAATTATATTGAAATAAAATATATAAAAAAAAATATGTATAAAAATTATATCACTAGGAGGTGTTAAATTTAGTTTAAGATCCAAACAAAAGATATTTTATGACATTTTTATTGCCATCGGATAGGTAAAATAATCTAATATAATAAACAAAAAATTAATAAATTAGTTTTATAACGATCTGAAACTATTTTTTCTTTTTTTTTTCAGACAATATAATAATAATCAAATAAAAATATGTTTTCTTTTGATTCTTCATTATAATATTGAAAATATGTAGTTAATTAAGTATAGTATATATATGTATACTAATGTTTTGCATTGTATTTTCAAATTTTTGCGACATGTGTCCAAACTTCTCTTCGTTCTTGAGCAAAAAAAAAAGGAAACTTTAGAATACAGTAGGTACATATTGGTTTTCGTTAATTGTTTTAGCCTATTTTAAAATTTATAATCTAAAGGCCGGTATTCAACTGGAGATAAAATCAACTTTTTTATATAAAATTTTATCTGAGATAAATTTTAGTTGAGTGAATTTAATTTATCGGTACCCAACTGAAGATAAATGGAAATTTATCTGAGTAAAAATTGTATGAAAATTTTTTCACTCAAATAAATTTTATTTCAAAAATTTATCTTGCAAAGAAGTTTTGAACAATCTTTTCAAGATAAATTTTGACATTAGGTCGTGTAAAGAGAATTTGACGTTTGTTGTTTGAAGAAAACAAACAAAAATAAGAAAACTAAAATAATTTTTAAACTGAAATTGGTAAAAAATATTAAAATTAAAATAATAGTTTAATTTAATAAAATAAAATAAAATTGGTAAAATTAATTAAATAAAATGGATGAAAGTTGGGAGGTAAATAAATTAAAAATAAAATTGTTTAGGTAGTCAATTTTTATCTCACTCAATAATGTTCCTTTTCAAGATAAAATTTATCTTGTACTTTATCTTCAGTTGAATACCGGCCTTAAGAAAGAAAATTCTATAATTTTAGAAACTATATTGTCAGCTGAACCTCTTACTGTTTTGTTTTTTTTTTGCTAATTTTCACAATGAAAACTAGATGTCAAATAAATTTTCTTACAATGAATGAAACTGGAAATACTTTCACAAAATATAAAGTGATTGAACAAGTACAAGTTTATTTCAAAGTTGAACACGCGATAAGATTAATTGAATTAAATCACTGAAACATGATGTGGGAATTAGTTATATTTTAGAAGATAATTTCATTGTACCATTTTTCTTTAATTCTATATAATTTATTTATAACGAAAATTAACTCTAAATTATATCAACAATAGCTCATGAAAATATTGGAACCTAAAAAATGTACCTACTCAATAACTTTCAAACCTAACCAATATCAAAATATATCTGTTAACGGAAAATTTACAATTCAAGTTTAAGCATAATAATCTTTCTTTCTTTTTAGTAATAACATCAAAAAATTTGAGTAGTTCTAATATTTTGATGAGGCACTGTAAATAAATTTTGACGTTTTTATATTCCTCTAAGAAACTGCAAAAAGCTCGTGAGTCTATTAAATTTATATTGTTTTATGCTTATTATGAAATTTGATTAAAAAAAAAGTTGTCAGGTTTAATTTTTTTTTTATTTTAAATTTAAAGTCATGAAATATTTTTTTTTTATAAATAAATTGTAAATAATAATAATGATAAAATATTTTTATAATTAAAATTATAATACTGAGATAAAGAAACACTTGTATGTTTTGAAACCGCAAAAAAAAATTTATAATTTTTTTTGAATTTTGAAAGATTCATTCAGATTGGATTTTCATCACAGAATCGTAGGAAATGAAAAAAATAAAACAAAAAACCTAAATAAAAATCTTCTATTTTCCATGTTTTTTCATTCCTCATTTAGAGCAAGCGCCATACTCTAGTACTATAATATGGCTTCGAAATACATATGAAATCTTAAAGAAAATTACACATTTTTAAGTTTGAAATATAATGAATTAAATTTTAAAGTACCTACCTAAGGTGAAACATCAATAAACTAAGGGACCACGGCTTGGGTTTAAACTATTACAAAATCTTTGCAAACATAAACGAAGCTAAACTTTTACGATTTAATATAGATTAGGAGAAATTGGTTCGATTTTTAAAGTTTAGAACAAGAATTAATTTAAGATAAAACTAGACTGTCAAAGTGTATCAAATATGAATTGGACTGTTTTAGTGCTTTAGAGTCTATAATTTTTTATTGGAATTAAGAACATTAACCAACGAGTTTATAATAAAATTATTATGCTTTTTATAGATTTTTTAGCTTATTTTTTAAACTCAATGATTTCCAACAAAAGAAGATGAGTAAAAATTTAACTTTAAAATTCAGATTTATTAAGTTTTATCTTAGATATTACATTCATACCTTATTGGGTATACATGTATAGTAAATATATTTTTGAATTAAATAACAAGAAAACAAAAACACAAAACAGAATCACGATTTTAATATTTGTGGTTAAAAAAACTGCAATAAATTTAAAGTTAACATAATTAAGCAACATAACTAAGTTATATAGTAATCTAACCGAGCAATTCTTAATTCTTAAATAAATTTAATTTAAATTCACAAGTATGGAAAACAGACTTGGTTAAATTTTAAATATATTGGGGGTAAGTTCCACTTTTCGAAACTGCTCAGGGGTTAAATTAAAAATGTTTGTAAATCTGCATTTTATAGTGTACATATACTTAGTATAATGGTGAAATATATGGAGTAGCTTTGATTTTGTATATGCACCTAGAACTACATATTTTTTTATTTAAGATTTTCGCATTCAATTTTTCCAATTTTCTCGAATTCTAGATAACTGACAATGTATATTGAGATGCTGGGTCCGCGCAATAACTCATCGGTACGTAACTCATCGGTCGATTTTATATCCGTTTTAACTCATCCGAAAATTGGCCGATGATTTATATCCTTTGCAATGCACATAATACCTTGTTCGCACTTCAATATTTTTCCGGATATTACGATTTTTCCGGAAACTTTGTGGATATTATCATACAAAAATTTTTTCCGGATATTTTAATATCCAGTTCTTTTTTCCACTTAGCTAGTTCCTTTTAGCTACTTTTTGCTAGTTTTGGTACGGTTGGCACCGTTTATTTTGTGTCAAAATGTCAAAAAAATGAAAAAAAAGAAAAAAAAGTGAAATTTAATTTTAAAATTTTAAATTTTTATATAGTAACAGAAAGTTGTTTGCTTTTTTTATTTATGTTTTTTCTAGAATTGTCAAATTTTTTCCACTTCTCAAGTGCGAACGGTAGTTTCCGAAAGTGGAAATTTCCACTTATTTATCCGGATAAATGTTGAAGTGCGAACAAGGTATAACTCATCCATCGCTGATAAGTTATGCGCTTTCAGAAAAATAAAACTGATCTGGCAACTTTTTCGGATAACTTAAATCATTTTTAAAACATATAACTCATCCGCAAAATTATGACATGGTCGCCGCAGCTCCGTATTTTTTTTTCGGTCACTGGTCGAACTGGTGGTTGATCAGTGGGATTTGCGGCAATGGGATTATTTGTAACAAACACTACGGTACTTCCTCTTTGGCCAATGAGTGGCCGGCGAAGTGCAATAACTCATCGGTACTTAACTCATCGGTCGATTTTGGATAAGTTATATCCGTTTTAACTCATCCGAAAATTGGCCGATGATTTATATCCTTTGCAATGCACATAACTCATCCATCGCTGATAAGTTATGTGCTTTCAGAAAAATAAAACTGATCTGGCAACTTTTTCGGATGACTTAAATCCTTTTTAAAACACATAACTCATCCGTAAAATTATGAGCGAACATTGTCGCCGCAGGCTGCGGACTGCCCGCCCAGTGGGATTTGCGGCGCCTGGTGTCGTTCAGTGGGATTTGCAGTAGAGGGAGTGCCCCAGAACGAGAGAACAGGGTGGCGGGGGAGGGTGGGGGCTGCGGGCGGTCGGACTGGTGGTTGGTCAGTGGGATTTGCGGCTAGCGCCGCAAATCCCACTGACCAACCACCAGTCCGCCCTCCCGCAGCCCCCACCCTCCCCCCCTTCTCTTGTTTTGGGAAACCCCCTTTATCCTTTTGCGAAAAATAGGGCCACTCATTGGCCAAAGAGGAAGTACAGTAGTGTTTGTTACAAATAAGCATTGAGGTGGAATCCCACTGCCGCAAATCCCACTGATCAACCACCAGTTCGATCAGTGACCAAATAAAAAATACGGAGCTGCGGCGACAATGTTCGCTCATAATTTTGCGGATGAGTTATGTGTTTTAAAAAGGATTTAAGTTATCCGAAAAAGTTGCCAGATCAGTTTTATTTTTCTGAAAGCACATAACTTATCAGCGATGGATGAGTTATGTGCATTGCAAAGGATATAAATCATCGGCCAATTTTCGGATGAGTTAAAATGTATATAACTTATCCAAAATCGACCGATGAGTTAAGTACCGATGAGTTATTGCACTTCGCCTGAGATGCTGAGTGGTATAACGAAACACTTTTTCCTACCTTGAAAGATGAACTCCTTTTTAACCTTATTTCATGAATTGCATTACACGTATTAAATCATGAAAATTTCCTCCTCATTTTGATTCTAAAAAAAGATTACCTATATTATGCATTGATCATAGAATGATATAAAAATAACAAGTTTTTTGTGTATATCGTGATCAATCATTGTAATCAAAACAAATTAACTATTATCATTAAAAAAAAAGAAGACAATTACTTTTCTGACAAAATAAGATTTTACACACCATTTGAATTTGTAGAACCTAAAAAAAAAATAGGTTAAAAAAGGTATATTATGAAAGAAAGCACCTTTACGGATGATAATATTTACTTAAACCAATTTGGTTAATACACAAAAAAAAAGCTTTATTTTTTGTTTAAGAACTAAAGAAGACATTTTATTTTACATTCATTATAATTGACTGATAATCTGTTGTCTATTATGTATTTTACGTGACATTATTACCATAAAGAAAAATCCTAAACTTGTACATAAATATTATGCTTAAGCCATGGGAAATATTTGATTATTGACATATAGTGAAAATAAAATCATTTAAAATTTTTTTTTGTTTACCATATAGTTAAAATGAATGTTTTCACATTATATGTTATGTTATGTTTAAGAAAAAAGAAATAATTTTTTTGAACAGATCATAACAATATAAAATGAAGTCGCATAGAGAATAAGATAATTGTAATTTATGTTAATTCAATTTTTCATAATTTTCTAACCGCGAACCACTTAAATTTATGAATAAAAAAAAAATAATATAAATTTGGAAGCTAATGCAATAAAATTAATTTCCATTTCCACAGGAATTACAAAATTTACAAGAATTATTAATTACTAGAAAAAAGCCTGCACAGAAAAAATAGTGCAGGCCTAGCCTAGTAACTATGCGTTGATTTTTGTCATTTCGAAAAGAATGCTTTTAGTTTTTTATTGATAAAGTACGCCTTGATTTTTTTTGTTTACATTTTAAAGTTTTTATCAAAGTATGCCTTGCATTCAGTGTTGCATAGTCATTCGGTTATTTTATTTATTATTTACGTTTAAAAAAAAAATAGAGGAAAGTGCCAACACTGTCAAGGTCGTTTAAGAGGTGAGTCCACCTTTTATTATATTAGATGATTTCATGAATTTTATGTTGAAACATTTTATTCGGTTCGAAAACGGTGAGAAATGAACAGGAACAAGTTAAAATTATTATTCTCAATTGAGGCGGTAATATCTTCAATCATTTTAGTTCTAGGTCCATTAAATTTAAATTAACAAATCTCAGGAAAAAAATTCCACAAAATATTTTTAAATAAATAATAATTATCGTTTTTATTAATTTTTTTGATTATTTTTATTATTATTACAATAATTTTTATTAAATTTTAGATTAAACTATCTCACAATCTTGACGAAATTGTTCTTATTTTTGAATTTTTGATAAAATGGTATTTATAACATATTGCCTTTGTATAAATCTATATATACGAAAATTTGAAATTAATTTGAATAAGATAATAATATTTTTAAAATAATAAATGTAAAAAAAAAAAAAAATCTAGAAAAAATATTGTAAAACTATTATGAGAAAATTTTTTTCAGGTGGATTTTTTAAATGTGAAATAATAAACCATAAAATAATAAATATTAATGTGATTTTGATCTTAATGCTTACATCTTTTGTATATTAATATTATATTTTACTATGAAAAAATTTTTTTTTCACTCTGTTTAGTAATATCACCTTAGGGTGAATTTTTTTTTTATTTATTAACAAAGTTTGATTACTGATGAAGGTTGCAATTTTTCACACTTGATTTTATGACGATAAAGTCATTAATTAAATTGCAATCACATTAAAACTATTTAAAGTGTGTAAAAAAAAAAAAACTTTAAGAATTCATTGACAGATAAGCTTTTAAAAATTTAAAACGCTTAATAGTTTTAAATTTGCTATTAACGCAATAACTTAATTTAGTTGAAATTATTCCATTAAAAATGTTAATTTAATTGTTAATTTTCGAATGTATGTATTCATTTTAATGACTACGATATTTATTTAGTTTTTTTTTTTTACTTAAAACTAAAATTAAAATAGTTGTCAGTCAAAATTGAAATAAAAATCTTAATTCGCTTAAAAAATTTACATCTTGGTTAAATTGAGCACAGAACTATGCAAGTGTTTTTTTTTTAACACTTTTATAGAGGTGACAGTGTTGAAGTTTTCAGCATCTACCATATGAATTCTTATTCTAATATCTTGATAAGCAATATATGACAGAGGGGTCATCTTTGCCCTGTGCGTTACAAGTTAGCCATCAAATGCTAAAAATTTCATCAATATTAAGAAGAAGATAAAAAAGAGTACATAATTTCAATATAGAAAGTTATTTAAACCTGATTTTTTTGTAAAATTAAAAATTTTATGGAATTTATTAATTTTTTTGTTTTTTCCTGATGGGATTAAATGATCTTCGCTTCCATAATTTTTTCCGCGCTTAAAATAAAGAAGAAAAAAAAACATAAAAATGTTTTTGAAACAAGTCTTTTAGGCATGAATTTATTTTCTTTTTAACTATGTAGTTCAATATTATGTGTAAAAGAAAAAAAAATTTAATTTATGCGTTCTAGTCAATTTACTTACAATTTTTAATTCGTTATGTTATTGGAAATTTCATATATGTGTTTGAGAATCAAAAAAAAGTTTCGAATAGAATTTAAATCTCAAAGCCTTAAGCTTTTTTGTTAGGTAATTTAATAGAAGAAAATTTGCTTCTTATTTATAACAAGTCTTTTCAATTTTCCTTTCATCATACCTAAAGAAAAATTTCATAAACGGATATGATCTTGGAGAGCAATTATGGGAAAAATTTTCAATTCATATACAAACTTAATTTAATGCTTTCTTTTCTCTATATATACATATTGGTAGATATTGTCCTTCATTTTGGCTAGAGAAATGTTCTTTATTTCCTAATGTTTATAAGGTTCCATAACTTTTTTATTCTATATATATAACTTTATATAAAAAAAACTGGCATTTTACTACTCCTTTGCTATACTTGTTTGATAAATATTCTTAGTGAAATTGCAGTAAATTAAACTAACGACTTTATTATTATTATTTTTTTTTTTGTTATGCAAAATTCTCATTTAGTTTTAAAATATAATATTATATGAATGCAATTACGATTTTCCAAACCATTATATTAAAATAGAAGCATAGTATACATAGTTTAATGGTTAATGGTATATTACTGCTTTTAACATTATATATGCATCAAGGTTTTTTGTATATATTTTCCTCCCGTAGTTAAAGATCTAGTTTAAATTTCCATGCAATGCAATCAATTATAAATTAAAGTAAAAAACTGAATAGAACTTTAAGAAAAATATTTTTTTTTTAAAGATAATTTTTCATTCAATTTTATCTTGCGAAATTTTTATTTGAGAAAATTATATAAAGTAGTTTTTCTGAAAAATTAAATTAGGTTTATTTGATTTTTATTTTATTTTTTATTTTTAAATAGTAAGACAAGTGAATAGTAAAAGCGACTTGTTTTTCATGAATATTTTATTTAGTTTTGGTAATTTTTATAATAAATTTTTAAATTATCTAGGATTATAAGTAGTTTCATTAATCAATTTTCCATGCTATTGGATTTACACATGAATATTAAAAAAAAAATATAGAGTAGGAAAAGAGTTTTTCTATCTGTGAAATGAGATTATAAGATTTAACTTTGGTTATGGTTATAAAAACTAAAGGATTGATAAGAAAATCCTATTACGTACTATGTTAAAAGAAAACTGCTTCAACTAAAAATAAAATAATTTGAAGCCGCAGAAGAAATTATGGGACACGGCTTTCTTAATTTGATATTATAAAATTGTATTGTTTGATTGACTTTGTGAATCAGGGATTATGGATTTCTTTGTTTTATTTAACAGGACTTATATAATAAACTGAACCAAAACTAATTTCATTTAATTATATTTTTAATTTGAGCATTATATATTGGATCATTTTATAACAACATTTATTACGAGAAAAAAAATCAAAAACATAAGAAAAACGTAAAATAGAAAATGTAAAACATAGCTGGAGTAGTTAATTTTATAATAAGTGGAAAAAATAATGAAAGGTAAATTTTGCGCAAAAAGCTTTCATATTTAACTTGGATAGTAATAAAATATGATAAAAAGTGAAATTGAATATTTTATTGATCTTATTGTCGTTATCTAATAACTTTTTTTTTCCAATTTCTATTTCAAATAAAAGATAGTAATTATTTTTTTTCATTTTAAAAATTATATATTTTATATTTCAATTTTTTATCTTTTTTTTTTGATGTAACTGGACGTCTTTGTAATTAAAGAGCATAATTAATGGTTTTCATTTGAAATGAAAAACCATAAATTATTATCCGCTTACGCGTTGAGGTAAAAAAAAAAATCTTGCAATTTATAAATTATTCAGCAGTGAAATTTTTCTTTTAAAAACATCTTTTTTCTTTTTTGTAATTTAATGAAATGTTTTCAAGTTGAAAGAATGCTGAACTTTTTATTAATGATTTAACTTAACACTTGGTTTAAATTATTTAATTGCTTTAAATACAGAAATGTATTATTATGAAATTCAGCCAGTAACTTGAATAATTTATTTAATACTTATTGCATAGAATTTTTTCAAGTTACGATTTTATGCAATATTTCGACTAAAGAAAGCTTCAAAATGTCGTAGTAGTGAAAAAATTTCTGTGCTCTGCAAATCTATTAAACTATGTTTTACATTAAGTTTGCGAAATTGAAAACATTCTGTCGGAGACATGAAAAAATAATCCGACTAAAATTCTGACAGTCTAAAAAAAATTTTTAATGAAAAGATCATTTAATCAAACCTCTATCAATTTATATAATATTTTAGTCTAAAATCAAAATAAATACTACAAGAAAAGAAAAATAATTTTAACAAATGAATATAAATTAATTTTGACGTCTTTACATAATTAGAAATAATTAAAAAAGGTGCAAGGTATAAAAATATTTTAAACAGAACTTATTATAATTTTTGGAATTATAGAAATAAAGTTCAATTTATCAAAAAAAAAAAGAAAGAAAGAAGATAATTAGTTAATGAGTTATTGAAAATAAAATAATAATAAATGAGAACTAATTTGTGGAAATCTTTGGATGTAGTTAAATAATTGTAGATCAAAGAAAAAAGTCTCATAATTACAATTCCCAATTCACATTGTACTTAAGCAGTGCTTAACTAAAAGCATAACCTTTTAGAAAATTTTTGATGTTTCTAAATGATTGATTTATAGGTAAATATAATGCGAAATATATATAAAGTCTGTTCTCAAATATGAATCCTCACTCCATGATTTGTCGTTAGGAATTTTTCGTAGAACTCTAGGAAATGTTTTGGAATCTAATTTATCTCACATGTAAGAAGAACTTATTTTTTTTTTCTTTTTATCGAACTGTAAGTTTGTTTATGAATACATACATTAATGTTAAGGTTTTCTTGCTTAAAAGGACAGTTTATGAACAACCTCCTGATATATAAAAATTTTTAGGATTACAACATGTGTAAACAAAAGTGATAAATGAGTATTGTATGAAATAAATAGTAAAAGCGCATAATATAATGTATGAAATAAATACTTAGTTAATTTTTTTGTATACCATAAAACATTTTTCAAGTACCTACTGAAATTAATTGTTTTTTATATGAAAAAAAATCAATTATGTAAATTTATATTAACCCAAAAAAAAAAAAAAAAATTGCTTGCAAGGTTTAATCTGCAAATCGTACTTGAAATAATTTGATTAAAATGTGTTATGGAAATTTTTTTTTTTTATCGATAAAACCATTCCGAAACACATAAATTCAAAATTTTTGTCACACCTTAACTTATAATGTTTATTATTAATTTTTTTTTCTTCTTGTTTCTTTTAAGGGAACATGATAATTGTTTAAACTTTTTATTAAGAAGCTAATATCTTTCGTACTTAATATAAAAAATTAAATTGATTTTCATAAATCTTGAACATACATAGAATTTATTATGTTGAGAAATTTTTTTGGGTTCGAGAAAACTTATTTATTTTATTAGAAAAAATTTTCAATTTTATTAAATTTAATTTTTATATAAATTTGTGTAAAAAAGGTTTTATAATGTTTTTTTTTGAATTATTTAGTATTAGAAGGTTTAGCTTTTTTAGATAGTATTGTATGACAGAACAAGAAAATTCGGAAATCGGAATGGCCTCTAAGATTTCATGCTAACAAATTTTGAATGTATTTCTCTAAATTGAATATTATGAATTGTTGGCGAAACATAAGGAGTAAATTTTTGTGAAAGCACGACAATATTCAATTTATCAGTCTAAATATATTTTTCCTTTTTATTTGGAAGTTGATGTATTAAGAAAAGTATTATTTTCACACTTATGAAACTAATAATTTTTTTTTTTGTATATATTCAAGATTGTTACTGATACTTTTGAGAAATCTTTGTTGGCATGAAGAAGTATTTTTTTTTTTGTATTATTTGTTGTAAAATAATTCAAGAAGATCTGTTTTCAATTTTTATAATGTTTGATATTTTTGTTTTTTTTTTCATATTTTTTTTTTTCATAGTGTGATTTTTTATGTTGTAATTTTTATGTTTATTTTTTGATAGTATAATAACGGTATTATCACGCATATAAAAGCAAAACTATTATTCTGTTCGCATTTGACAGTTATTATTATTATTATTATAATTTTAATTTCGGAAGATTTATGATTTTAAAAAGAAAAAATAAAGGGAAATATATAATTATTATTATATTCATAGACAGAAATTAAATTTTTAGATAATACAAATAAATTTTGTATTTTTTTTTTTTAATTTTTTCATAATAAAATTCGATAGTTTGACATTTTTTAACTTCTGGTTATTATTTTAAAATTTTCGTGATTATAATTATTTTGATAGTTTGTTATTTTAATTAACAGAATGAATGACTGTATATAGTTGGTTTAAAGAAAAACTTCATTTCAAAAATAATATTATTAATTTTCTTCAAAAGAAAATATTCATTTCGTTTCGACCTTATTTTGGTGCAATTATCCGCCTATGTTCATATACTTTTGTCCATCGTTATTGAAATAAACATACCTTGTATACCCATTTCGCACAAAGCACAACGTAAAAACACATGTAAAACCAAAAAATTGAAAAACAAAAGTAATTTTATTAATTAAATTTCTAAAATTACTTTCAATTCATTTAATATATTGACCAATTCAAATGTTGATGACATTTTAACATTAATTGTAAATCTTACATGGGAAAAAAAATTACGACAAGATTATAAACAAAACATAAAAAAAAAAAAACAGCATTGCGTATTTTCATAACAACAACATGAACTGCTTTTCATTCATAGTTCATTCATAATATTAATAATAAAAGAAAAAAATTATGAAAAAATATGAAATATTAAACCTTAGAAGCCTTATCAACTTTGCACTAAAACCTTTGTATGAATCTGTTGAAATGAGATATGAAAATGAAAAGTCTCATTAAAATTGTAATTACAATTTTTTTTAATTTTTTTTGCATATTTCATATTTCCAGACTTTTATTAACATCCATGGTGTTTTTTTTTTTTATACTTACTATTTGAAATTTGATTTCATTTATGGCTCACATAATTTATGAGAAATTTAGGTACATCATCATCATTGTGTCTTTAAACGCGTTTTACAAATTTTTCATAATTTTATTTTATTTATTTGTGGTACATCTTCATTCACAATGACCTCAAAATGTAAAGGTGATTTTCTCTTTTTTCTTGTTTATGTGTTATAAAAAAAAACATTAAATGAAAATTATTATTTTTATCCATTTTTTAAAAAAATAATTTCGGTTTACGTTTTTTATATATATACACTGTTTTTTTTTTTTTTTATCTAATGGACATGATTTTTTTTTCTTTAAATAAATATATGATAAAATTAAATTACCATCAACATACATACCTGATAATATGTTTTTTTTGTTGGTACAATTTACGGATTTTAGTAATCAGTTTATTTTGCCTATGAACTCAAAATAAAATATAGAAAAACTTATTTGAAAGCACATTTTCCAAAGCTGCTATACAATTATTAGCAACAAAATAACAAATTTAAAAAGTGGCAAAATTTATCTTAAAGATGAAGAATCTTGTCAGAATACAATATTTTTCTTATGTTAACAGAAAATTAATATTATATTTTTGTTTCCTGTTATACAGAAATGAAGGACAAAATAGTTGTATTTTATCAATTAACGCATAAGGCCATTTAAACTTCATGACTTCACTTTTCTATTCACAGTGTCATGAAAGTCTTTTAAAGTACATATATTTAAACAAGATTTCCCCAAAAATAAAAGTTAACTTCGTCTTTTATGTAATTGCCAAAAAAAAAAAAAAAATTAATAATAACCAATAAAAGTGTTACGTAAAATAATATTCTTTACAATCTTTTTAATTTTTTTTTAGCAAATAACCTGTCGATGAGTTCAACAATTGCAATATACAATTTTCAATGAGCAATTTTAAAAATAAATAAATATTTTTATATATATATGTATTTAATGTATATATACTAATAATGGCACATTAAATATGTTTCGTATACAAATAAAAATCATGATTGACAATTTCTGCATTTTCCTTACATTGTATATATATAAATAAAAATTACACTCCTGGGGCTGAAATTTTATCACGTATAAATATTTCTGATTTCGAAATTCATGCTGCGAAAAGAAGAAATTCTATGCATTTTGTATAAAGTTAAAATTTAGATTGATCTTTAAATTAGTCTCTACTTATGGGCATTTTTTATTGACAACAGAAGTATTTAACTAATAAATTGAAATTAAACTTAACTGCGTTGGAACTATTATTATTTTTTTTTGTAACTAATTTTAAAAATCGGTATGTTTTTGCGTGATTTTCAATTGAAAATATTTGTTTTTAATTGCACGTTTTTTAATTCGTTTAATTCGTTTTTTATTTATTTATTTGAAATTATATTTAATTTATTTTATTTTATTTTATTTCTTTGTAGTGTGATGGAAACTTCATATTTGAAGAATTTTTTATTTTAAATAAAATAGCAACAATGTCATTGCCGGCAAATGCTTCAGCGCTGCTGAGGGCAGCAGCATTAAATGGTGGATCTAATGCGACAAGTGGACAAATTCGCTTACAAAGATCATCATTATTATTATCACCAACTTTGGAGCCATCATCGAAGGGTCTATTAAATGGACCCGGTCAGAATAATTGTTTTCTGAATTGTGCAGTTCAGGTGAGTTTACGTTTTTTTTGATTATTTTAATATTATATTAATATTAAAACACAAATCAATTCTATTTGAATAACTTTTATTTTCCTAGTTTAAAATTTGACAATATTTTTATTCTTTTTGAATTGTCGACATATATTTTTTTGTGTCTATAATATTAAACTTTGAATACAAGTTTTTCTTGTTAAAATATACAAGAATTTTTATTATTTTTATATGAATATTTTAAAATTGGACTCACTAGCTTTTTATCTGATTAAGATATTATAAATGATAATTTTTATTTTAAGAAAATGAAGAAGTGTTCATAATTTTCAAGCAATAAATTATGTTTTTTTATTTTTATTATTTTATCAAAAATTTGTCTAATAATAAAAAATAAAAAAAAAAGAAGCAACAACATAGATGTAGGTACGTGTTTTGTAACATGCAAAACCTAGTTAATTTTATGGAAATTAGGCTAGTTTTTTTTTTTTTTTGCAAAAATATAATCCTTCTCATGTGTATATTATCTATGCTGCATAAGAAGAAACCCCTTTTTAATGTTACTTGCAATTTCATGGGAATTAGAGTTTATTTCGATCTTGAACCTCTTCACAAAATTGATTCTAGTATTTTTTTTTTTTTTCGAAATTTCTCATAATTATAAATTTTCTTCTGTTTTTTTTTAAAGTTAATTATAGTTATATTTTAGTTAAATAGAATATGATAATAACATAGTACACATTTTATGATTATTTATAACGATCATTATAAGAAAAATATTATTTTAATTCAAAATGCAATTTTATCAAGCGTTTGAATTAAATTGGCCATTAACTTTATGAATTAATAGTACATTTGTGTATCGTAGTAATTATTTTTTAGCTATACATACATCTGCAGTGATTATAATTTTTTTTTTTCTTATTAAATTAAATTAGTACAAAAATTAAATTTGTATAAAAAAATTTAAAATTGACTTCATATAAATATGAATAATAATGAATTTTTAACCTTATGTTATGACTTTATAACCCTATCTTAATTTAGTTTTTAGTATTGAAAAGAGACTTAAAGAGGGATGATAAAGACATAAAATCATCATTATCAATTTTTTGAAGTTTAATATATTTAGTGTGTGTTTTCTGAAAGCAGGTGCAAGGCCCTTTGAACTTATTATGCTGAAATTACAATAATTATTTAAAGTTATGCTTCATTTTTGTGATGTATTTTATAATTTGTTTTTTTTTTTCATAACGATTGAAATAGTGAATCTAGATTTGCAAAAATGCATAACAATTCAAGGATAATTGAAAGGATTGTTTCCATTTTTTTTTTTCAAGCATGATAAGAAAATAAAATTGAAACAAATAATGAAAAAAGAGAAGAATACATATTTTAATTTAATTTTTCCTTATCTTTGATTTATCTTTTATCTTTGAGTAAAATATCTATCTATATTGGAACAAAGGGGTTAATTGGAGGAAAGGAACCTGGTGAGAAAAGAAAAAATCTTTAGAAATCAAAATTAAAAGGAAGCAACTTATAACTCTAAAAGAATAACACAGAAAATCAAAGAAGTTTTTATTTGTATTTGCAGATTTCAATTTAAAATTCGTGAAAATTTTAGCGAAATTTAACTCTTTCCAAATAAAAAGACGCGTGTCTTCTTAATCTTGTATCTTTTAAAGCAGATGCGAAAATTATTGTAAGTTTCTTTAATAAATTTCAATAGGAGCGTGCTATTTTTTTTGGTTTTTTTGGCTAAACGCGGCTTGAAATTTCAAAATGATTTTCACTTTTTTCTTCATATTATTTTATTGGAAATAAATCTTTATTTTCACGTGCATTAGACACAAAATAACAGGTGGTTATGTATCAATTTGATGTAAGAAATTTATTAAGAGTGTTTTTTCTTCTTCATGTTTAAAGGTAAATTTGAATAAATTCGACAGGTGGAAAACTTAATTAATTTTTATCCAAATATATATTGTCTATCATATGAGATTTTGGTAATTCTGAAATTTTATATAATTGCTGAAAAGTCAAAATCTTGTCTCAATTAATCTCGATGTTAGTAACGTGTTTCTAAAAATATTTTGTAGTTACTAACATTATGAGTACAATTATTCGCTTTAATATGACTTTAATATATCTGATCTACTTGATTGTTCAAGATAAAGTTAAAAATTTTGCAAAAAGAAAAAGTTGATATTTCAATAACTTTAATCTAACTTTACCATAATAATTTACAAAGAAAGCATGTATCTTAACCTATATATATATATATATATATTCTGAACATAAATTTTTTCCCAAAATTATTAGCTATGGAAAAATTTTATATGTTCCTTTGAAATTTTATGCTTACGTGATTATAATTGGTTTTTGCATACACTTTTTTTTTTACATATTGTGTATAATAAAATTTTTTTGGGATGATGTTAAAACAACAATTATTATTTATCGTAACCCTATCATATCTTTATTTAATTTTGATTTAAAAATCGTTCCAGGTGTTCTTTATTTTTCGCTAACAAAAAAAGAAAGAAAATAAAGTTCCAATATAAAATAAATTTTATAGCAAAATAACAGTTTATTTGATTTTGATTAAATTACAAGAAGAAAAAAAAGCATGCAGAGCTAAACCTGTGTTATTTAAAACACATATTAAAACGCTACTGAAATGTTACATGTGTTATAAATATAACTTTTTCTTCAAAAAACTATCTTAAATTTGTTATTTTCTACTAAAAACTAAAAGCTCTATTTAAATTTGACGTATCTTGAAGCAATCTTCTTTAAATAAGAGGCTTCATTTTATTATTCCGACAAACATTCAGAATAGACAAACTCTTAATAAATACTCGAAATATCATTGATCTTCTATTTCAACCCATTAATTAATTTATTTTTAAACTTAATTTCCCATATGTGTTAGCTTAAAAAAATACATGATTGTACTCTAATTATAATTTTATGCAATATAATTAAGTAGGTGGTATGTAATTTTATATAATATAATGTTAGTTAACGTTTTAAAATATATTTTTGGCAAAATGAACTCATTGAACTTTAATTAATTAAGAAGTTAATATATTAATGAAAGAAAAATTTATGTCTTCCTGACGTAATGTTATAATGAGGTTTATGTTCATTGTGATATTTGTTTTTTTTTTTCGATGGTTAGAAAGTTTTAAAGATCGTATTTTCTCGAAATTAAATGAAAAATTGACTTGACCCTAAATTATTCTTTCGTCTAGATCTGATAAGAACCGAAAAAGTATAAGGATTGCAAAACAAAATATTTCACAACAAATTAAAATAAGGGAAAACAATTTATGCTTGAGTGAAAATTGTCATTGGAATTACTTTACTTATTGGTATGAATTCAAAACTACTATGTTTAATGCAATATATATTTATAAATTTGGTCCCTTTATACATTTATTTCGAAGTAGCTGTCTTCTTCATATAATTTTTTCTATTGGCGGAACTTCAACTCCAACAAGTGTATGTAATGTTATATTTTATATACAAAACCTCATAATTACATACATATAATGTGAACATGTACAAAACCTCATAACTACATACATATAATGTGAACATGTACAATGTATGTGTTTTTTTTTACATCTTTTATTTATTTAATTGATGTGTTTAAAAACGGAATGACACTGTCAGTCAAAAACTTACTAATGTCATTACATAAACTATTTGATATTATTATTCTGAATAAAATATTATTGAAAGAAGTATAATATTTGAGATATTATTATATTAAATTAAATTCACTCAAGTTAGAAATCCTAATATGGGAATTTTTTTTTCTTCTTCATATAAACTTAAGTCTGAATCATAATTCTATGTAGTACATCTATCTGTTAGTGGTATAATGAAAACTTTTTTTTGAAAAAGTATAATTTTCTGTTTTTGATATTCTTGTTATGAAAACGTGTTGAAGCGAAAATTCTCATATCGGAAGTCAACTGGAAAATATATTAATTCATAAAAATGTAAATTGTAAATTAATACAAATTTTGAAAAGTTTTTATATGTTTAATTTTAATATATTATAAAGTAAATTTAAATAAAAAAAAAGAAAAAAGGAAGTGATTATTTGGAAGCTAATGTGTCTGATATAATTTTAAAATAATTTTTAAATTTTAATACTTAAAAAACAAGTTCATTGCTTAAATCTTTTGTTTTAAAAATCTTTTTTTTTCTTTCTTTCAACAGTTTTATGGTTAATTGGGTTTTTATAGTTAATGTGGCTTTGAAATAAAGGGTTGCTTTTGTATTTATTTAGGGGGCAATTTATTTTATTTATTTTTTTGTGAGGAAGTTAGATTAGATTTTATATTATAGATATTGACAAAGAAAAAAGATATAAGATGTTCAAATATTGTATATAATGTCATTAATAATATATGATTTAAATAGTTCTGCAGTTATTTACTTTTTATCTTCCTATATACCTTTGAATCACTATACATACATTTATTTATTAAATAATAAATTTAAAACTAATTCTTATATTTTGTTATTTGATTTAATTAAATTGTTGTATGAATAAATAAATATATATATATATATATTTTTTTTTTTTTTATGTTAACTACAAATTAATTTAATGCTTTCAACACTTTATTTAACAAAATAAATTAACATTTAAAGGAGGAATGTTTGTGTAACGACATTGATTTCGTGACCCTAATTGGAAAACGTGAAGTAATAAAATTTAATTATTTTGTTTCCAATTATCCAATTTAAGATTATTTTTTTTGGTTTTTTTTTTTGTTGAAATATTGTAATAAGGAAGATCAAGGAACCTTTTGAAAAAAAAAAGTTTCAAATTTCTTAAAATCAAAAAAAAAAAAACAAAGAATTATTTGTGTGGGGTGCGTTTTGTCATGATAAAAACTCTTAAATGACTTAAATTGATAGAAACAAAACAAAAAAAGAACCTTTACATTTTGATTGTTGATTGGACTTTGTGTCACGACTAATTCTAACTCGTGAAAAACTATTTTATTTATTCAATTCTAATGTTTCTATATTTATTGTGACAATTAGAATGATCTTTACGAGATAAAGAAATTTTTAAATTTTTTTTTTTTGAAAGATTTAAGTTTTGATTACTATTTAATTTCGTAAAGTATATACAGTCGATATATTCTAAAAAAAGGTGTAACTGAAAATCTTTCGAAATCGATATAAGAATGCCATTTGACTACATTGCCACATGGTGTATCTTTATCGAGCGCAACTGATCTTATCTTTCAGATATTTGGACCAAATAAATCATAATAGTGGTGATCATGAAAACATTTGAACCGCATATGAAGTTCCAGTCTTGATGTTTGTTGATTAGTTTACAAACATTTTTAAACTACAAACATTTCTGTTTTGATTTTTCCCGAGTATAAAGCTTTTTAATGAAATGAAAATATACTTTGTAGTGACCATTTTCCATTGTACTTTTCCAAAATAAATCTTACTAAAAATCTTACGATAAAACATTATTATTTTTTTCTTAATAAGATTAAAAAAATTCTTAGTTTTATTATTGTCATCAAAATAGATTTTGTGTAACAATTTCTTGCTTTTTTTAAGCTTCTATTTTATTATTAAGAAGTCAATTCTATTCTTAAGCTCATTAATTTTAAGCTTGTGGAAACAAAGATTTGTTATTTTTAAATGGATTTAAGAAGTTAAAAAAAAACAAAATGTTATATTCAAATAATACCATTTAAATATTATTTTTACAAAATATTTATTATACATATTTTTTTTTTTTTTTCCAAATAAATTATATACATGAAGTTAAGTTATGGGTGCTTTATTAATCGCAGTACAATAAAGCTAAAAAAAAAAGATCAAATTTCGAAGAAAAAAATATAAAATAAATTTCAAACTTGACATTGATGAATATTTGCTTTGAAAGAATTTCTTCGTTTTTTCCGTATTGACTTCTAATTCTTAAATTGGAAGTTACATAAGTTATTTTCTAAATAATAAGAAGAAAAAAGTAAATATATATTTTTTTTTTTCATAACTTTTTAAAATTTCTTTCTTGTTAATATTTTATGTCAAAACATAACAAAATAACTAAGTATTGTTAAATTTAAGAATTTCAAATATCTCTTAACAGAAAAAAAAAAATTAATGGTGATTAATCATTTCTCTCCCACAGCAGCCTCCAAATTGAAACGAAAAAAAAAAAAAGTATATTTTTAACTGTAACAAATCAAGTAATTAGATTTTGACATTTATTTTGATCGTGCGTAAAATTAAAGTAATTAATAAGTTTACACTATTCTTTCATTGAAAAGAAAATTGTTAAGAGTAGAAAAAAATGTTTATTATTTTTTTGATTAACCAATCATTTATGTTTCTCATATAGCGCTAACTAACAGACAAATTTGATTTTTAATGATTATTTTAATGTGCGCTAATTTAATTTTTTCTTCTTAAGATTATTATATTAAATAAATCGAAACATGGCCTGATAAACTAACAATACTTATTATTTACTTATGAAGTTATTTGTTACTTCAGCTGTAAATTATCCTTTTTACTAATATTAAATACGTAGTCAACCTTTGAGTTTTCTTAAAAATGACAAGATCATCACGGATAAGAAATTTTTAATGAAGTTAGAACAGCATTATTACAATGTTAATTCGCTGGATTGGGTATTCTACATTTTATACATCACATTTTCACATATAGAACAAAGATATATTGAGAAGTCTTAAAAAGCCTTATTGCATGTTTTTTATAAATTAAATTTATGGTAATTTTTATATAGTGAAAAAAAAAAAATTCTCTATGAAACGTGTAGGTTTCTTGTTTTAAGCTTTCTTCTTGTAAAAGGTAATGCAATAAAAATTGAAATAAAAAGCAGATTCTCCCAGGAGAATCCGTCAAGCGTAGATGACGCATCATGTTTATAGAAATAAGAATCATTTATAATTTACTGATGTAACATTTATCTAGGAAATTTTTATTCAAAAAAAGAGATATAAGGTAAGAGTAGACTTGAACTTTTGTTATTCAAAGAGATGAGATGAGAGTTGACATAAAGTAAATTTTACAAAATGAGTTTTGGTATTTTACCTTTCTAAGTATGACTTTAAAACTTAAATCCAAATAAAACTTACTAAATCTGTGTATTTTGGGAAATTTAAGAATAAGTTTTTCAGTGATATTTGAAACATACAAAGTGAGGAAATTATAATGCACAAATTTCCTTTTTTTATTCTTAATCAAGCATAGTTTCTATTATAAATTCAAAGCCTGGTAATTTTTTTTATTAAAATTCTAGTGTTTCATAACTTTGATTCCTATAAAGCTTCAAAAAAATTATTATCTTTAATAAGAATTTTTAAAAATATTGCATTCAATCTGTCTATATGTCATTGATTTTTAAAATTACTTAGGTTTTGATAAAATATTTTGGTTTTGTGAATATTCTAAACTCCAATAAGAGAATATAGAAAACCGATTGTTGATTAAAATGGAAAGTTACTACTAAACAAATTCTGTATCCAGACTTAATAAATCTTTAATAATCTAAACGGACCCTAAAAAGTTCCCCTGCAAAGAAACACATAAAATTTTAATAAAAGTTTTTGTTTTATAAACGTTTATCATTATTGTGGTTTTCTCATTTAATTTTTATTATATTTTGTGGAAATTAAATTTTGTAAAAGAGACTTGAATATAAAATCAGAATAAAAAACATATCAGAATTAATTCAAGCGGAAGGAAGTTTAATTATATGTTTATAAAGTATATATATTAATTTAAATTAAACCTAAGAAACATATTAATAAAAACAAAAAAAAACTAAGTTAGAATAATAAAAAAAAAAAGTGAAATTATATTAATTTAATTTATGAAAACCAGCTGGTGGTTTCTGCATTTCAATGTTATACAACTTTGTTAGAATTAATGAGTTACAGAAGACTTAGCATTTGATAATAAATATATATATTTGCCCTTTAGGCAAACACAAAAAAATTATCGTGAGAATAAAGAATTAGCGAAAAATTAAAAAAAAAAAGTAACATTTTAGTTTTCGTAAATTTACAAGAGGAACGAAATAGATTTTATGCAATCTATCCTAAGTTTTGCTTAATAAATCATTAGAGCCTCATCACACTATACTACGTATACTATTAATTAACTAGGTAGGTTTTCATTATTAATTTAGAAAAAAAAAAATGTTACAGAACTTGATAAACTTTTCTATAATTTTTCAAATTTATTTTTTAAAATTAATATTTTCCAAAAAAAAAATTTCATATATCCACTATCTACGTTAATAAATCGTTAAATACTAGGTCCCAGCTTATTTTTATTCATAAATTAAAGATTTCAAATTACCGAATTCATTTTATCAAATTAGTAATAAAATTACCTTTATCATAAAGTGTAACCAAAATAATGTCCCGTGTTGGTTTTTCGAAAGTCGTGAATGTGTGATATAAAAAAAAGAAGAAGAAGAAATTGAACATATTAATTTGAATCTAAAATCATGAGATTCTATTTTTAGTATATTTTATAAAGAACAAAAAAAATAATTTATTATGGAAAAACTTTATGTATATAATAATATTATTTTTATTTTATGTTACAATTTTTTCTTCCATTGTTAGAACAATTTGTAAGAATAAAAAGTTTCAAAAACTAAAAAAAAAAATAAGTTCATGCAATTATTATAGCTTAGGGATAATTATTTTTTTTCATTTTTCTTAGATATTATAAATTTTCTAAAGTAGTTTGAAGATGTGTTTATTTCTTTCAAAAAAAAAAAAAAAACAGCTCACAAAACATAAGATGTCAAGAAAATAAGGAATATACAGATTAATTCTCACGATAACAATATGTATAGTATATGTGTATATTTTCAAAACAACAATTGTCTAGAAAATTGGACAAAAATTATTCAATCGTAAAGAAAATATATTATTAATTTTTATATAATATATAAAACTTTTGGCAGATGGTCTTTTTAAGAATAAGAAAACCATTTTTTTTTTTTTAACATAAATAATAAATTAGGTCTTATTATTATTTATGCCCGGGCTACATAGAATTGGTCATATAAATATAAAACCAAAATTGAAATTAAATTAAAAAAAAAAAAAAATGTTCGTGGGATTCTTCTTCCTCAGGTGTGACGTAAGTTTGGTGATAATTTCAAATGACGTGTGATGTTTTGATATTTTAATTTACATTGTTTTTTTTTTTTTTCATTTATAAATATTCAATTTTGTTTAACTTATAGATCACGCAAAGTTTCATGGTTCAGAATTATAAATCGCAACAATAAATATCTATTGTTTTGAGAATTCTTATAATCTAAAAATAGAATAGAAGATTTATTTTTATTTATTCACTTATGTTTTTCAGAAGAAATTAAAATTTCCAATGGAAAATTTTTGGTTTTTTTTTTATTGTAGGCATTACCCAGATTTGCAAAAAAAAAATTATGGTAATTGAAAACTATGTTTATTTATTATTCATGATTATTAATTAGATTGTAATAATACTATATATAATTTTTAAATTGTTAGCTTAGTCATATAATTTTAAAGAAGCAAATTAAAAAAAAATAAAATTATGAAAATTAACGACATTGATTTTAAAAACATAATTGTAAAAAAGATAATGATATTTTTTATATTAATGTGCAAATTATAATATTTAGGTAATATTATTTATTATATTATATGACAAATTTGTTTTCATTAAAAATATTAAATAAAATTATCTTCAATAATTATTTATAAATCATCACTCCTCTTTTATTCAATGAATTTTGTAATTATACATAAGTATGATATAAGTATGAGCAAAATTGACAGAATATGTATTAATAAAATAGATTAATATTAGATTTCATTAAAAAAAAAGAAACATTTAGCAGTGGTTTGTATAACCCATGAGGTACAAGATTTAAAGTATTTATACTATAAAATTCCACTCATTGACTTTAATTGGGCAAAAAAAGATACAGATTATGATACTAGCATTATTCTAGGACTATATGCATACACCACAGTACTTACCATCATTTGTAAACTGCTATTAGTGCATATTATTATTGTGTAATTGTATTTATTGAAGCCATTTTTCATTGCTCTCAACCAAAACAAAAATTATAGTTTTTTAATACTTTTAAAATGCAATTTTATTTTTTATTTATTTTTAAAATTGCTTTATAAATGAAATATTTAATTTTTAATAATTTTTCATATTAAAAAATAAATTGCGGAAATAAAACGAAAAAAAAAAAATGTATTGCTGATTTACCAAAAAGGTCATCCGTCATCATCATCACATCCTCAAATTTTTTTTGTTTTTAATTTCTGCGGGCAAAAGTTAAAGACAAAAAACTTTAACCGCGAAAAGCTTTTGTTTTATCTTAACCAAAAATAAAATGATGAGATTTCATTTACGAAATTTTTCAATAGAGTGGTTATTTACATGTAATATTCGTATACATTTATAACTATTTTATTTCGTTATTTTTTTGAAAAGTAAAAGTATTACAGTGATAAATGATTTTTTTATTTTTAAATTCTAATTACCTAGTTAATTTAAAGTAATTTTTTTTTTCTAAACAAATAATTTCAATGATTAAAAATTGTGTTACGAGAAAACAATATTTCTTTTTATATTTTAAGAATTTCTCTGAACATGTATAAAAATAAAATATTTGGCCCCTATCTGTTGTCCAAAGACAATATTAATTTTTTTTTTTCAAAAGCACTATTGAAAGTTCTAGGTGGTGAAACAACTTTCATAATATTTTATTTCTAATGAAGTAAGGGTTATTAGAAATGATTGTTTTTTAATGTCTGAAATTTTTTTCCAATGTATATGTCCAATGTATAGCAATTTTAATTGGTTTAGGTGAATTTTTACGACTTTTTTAATTTTTTTTCTTCAAATACATATTATTTTTAATGATCTAAACCATCTAATAGCAATTTCTTTCAATCTGTTGTGCCAACTTTTAATTTTTTTGTTCAAAGTATAGTAAATAATTAGATCAATCAATCATAAGATTTTTTTTTTATTATAAATTAAATAAATTTTATGTACATAAAAAATAATATAACGAACATATAATTCCAATTAAAGTACCACCTAACCTATAAAAATTTTTTTTTAAAGTCAGATTTATTTCATTGGAAGTATTTAAGTATTTAAAATAAAAAAGTATGCAGTCAATATAAAAGTTGATAAGTTAAAATTAAAAATTAATGAGATAACTTCAGAATCTCAGAGTTATATTACACACGTTATGTAAGGTGAGCAAAAACCGAATGATTTTTACGATCAGAGATATTTCAAATTAGTTTTGTATGGATCAAACTGATTATTGTAAATTCTGTAGAGAACTGACAATTCAATTATTTCACGACGGACGACTGATAAAACAAATAGTGAAAAACTTCTAGAATATAGAAAAATTCAAAAGATTAAATTAATCACAAAACTAGGAAAATAAAAAATAAAATAATAGTTTAATATTCTTTTTATATGCATCTTGGTAAACCAGAAAATCAATTTAATGAAAAGAACTGTAACACTATTGTTACATCAATATAAATTGCTATTTTTTTTGTTTTTTTTTTTTACTTAAATTGTATCTGAACATAACATAAATTATGCTCGTGCCAAATGCCTCTAAGAAAAATAGATTTTTATTGAAAAAATAAATATGTACAAATAGTAGAAATAGTTTGTATGTTATGCTGACTGAATTTTAACGATTCTATTTGAAATACTAAAAAAAAAAAACAAATTAAAAAAAAATCTCTAAAGATATAGTAAAAGTTTAAAAACTATTTTATCTTGTGTATAATACAAAACAACAGCCTCTCTGTATAATTCATCTTATCTAATCTATATGTTCTTTTTTAATTTTTCATCCAATATTCAAATAAACATAAAATAAATTTATTACATAAAAAAAAATATATCAAACACAATTATACATAATAGTTAAGGTTATCAGTGATTAACTAATAATAAGCTAACTTAGGAATACTATTGTGATTGACTTGAAATTTCACAAATACAAACTTATACAATCAAAAGACGGATTGAACCTTTGTCACTTATTCCTTTCGACGTGATCAATTTAATTCTTTTTTGTGGATGTAAAAGTTTTCACCTAACTCTAAATTTATGTCCACATCAAAAATATCTTTTCCATAAACATTAAGAGAGATAAGTACGATTTTGTAATAGATTAAGCAACATATTTTTTTTAGATAATGCAAATTATAATATCTAATGTTTGTCGCATAATTATCTAACTTTGGGTTTAAGGTTGAAAAATTACGAACCCTTTTGCCTGTTTGTGGTTTATTGTTATTATTATTATTATTTTTTCTTTGTAAAGCAATTTTCAACTTTTTAATTCATGTACTTTTTACAAATTTAACATCATAATTAACCACTGAATTATGTGACTAAAATAATTATTTTTTTTTACTTATAATATTGAGCTTAAACATTTTCATAGCGTTTGCTTCCTGATTATTTTTATTAACATTAAAATTATGTACATTACATTTTTTTAACAATCACTTTTTCTGCGTACTTGAATTGTAATAGTACGGAGCAGAGCATATTGCAAAGTCATATTTTCTTAAGAAAAATTTAAAATGGAGCAAAAATAACAATTATTTCATTGGTAGAGTTGAAAAATAAATATTGTTTGGAATCCTGGTGAATAGTTTTCAATTTCTATAATATGACAAGAGGTGTTACTTTTTTTTGATTTTGAAAATACATTCATTGTTAAATTATTCAAAATTTATTTGGTCTCGAGTAGAAGAGTTTTTCATCTAAAAAAAAAGGTACATGCATAATGTGAGGGATGATGGATAATATGATAATATAGTATGGCATGGATATAATGAAATTATTCAAAGTTGTTCAGAAAATTACACAAATTTAAAATTCCAAGCTAACGGCCCTGTAGACTTATGTTTTAGATTTATTTGTGATCTCAATAAATATTTAAAAGTTTAAAAAATCTGGTGAGGCTCCACCATGGAGTTTATAATAGTTCTAGAATCAAACAAAAAATAAAAACCATTATTTGGTATATCAACATAATCACTATTTGAACTAAATAAAATAGTTAACTTCATTCCTATAATAAAATTTTTTAGTACATACATGCGGGTGCATAGAGATATATATTGGCGCTTTATATAAAGCAGATCAAATTTATATTTATATTTTATAACTATTAATGATTATGGTCGCCATTTATTTAGAAAGGAAAAAAAATATATATGTATAGTATAATATTGTAAAATAATAGAAATAACAATAATTGCGCAAAATATACTGTTATTGTAATTTATACATGTTGTACATGTATACATAAAATTTATACAGAATAAATATAAATAAAAAATAATAATAATTTAGCTTCTGAAAGACGTGATTTACTTGCTTTTTAGCTAAATGGTATAATTTAAACAAAGTAAATCTGCTAATAGGCTCACTTTATTACATGAGCGCAAATTTGAAGTAATTAAAGAAATAAAACTATTGTATTTTTTTTTTTGTTTAGATGAACTTTCAAACTTTAAGAATCGTTCAAATATTTTAATGAAAAACCAATGCGGCTTTTTAAAAAGTTTCTCTCGTCTGGAATAAAAATTTTTATTACTTTTAAAATCTTATCCTAATTTCTTCTTTTTTTTTGCCTCGATGTGTTTGGAGATGCCCTTTTCATTTTTGGGTTGAAAAGATTTTTTGTTGGTTATTTGAAAAAATAAGTAGTAGGAATTAAAAGATATTTATCTCAAACACGCCCAAATATAAATTTTTATTTTATTTTTTTTTTTTGTGATAAAAATCTGCACAGTATATTTTCGGAACATGGGTTTTATAATGGTTAAGCTTTTATATAATTTTAAATTAATTTTATTTTTTTTTGTATGAAATCAAGCACTCAGTATTCCTCTTAGGAAATCTCATTAAAAAAATTGTATTTCTTTTTTTTTTTATCACTTAAAATTCCCAAATGTAAACAATAACATATGTTTGATTGCCAGCACTTTTATGTGTCAAAAATAAAAAAATCAAAGACAGAGTTTTTTGTTTTTTTTTGTCTTAATCTTAATTTCTAAGAAAATCTGTTTGTTTTTTAAAGAAAAATTAAATTAAATTAAATGTAACAAAAAAAAAAAGAACTATTTCATTTATTTATAAAATTTTTTGTATAATTTACTTTTATGCTTGGCACGCGCCAATTTTCATAAAAAATAATTATAATCTTGTTTTTTTTTTTTTTTTTTTGTTAATTTATTTGAAAATTAAATCTTTATTTTTTCTAAATATGCGAAAAAATAAAAAATAAAAAAAGCTCAGAAATGTTTTTAGTTATGTGCGTTTGAGACATGAATCTTTGATTTTTACTTCGAAATGTTAGATGAAAAAATTATAAATTTTAAATTCAAAGAAAGTATTAGAACTGGTGTTATCAGTAGTTGTTTTCTTTTTTTTCAAGTTAAACGTTAATTAAATTCAAAAATATTCGCAGAAGGAAGTAATAGTGTGCAAAATCTCATCAGTTTAAAATTACTAAACCCCTTATACCTATACAGAATTCGTATGTAGAAGTTATACTGGTGAATGATCATTAACTTAATTCTAACAAAGATATGGGAATCAAACCCATTATAACCACCTGATAACGATAAAACACTCTATATGACAGTGCATGACGAATAACTGAATAATATCAATTGAAAATCTCATGTATTTAAAAATCTGTCATTTGTTCTCTGAATAATTCCAAGATTATGTAAGAAAAATGATAGGGATCCTATTAACATATTATTCAAATTATTATAGTTGATAAAATAATTTGATGACCATGTGAAGAATTCTCATGGTTAAAGAAAATTTAAATATATTTATTTGTTTCCTTACAAAAACTAGGTACCTAATTGCATTTCAATTTAAATTTTTGCATTCCAATGCAAATATGCATAATATTCATACACACAGGTAACTTTCAATTCTATTATCAATTTAAATAATTTTTCAATTAATGAAAATTCTTTTGGTCAATTAAATTAAATTGAGGGTTCTGTTGTTATTTTTCTCATCTGATAATTTGCCGCAAAATTGCCATTGCAAAATGATATATGTTCAAAGCATTTTAATTTACGTTATGGAACAAAATAAAAAAAAAATTGTTTCTTTCTTTTAATTTAAACAAACAAGTTTATTAATAATGATAATAATTTTTTATATTAATAAAATAAAAAACTGAGAAAATTCTGATTTTTCTTCTTCTTTTTTGTGTAAATAATTTTAATTCGATTTTGATTTCCAAGTCATATTTTTTTTTATTGAAAGTAGATTTTTATTATTTTCCAAAGTGATTTGTAGAATTTTATTTTATATTTTATAATAAAAAATTGAATTGGAATAGGATTAATACAAGTTTACTACATTATATTGCTGTGCTGCATTAATAAAAAAGTTCAAGTTAATTTTTTTTTATAGTTAAAACCATAACCAACTCATCTCCTTTTTAATTTTTTTTTTTTTTAAATGTTATGCAAGAATATTTTTTATTACCAAAATACATTTTTATTTAATTAAAAATTCTAAAATAAAAAAGCACTATTATATTATTGCAATGAATTCTGTTTATGTATTCATTGCTGTAGTACCGGTCGGTCATATAAATAAACACCTGCGATTATTGCATTTTAATAATCACATAATGTTAATAAACAAAAAAAAAGTAGGTACTGCTTCTTTTGATGTCACAATGATCTTTCGTAAGAAAAAAAAAAATAGGAAAACCTGTAATGTTTATTTATTTTTTTGAATATGATTTTTTCTTTAACAACTATTTATTTTTTTTATAGTTTTTTTTAAGACACATCAAAAGTATTTGAAAATCATCATAAAATAGAATTTTTTATGAACTTTTTTTTTATTTTTTTATATCTTCCAGAGGTGTTATTTATTTTACAAAAATTTAATCAATTTTTATACAGGAGTTATAGTATATTTTATGTTGCAGAGGCAGATGCAAAGAGATAAGCTCAGTGGTGCCAATGTTGTTTTATTTAATTTTATTTATGAAGAAAATTTCTTGAAATTTTATTATTTGCATTTTGGCCAAGAAATGTTTGTTATCTTACGTATCAACTTATCCAGATATTGATGATATAAACCGAATACTATAACTAAGAACTTTCATTTATACACATTTTTTTTTTTAGAATAGTCAACACATTTCCTGTTATATTATTATTCTTATGATTGAGGTCTAAATATATATGATCTAAAATAATATTAAAGTAATTATATGATTACTGAGATTTTAATACATACATATATATTATTTCACTTTTTGTCGGAGAATTTTGAAAACATACCGTGTATCCATGTATACTGAAAATATGATATACAATTAAAAAATAAAGGAAGTGAAGTTTGTATGAACAAGAAAAAAAAAATTAAATTATTATTTATATAAATATAAATTAATTAATAAGTAGATGGAGTAGATGTAATCATATTCCGGATGTTTTAATAAAAATATTGATCATGTCATCCTTCAATTTTAGATTTAAAAATTTCTATATTCTATAATACGGAATAAACATATTAAGGGAATATTAATTTTCTGGACTGTATAAAATTGGGTAGTAATATTGAATAAATTGCTTCAAGACCGAATATATTAAAAAAAAACAAATTACAAACTTGAAAATTTTCCAGGAGACCTTTCAAGTTCAATCTCAGTTAGACAAAATCAAAAATTTAGTTTAGTATTCTTTCATATGCTTTTTTTTATATATATAGTATATGCTTAGTTATGTTATGCATTTAATTCTTATATTTCATCTAAGACCTTATTAAATAGTGTGGTTTTTCAATAACCTATTCTACTTTTATATTCGTCAAATTATTTCCTTTGAAAAAAAATTAAATATGTAATTTTATTTGATTGTAAGTTGAAAAAAAAAAAAAATTACGCAATCAAGGTTTTACAATATCCACAAAAGGAAGAACTAAGAAAAAAATTAATTTTATGCTTTAGCACAGAAGTAAAGAAATTATTTTTACTTCCTTCCTTCACAAAACTAATCAAAAATTATGAAGCAGAAAATTTACTTCATTAAAGAAAACTTTTTCTACATATATTTTCATTACAGATTACATTCTAAAAGAATCTTAAAATTAAATTAATCTTATAAGTAAAATAAGTGAACTAAATTTTGGTCAATGTCCCACTCAATTTCAAGCACTTTAAGAAAAAAAAACTGTCAAATAATTAATTGAGAGACATTAAGTATGTTATACATATATATGATTAATACAAAAAAAAAAAGGAGCTCCAATGAAATTTGCCATTTGAATCTCATTTATTTATTTATTTCTGATTTATTATGATTTTGAACATATTTTTTATTGCAAATATATACATAAATGTATAAGATTAAAGTTATTGATTTTAAATGAAAAATTATTATTATTATAAAAGAACAAGAAGTGAAAAATTTTACAATCTTCATGAAGAAGCACTATATTGAAGCATAAATTTTTTTATGATTTTGTATTTATCACGCCTCTTGAAAAATTACTTAAAAATTTTTAATATATATTGAATTATGAAATGAAAATTAATTAATTCTGATCATAAAAAATGCAAGAAGAGATCACTTAACTTTGTTTGAATGACTTCATTTCAGATTGTTTTGAATTATGAAAAAATAAAGAGAACATTATTTTTTGTCGGCCCTTAACCTTTAGTCTAATCTGTGTACATTATGAATTCGAGGTGGCTATTTATATATTTTGTTTTCTGCGTTTGGCATACACCATCTGGACAAAGTGATTGACAAAGTTTCCAACAATTTACCACATTTTTTTTGTAAGATTCTTTGATTTATTTTGTTTTGATAGGCAATCAATATTTTTTTCTCTCTATATATACTTTAAGCTTAATTAAAATTATTGAAAACATATAAATTTTTTTTTTGTTTCGAAAATGTCTTAATTAACAGAATTTTAGAATACTAAAGAAGGATGCTGTGTGATCATCAATTTGTTGATTAGGATTTTATTGACAATATTTAAAAAGAAAAATAAAACAAACAAAAATTATACCTACTAGTATACAGTTGATTAACTTTTGAATTTTAAATTAAGAAAATTAAATGCACACAAAAAAAACAACGTATAACATCTCTAAAGATGCAACAGATACGTAATAAAATATTCTGGTTTTTTTATTTTATTTTTTTTTTTGGAATAAATGTTGTAAAATATGCCCTTTTTAGCTCGTGTCGTATTTTTTATATCTTTTTTTTTCAGCATAAATTTAATTTTATGTTAAGGAAAGATGTCCAACTTATCTTGTGTACCATATATGAATATATAAATATACTTTAAGGTTCAGCATAAAATGGGTATACTTTATGTTATAAGGTTTTTTTATTTTCTTCTTCAGTTTGCTTTTCGAACATTTAATATCTGCAGGGAATGATTGTTTTCAATATTTTATGTGTTTTTATTTTAAATTTTTTTATTTTTCTTTATCGTTTTCTTTATTTTCTTTGTTACTTACTAACTATATATAGTGTACATATTTTTATGTATTTTCTTTTTTGGATCATTATTGTAGTATGTTTCTGATTAAAGTATATTGATCCTTGAATGGGGTATTTAATCGAGTTTTTATTTCGTGGGTGTTTATTTTACTGCCGCAAAATAAAACTAACTATATTATGTTTTTATTTTAATTTAAAATTTTCCATTAAATTATAAGTAGGTACGACTGTTATATTTATGATATAAGTGCATGTACATATTATGAATATTTTATTAATTTCATAAAAAATTATTTATCGAAATTAACTTTCAAGTTCCAGAAACAAAAATATTTGCGAAAATTTATTTATTTTTTATTTAAGATTTGTTAAACTTTTTAAGGAGTATTTAATTTCTATTGATGCGTGAAAAAGAAACTTTTTTGTGAAATGTTTTCCAGCAGAATTATAAATATACATTTTTACTAATCAACAATTGTTTTTTATAATAAAAAAATCTAATTACAAATACTCGAGGGCATAATTTTCTTAAATAAGGAATCAATAAAATGTTATATGTTTTTTTTTTAAACCTTTAAAGGCCAATTAGCGTTCTGAACTTGAACAGTAAATTTTGCGCGCGTAAAAATATAACAAGTTTTTTTTAATATTATTTTTCTTACGTTCACTATCTTTTTTAGTAATGAAAATAGATGTACTTACATACATATCTATGCTTCATAATTTACTTATGTTAACTACGTATCATCAACAAAATAAAAAAAAAAGAAATACTTTGATTCCAAAAATAGAACCCAATATGAGTAAATGAAAAAAATATATATATTTATATATATTTATTATAAATAAACGTTAACGTAAAAATTCATTTTTAATTCTTATTAAAAAAAAAAAAAATCAGCAAATATAGTTTTTTTTTTAAGTTATATATTTTATATTCCATTTTGCGCGCAATTTTAAATTTATGGATAAAATATTGAGTTTTATTTATAGACATACATAGTTCAGATAAAGTTGGACAAAATGGAAAATAATATTCTAAGACTAGGAAAAACAGCAACCATATTTGCGCGCATTTTTATAAACATATATTTTTATTTATTAATTTTCACTGTTTAGACTTAAGGTTTGGCGACTTAGGAGTGATATTATATCCGAGCAATAGAATTATTAATTTTATTTGTCTACTAAGATTGTAAAGAAAATCATTATTAAATAAAAGTAGTTGTTAGAGATAAAAAAAGTATTGTAACAACATCTAAGCTAAAAAATTTCACATTATTTCCACATTTTGCAGTAAAGGAGGAAAAAACAATTGTGGTTTTTACTCGAACTCCAACACTTAAATCCTTATTTTCTAAAAAAAATTTGTTCAATTTTATTTAAAAATCATAAATTTTAACGAAACATTGCAATAAGAATAAAGTAGAAGCTTTTTTTGGCGCCAAAAAAAGAAGTAATATTTTAAAAGAAGAATTATTTGTATGCGCGCATTTATATATATATTTTTTTTGTTTTATTTTTATGCTCTTAAAATCTTTCAATAGTGTACTTTAATGCTGCAAGCAGCATCACAAACAACATAATTTCCAATTTAGATTGATGTCTAGCCATTAAATGACATCATGCCAATTCTTCTTTGTATATTCTCTTATATAGTTGACAATTATTAATGGATTTTCTGTTTAATGTTCTTAGTGGCAATTCGATAATTAATTGTGCAAAGGTTTTGTCATTACTTCTGAAGAAAAAAAAAGAAAAAAAAACAAAAGACATAAGACAGAAACTTTTTTACAAACATTATTTATTTTTATTTAAGAAGAGTTTACTAAATTCACCCTTTCTAGAAACATACAAACGTTTTTAAGAAAATATTGATAAACCGACTTTTATTTGAAATTTAATTTTATTAAAAACGCATCAAAAATAAAAGTACGAACATTGTCAAAAACTCTACGAACAAATTTGAAATAATAATTCAAATAATTCTTTATAGATATTTTATAGCTTGACACATCAAAATTGATTTATTACCTGGAATAATTAATACCGACAACTGTTGGGTTTTGAGATAACTTTATGTTTTTATATTTTTATAGCACGTGTTATTGTTAAAAGTATTGAATTTCCTCGAATTGTGTATAAGTCGGCAAAATAAGAGTTTTTTTTTTAAGTCACAAAGCATAAAAGAAGGATTATGTATGTTTTTAATAAAAAAAAGAACCCCAAATTTACAAAAGGAGAGCAATTAACTTTTAGCAGAATTATAAAAAAATAAAAATAAACACCATAAATTCTTGGAATAAGCTTTAATTTGAAATATTATTTTTATATATCGGATAATAGGTTCGTTCTTAAATAAATTATGGATGTTTATGCTTCATGCCAAAATTATAAATAAAAATAAAGTAACTTAATACCATAGAAACTAATTGAATTTAGAGATTATATCATCGAACAGGTTAAAATAAAATTTGAAAAATTTCGATTTATAAATCTCTTTTTTTTTGCTTTAAATATAACTTCACCTTTATTTATATTGAAATTTAGTTCAACAGGAACAAATATTTTTTTTTTCTAAAAGCTTAAACAATTTATAAAATCATTAAAACATTATATGCTAATAAAATATTAATATTGTGTTATTTATTCGCTGATATAATGAGCTAATGCAAAATCACATTTCCTCACAATCTAATATATGATTTCGAAAGATATTAGATTAAGCTTCCGATCACCTTTAATTTCAGTTTTCCATCTCTTTTGTTCTGTGCATTTTCTAATTTTAGTTCATTTTTAAGACATGATTATATGGGGGCAGTGATCATTCAATGCAGTAAAGGGCAAAGTCTCTCAATCATATGTGACGTTTATCTATAATTTGTATTATTTATTATTTATGATTTTTTAATGTTATTTTAATGTAGAATTTTTTTTTTCTTAGCACACCCCCAAGATATCTACATATTTACATATCATAATTTAAATGCAATTAAAGTAATTTATGTTTTATTCAATAATTTTTATGCTTTTTCTTTATATGCTTAAGATCAAAGTGCATTTGTCACATACATTAAAAAATATAAATTTTATCTAAATATACATTTACGTTTATTATGTGGACTTTTTTTTTTTAATATTTCAAATAATAATCCTGTACTTGATGGTCAGTGTACTTATTTGACCAGCTTTTACGTTGTATACATACATATGCGATTTGGAAAGTTGTTAAAATTTTCGTGATTTGTGTACGAAATTAAAAATATAAAAGTATACAAAAATAAATTCGAATGCTATAAGAAATCTCTGCTAGTTTTAACATTTATATCAGAATAATTTACCCGCCATTTTTACGGAATTATTCATATAAAGATATTTGTTGCATTATAAGTTTTAAAACTACAAACTAAACCTCTTTTACCTCTCAGTTACCTTTTTTTTGTACAAAATATTATTGATTGACAAACGATTTTTTTTTCTGCTAAAACTGGTTTTCGATTAAACATTAAAAAAAAAAAATTGTGTAGAAGAATAATAATCAAAACAGAATTGAAACTTTTATATAAAAAAAAAATATATATATTACATTTATGTATCTTGCTATTATATGGTTTGAGAAACATAAAATTTAAAGGGCGAAAATTTTAGCACGAAACTTTTTATTAGTTAAAAATATTGAAAGTTTTTTTTTTCTTGGTATTGAATTTTGAGTTAAAAACTTTTTAAATTCATGGTCATTATTTGTAGAAAATTGGTTTTAAAAATTTCGAAATTTTCAAAATCTAAAAGTTAGACACTGACAATACTTATTGCTTTGATTTTTTGGGATAATTCTACTAAACTTTGTCTCCGAAATTCTATGAATTGAACTGCTTCGTGTGTCCCTTTAGTTCAAACATTGATTCATTTTTTTCCCAAAAACTTAAAACCTTATTAAACATTATTAAATAATTTTAAACGCTTCATTTATTTTTTGCGGTATTTAGTTTTATTAATTCAATGATCACAAAAATTAAGAAATATATGCAATTTAATATTGTACAATCATCGCAACATTTATTATCAGCAACATTTTCTTGTTTTATTTCGTACTTGTTGTTAGCAAAAATCCCATGAGATATTTATTAGCAAGAAATGTATAATGCAAATCAAAAGACTTAAGCGCGAAACTTTTTATTTTATTCCCCAATATAAGAAATTTTATAGTAAAGCACATTATTTTTCTGAATATTAGTAAAACTACTTTATAAATTATACATATATATAGTCTTTTATCCAAATACATAAATAAATGTTGGATTAATAAAGTTTGATAAACTCCCGCCATAGTGCTTAATTTGCAGAAAAACTTTGATTTTTCTTCTGTTGTTTTATGTTTAAAATGTATCTAAAAAAAAAAATTGTGTTTTTTAACAACTTGGGTGTTTTTCTTAGCAATAATCATCATTAAAATGATGATAAAAAAATATAATTATGTTGCTTGGCTATAATAAATTCAATATTTAATCGCTCATATCGAAGAAGGACATTAATTTAATTATCTGAATTTTGTTTTCTTAAACGTATAAACCATTCCATTTCATTATGGGAGGGTAATTTTGTGTGTTTAAGGAGGTGGAAAATTTATAAAGTTTTCTTCAACCAAGTTTATAGTTTGTTTGCTTCTTTTGTTTGGCAATCTTTTGCCAGTTGGCTAGCGATTATGTGCGTTTTATTCTTTGAGGCTAGTTTCTACTAGTAATTTAAAATGTATTTTAACAAATTTATAAATATGTTCTTAATCGCAAATTTTTATTTTTTGTTATGAAAGTAAGGAACAAAATAAAAAATCGAAAACAAAATTAAATTAAAATATACACTTAGAACTAATGAAAGAAAAATTAAGAAATAAAGAATAAAGAAAATTAAATTAAAGTTTACCAACTTTAATTATAAGTTTTTTTTTTTTATTTATTTAACATGAATTTTAGCTCTTAGTATCTTTAATATTAATATATTTTTTAATGTTGAGAGAGCAAAATAGTATATTTTATTGACCGTAAAAATTATATCTTGAAGAAGATTAAATAAAAAACTCAAAGAGACAATTAAGATGAGAATTTTGGTAATTTCGAATTCTTCGAGTTCATCGTATTATTAGCGTCATCACGAAACATACAAGATGGCCGCCAAATCACCATTATTGTTATTATTATTTCTTTTTTTTAGATTTCTTATTAACTTTTCTACATCAATTTTTATAAGCCTTTATTTTTACCATGATCTTAAGAAAATAGTATTTGTGTACTGTTGATTTGATCTAAGTACAATTTTATGAATTTTTAAATATTATATGTGGAAAGTATATGTTCCAAAAATGTACTGTCATGGCTAGGGTGATGTTCATTCGATTTGAAATATGTAATAGTATTTTAAAATTTTATATATTCTTTTAAATGCAAATTCAAATCAAATTTATTAACTTCATAATTCAACTACATAAAACCACTAAATTCTTTCCAATCAAGATTGAACCAAAATCAGACAAAAATAGTATTAATTTAATATATAGTTCAATTTAAGTGATAACGTTTTTGTGAATTAAATTATACTTTTGTCGTTGTAACAAAATCATATTAAAATTTAAAATTCACAATAAGAAAAACAATTTATTATTTTCTCATTATTTTTATATTTACCTGTATTTTTTTCTTTTTTAGTGAAAACAAGTTAAATTAATACAGGTAAACCGTAAATACACGGCCACACATTCACATCGAAAGATCGTTGTTGTTTATAATAACATTGCATCACTTATACACAATCAAAAACCTTAATAATAAGAATTTTCGAAAGAAAAACGTGATTTATTTTAAAGAAACTAAAATGTTGGAGAATATGAAATTTGTTTTTTCGTTAATACCGACCGTAGTAAAAGAGAGAAATATAATGAGAATTTTTTTTTGTTTTGCTTAAGACATTTGAATGTTTTGCTCAGTTTTAAAAGTGACTCCAAATTTGTAAGTTAAAAATACGGCAGAAATGCAAATAAAGTAAAAAATTGCGCCTTAAAAAAAAATTACATTAAAAAAATATAAACAAAAAAAAAACAAAAATATTTTTTGTACATGACATAAGATTACTATTGGTGTACAAAAAAGAAAAACAAAATACAAAAAAAAATTATTAACTATTAATAAAAAAAAATTATGTGAATTAAATTTATGTGGAATTATGAATATATTTTTTTTCTCATATAAAACTATCTACAACTGTGCAGCATAATATATCTTGATTTTTTTTTATTATTATATTTTTTTTACATACATTAATATAATAATTAATAGAAAAGTGAATGGAAAAAAAAAATTTTTTTTTTGGGAAGTGGATTAAAAAAGAAAAATCATTAACAATTAGAATATTACTATGTCAAAATTTGATTAATATCTTAGAAAATAGAAAGAAAATTTATTTATAACACCAATAATTAATAATATTTTCTTTTAATTAAATAGTGTGAATTAAAATCTATATAAATTGTGACATCATCGTTGAAGAATTTTACGTCACAAAATTATATCTGTTGTCAATAACTAATATTCAATTGATATGAAAGTGATTGTATAATATAAAAATAAATTACTAAATGTCACAAATCTTCAAACATACTAAAAAATTAATGAATATATGCGTTGAAAACTTACATGAATGTCTTTAATACATTATGTTACAAATTATGTTAAACTAATTTCAAACATAATAGAATTTAATATTTTATATTGAATGAATAATAATAATTGTATTAAAATAAAACGTGATTTGTTAATGATATTTTATTTTTTGGCAATAAAAATTAATTATATATAAATCTAAAAAGCAAATTCAATAATAAAACATTTCTAACAATAGTAATAAATTACTTTATTACAATTTTGTTAATCATAATTTTTATTTGTTACACACTAAAAAAAAGTAAAAAAATATTCATGCTTTATACATAAAATTATTACAATAATTGTTTATAATTTTGACACTATAAACAAATATTAGAATTGTGGTGGTAATGATAGAATACCGATAGAAAGTGTGGTGAAAAAGAAAAACATACTATATTTGTTTATAATTCTTTGAGAAATTTTTTTAAAGAAATATAAAAAAAAGAATAATACAATTTACTTAGTGACAGAAATGTTTATTTAATTTATTAATAAAGAATTATTGAAAACACAGATAGAAAGTGTGGTGAAAAACTATGTTATAATTATTTCTTTTTAATTAAAAATAAAGTGCATTATTCGTTAGTTTACTATAGGATTAATGTTTAATGTAAACAAATAAAATTATGATAATAATCTCAATTGCAAGAAGAAATTGATATACCTAACTTTGAACATGTATGAATTCAAAAATATTGACATTGAAATGAAATAATATCTTCGAAAAAAAAAAAAACATTAAAAACGTTCTGAACTATAAAAAACAAATGAAAATTACATAAAAATATATTTTTTTTTGTTCAAGAATCTTTTTCTCACTTTTTTTTTGGAATATGCTTGCAAAACAAAAAAGTACACCTTGCACCAGGTTCTAGATTAACGAATTCTCACCGTAAACAAGGGGGAATTTATAGTTATTTGAAGAAGAAGATACCAAAATGTAATGTAATTTATTTGACCAAAAAGTTAAATTGTTTCTTATATGAATAAACATAAAAAACATTTTTTTTTTCGTGGGGTGACAGGTGTTCATGGCATACAGAAAATTTGACTTCTTCTATCATAAATGAAGAGGGTGGAAGTCTGAATTTTTTTTTCCAACAATTTAGTTTTATTTTTTTGTTTTTTTCTTGAGTCATCATTTTATAAAGTCAAAGAACTAAAAAGAAAAAAAAAAATACGAACAGACAAAATAAGAAATTGTAAGAAAAAAGAAAACAATTTTTTTTTATACTTTATACGTACATGTGCGTAATGAAAATCACTCAAGTGTATAAAACAAAATATTGAATTGATAGTTATACATATGTGAAAACAAAATACATAATACTTAATGATTGTGGATTAATAAATAAAAAAAAAAAAAAAAATGGAATTAAAATTTTCAACACCTTATTAAAAACAAATAATTTCAAATTTTAATAATTACAAAAAAAAAAAGAAATAAATATAAAAAATTACTTTATTAGAAATCATTCAGTATGACCGTCTTAATGGAAAATCCTGATGATATTACAATTGATACAATAATTATTGGCGGCAACAACACTAAAAATCCATTGAAAAATGTCATCAATTTTAATATTGGTGCATTTTTTCAAACATGCAAGGTATATATTTTTGCTATAATTTATTCCAACAACAAATGTGGCTGTGGTGGCTATAAAAATTCGGTTATCTGTCATAGAAACAAAAATGTCAATTCATTAATTGCAGACAGGCATTTGAAAATAGAAGATTAATGCCTAAATGATTGACTTTGTGATACAGAATCTTTTTTTTAAGTGATTGAACACTTTCAACTCTATGAATTTATATTTTTAAAATTTATATCAAAATTTTTAATAAATAATTAATTTAACCTCCACTCTTTGATTTAATTAAATTTAATTTACATTGACCTAATTTTTATATTTTTCTTGCTGCAGAAACAAAGAAAGCCCAAATTTTTGTAACAAGAAAATATTAGTCATTTAATCCAATTTTTAATTAAAAGAAAAGGTTATAGTTTTCAATTTTCTTTCATAATTTATGTTAAAATTCATTCATATATAATACACATATAGATCGGTCATGTCTGGTTAATTAACTATATATTCGATTTTTGTTGATGAATGAACCATCCTACACGTTGGCCTGTTAAGTCGTCATTATTATTAAAATTACAAAATGAATGAAAATTGAGTTGTTGTATATATATGAAAACAAGTTACTATATAATATTATTAAAACTTTCATTAAGTGACAATTCTTAATGAAATAAAATAAATTGATTAATAAAAAAACGAAAAAAAAACACCCAAACAAAATTTTCTGAATTGCATAAATATGAAAATTTGTTTTTTTTTTTTAATTTCTAAATCCAATAGATCTTTGGTTGATTTTAAGATTTATGACTATTTCCCACCGATTTTGCGCCAGATTAGATTATAATATGTTAACTAAAATAACAGTTATAAGATTGTAATGTGGGAAGCAATCTTTTATTTTATTAAAATAAAATAGAAAAATATAGTTGCAAACGACATAGTGTTACTTTTTTCTTTAATTATGTCGTCTAAATAAGTGTAATGTGTAATGTATCAAAGTAATTATTTCCATATTTAAGGCTGAAGTTTTTTTTTTCATCACTGAAAATAAAAACTGTATATTGCTTAGTAAGTTTGAAATATCCATCAACAAGAACATCTAAGTAAAATGTCTCAACTATAATAAATATAACATTTAAATATAATTTACATAAGTATTAGAAATTCATAAGTTTTATCCCACATATGCTATTGCCTTTTACTTCAAAATAATTCCAAACATATTTTCTTTCTTAATATATATATATTCCATAAAAGTATACAAAACAAAAATTCTAAGTGGCGTTCAAATTATTTATTACCGCTAATATAATTTAAATTTAATTAATTCATAAAAATTCAAATTATAAAATATATATTATTTCATTCTATATATTCTACCAAAAAAAAAAGAAAAAAAAGATGTGTTAAATTTTGGAAGTACTAGTTTTGTTTTGCTTTAAAAGTGGGTGATAACGAAAAAGGTGTAAAAATAAAAAACTCTCACATATAAAAAGTTGTCGTTAAGGGTTTATCTGAAAAACTTCTGCGAAAGTTAAAACCAAAAGTAGTGTTATTTTTTATTTCAACACAAAATATAAATTAAATTCAACAAATTTTTGTTTGTTTTCTAGATAAAAGTAATAATAATATATAATCATGGTGACCCTTCGATTTTTTTTTTTGTTATATAAAAATAAAGTCATTAAACTTTATGCTTTACTATAAAAGAGACATTAAAAAAAAAAAAAAATTAGGACAATCATCTTTAACTTTCTCGAAAAGGTTTTCTTGTTATTTTTTTATTTTAATGTTAAAGAGATAAGACTGCCGCCGTCATATGTGTATATTGAATATTTTTGTCGATTTTTATTTTTATGTTTATTTAATACAAATTTTTTTTTTCATAACAATTTATTTTTGATAAATTAATTTTCTTATCAACACTATTTAAATTAGGAGGAAAAAAAATCTTGGTTTTAATTTGCATAACCAACATTTTTATTTTTTTGACATTTTTTTTTATGAAAGCAACAATCCAGAAATTAAGTAAAAAATTTAATTTTTATCATTTGGTGAGCGTAAAATAAAGAATTGATGAACCAAGTTAGAAAAAACTACTGTAATTTGTATGAGAATGAACATAATTAGAACTACTAGCTATAAACGATACACGATTTTTCTTTTGCCGATAGTAGCTGAATCTTGTAGCTGTATCTTGTGGCATAAGTGTTGGTTTGAAATTATCATTGATAGTATATTATTAGTGATAATATTTTTGTTATCAACCAATTTTCTACTATTAAATATTTTAATAAAATCCTAAAGCTTCTAATAATAAAAGCTTCAATGGAAACATAACGTTATCTACAAACAAAACATATTCACAAAAGTTTTACCCGTAAATATTTTTTTGAATAATATTATGTTATACGGATAATAAAATTAAAAAAAAAATAAAAAAAAAACTTATATAAAAAAAAGAGAAAAAATTCAAGTTTTAAACTGTTTCCCTGATGGAAACCAAATCACAATATTCTTAGGTGGTAAGAAATTTTTTGTTTTTTATTTTTAATCATGCAGAGTTAAAACGAGTTTTTTTTTTCTCAAAATAAAATTCATGATATTTTAGTTATTTAAATCAAAAGACTTAAGTAAGAAACTTGAATTTTTTTTGATTATTATATTTTTGAAAGAAAAAAAAAAAAATTTAAAATTAATTTAAACTTTTCGTTATTGTAATCAGATTTACATTACAATCAGTCAAGGAAATTTACCGTTGTAAAAAAAAATAAAATAAAAGGGTTTTCAATTTCCAAAGATTATTCATAAGATTATAAAATTTAAATGAAATGTATTAAACAAAATTTTCCTATAATTCTTTTATACTTATACAACACTATAACTATATATTTTAATAGGTATTTATGTAAAAAATTTGACACGTGCAGTGAAGTTGTACAAATGTAAAATTTATTTATATTTTAAATTTAATAAATTAGTTTCAATTTTCAATTAAACACTTTCCGAAGATAATAAATTAAAAATTTTGTAATTTTTCATGCCATTATTACCGAACTTATAATAGTCATAGATTTTCGATGGAAAGTAAAGTAAAATTAACACAAATCAAAGAATTTTGGAACTCGAGAGAGTTCACTCAAATAAAAAGTCTCAAACATAAATAAAAATCAGAAATTAATTTCAACGTTTAAGACGAAAAATATTAATAATGTTTTCATAGCAAGTTTATTATTGTGCATATTTCAAATATTCATGGAATTTTTAGATATTTCATTACCAGTTTATAGTTTATTATTATAATATACATATGTAATTTTTATTAAATTGAATTATTAATAAAAAAAAAATTTCTGTATCTAAGTTATTTGAAAACACTTTTTTTTTTTCAACAAAACCTAAATTTTTCTTTTAAGTTAATATTAACTTGTTGTCATTGCGTAATATCAAATTATTTTGAAATACAAGAAAAAAAAATTAATTTTTATGTTAAACTTATGAACATTTGATAAATTAATTGAACAATTACATTACTTTTTTTCATATATTACTTATTGTAAATTTTTTTTCTTTTATTGTTTTAACTAAAATAATAATTAATGAAATAAAATTATTTTTACATAATTAAAACAAGATAAAAGTATATTATACACTATTACAATAACCGTAAAAAAAATTAACTATAATTATAGTGAAAAAACATAAAAATTTCGTGCGCATGAATTGAATCTTAGAGAACTATAAATATCATATAAAGATAAAAAAATAATGATATCAGAAAACAAAATCTCATATGAATAAATTTTAGTTACAAGCATTAAGTTAATAAACATTTGGAAAATCCAACAATATTGGAAACAGTTTGATACACAGTCCTAAAAGTAAAGTTCCAAAGTTCCATGAAGAAAAATATATATTCTTTAAATTACCATCCAGGTTGACTCAATCGATTCATTATTCACTAAACTTTATTTCATTGGTTTGCAAAACATATGAGAATAAAAATTACTAGCTAATTTATTTAAAAATAAACATAAAAACTAATACAATGTTTAATGGTAAAATTTTCTCGTATAAGAATAATGCAAAAATAAAAACTTATGTCTATCTTTTAATTGCGAGAAAAAAAAACTGTTTTTTTATTTTGGTAAAACCATGATAGTTAATAAATAGTTTTTTTTTCAATGCTCGTAATTTTTCATTTTAAACAAAATATCTGAGAATTTAATTTAAACTTTCATAAAAAAAAAACAAGAAAATGTATAGTTAATTTGCATTTTTCAGATATACTCATTTTCTTGTAATAATTTTTTTTAATCATTTTACATTGTATAAAAGGAGAAACAATTTTTAGGAAACACTTCTTATATTTTTCCTACTTGTTGTAAGAGTTTGATGTCCTATCTAGATAACAGGAAATAGAGAGTTATGGTTAGAAATTTTAAAGCTGACAAATTCTCAAGTTTGAAAATAATTTCGAAATAAATGCATCATAGTAATTATCTTAGTCATTTTTTAAATGATAATTATATGAATTAAAACAGAAGATAGTTTGAAATGCGGTTGGAGTATTTGAAGTCCATAATTATTTGCTTTCAAATATTCAATTTTAAAATCATAATTGACAGTGGCTTGCTCTTAAATAAAAACCCAATTTAAAATCATTTTGGTTTTATTTAACTGTTAAAATTTTTAATTATAGGTATATTATTGTTGTTAAATTTATTTATTTTTAATTCAATAAGAGTGGCAAGGTCTGGGAAAAAGATTATTTAATTTCAACAAAAAATTAACAGATTTACCATTATTTTGAAGAAATTTGCTAAGATAATTTTTTTTTCCTTGTAACTAACTATAGTGCGATTGTGGCTATTTAAGATACAAAAGTTACATACTGTATAAACTATGTATTTTCTTTAAGTGAAAAATAAATGATTTCAGTTATTTGAAATATTTTTTATATCTGCTTATTATAAAATTAAATAATTTTAAATTATTTTATTCCAATATTATTAAGTCATGCATTGAAGAGACTTTACGATAAACTTAACACCGTTGATGATAAAAAAAATTTTTTTTTGTGGTAATCAATGACAGAATAAATTGAGTAATTACTCACGGTAAAGCCATTTAAAACATTACAAAGTCATTTAGAATATGATTCTTTACTAAAAATGTTAATAACGCAGTCTTACTGTGGTAATTATTTTACTTTAGATATTAAAATAACATTAATAATTAAATTATTTTTTTATTAAAATTCTTAATAACATAATAAATTATTTTAGGGAAGAAAAAAAAGAAAACAATATTTGTACGATAAAATAATTAGTCGATTGACCTCACCTTAAGCCAGTAAGTTCTATTAAATATCATCCAATAAGTTTTTTTTTTGCTTAGTTTTTCTACATAAAATCATGTAACCTACACATTATGTAATTATAATAAATACATTATACAACTAAATTTTTTGTAACTGAAATAATCATTGAAGAAATCATAGGAAAAAATGTAAATATGTAATTATTTATTATAGAAAGAAAAAGTGAAATTTTATCCATATTGTTTTTTGTTATTTTGACATTAAACCAGCCATCAAAATCAGTTATATTTGAATCCGAACGTATTCTATAGTCAGTCATAAATATAAATATAAATTTAAATATAAATATAAATCAATCATATTCTATAGTCAGTCATAAAAGGATGTTTTTTTTCTGTATATAATTTAAGCTCAATATGTTAATGCAGACAATATAAAAAATTCTAAACAAAGTATACATTGCGAGTGTGACTATAAACCAAAATGTATTCAGCTGGAGTTTAATTTCAATCATTTGTCAATCTAAATTAATCAATGGATTTGTCAATAATTTATGAAAAAAAATTTTATGAACATTGGAAGTATATATAAATAATTTTCAATCAAATATAAATCACAGTCCTTATTGTAATTTATACGAGAAACATATCAATTTTATAATTAAAATTATACTGAAAAGTTATTCAACCCTTTTTCAAAATGTTTACCTTTTATTTTGAAATTTACCTACATAAACAAATTTAAAAAAAAAATAAGAACTCAAAAGGATTAAATTATCTCCATATTACGTGATCAAATTACCGTAAAAGACAATTAGAACCATTACCAAGAATGCGTTTCAACAAATAAAACCCTATATAATGGAAAATTTTTTTAAAAAAAAGGGCAAGTGATATAATTAACTAAAATTTTCATAGAATTGTTTTATAAAGTTAAGAGGCCGAAGAATGGAAAAATACTATTGGAATAAAATAAAATATTAACGAAAACTACATTCGTGTTTTTCTTATGTGATTATATTGCGCAATTTAATTAAAAAAAATTTTGGATTTTATTCCACTCTACAATCTTGCCGAAACATAGTGTCTGAGTAGAATAGTTGATTCAACCATATTAATAATAATTTCGTATAACATATTTATTTCGTATAACGTATTTATTATTCTTCCTGAAAAAGATAATAATTTACAAAAAAAAATTGGGTATACCATTCTTGTATGAAAATTTATACTTTGAACATAATATTATGCGACCCTTAATAAAATCAAATTTTTGTACCTGTTTCATTGTTTTTTATTTATTTTTTTTTAAATAAACATCAATAAATAACAAAGTAAAATTAAAATTGTTTATCGAAAAATTTTATTGATGAAAATAAATTGCACTAAAAACCATGGTTTCATTTGAAAAAATCCAATTCATTTTTTGTTTCTCATAAAAATAAAAAAGGGTAACTTGTGAAGCGTTACCTACTAATGTTAAAAAAAACTTTCATCAATTTATTCAAAGAATATTTATAATGTTTTTTAATGAATTAATGTCAAAATAAATTATATTGTTATTTGTTATGAGTATGAATATTTTGAAAATTTTCTTAATATACTATTTTCTATAACAAATATAATTTTTCGGCATAAGAAAGAAATAGGTTTGGGAAATTATTTTATTATGTTAAATTGAACTGATAATCATTTTATTATAAAAATTTCGGGAATTTTTATGATGTTCGAATATGATGTTCATTAGATTTGCTCTTTTTATTAAATTTAAAATATGAGTTTAATTATATCATTATATCATTCGATTAATTAAATATATATAGTTTCTAAATTAAAACTAGTTCATTATCAATTAAGTCTTCCACTAATCTAAATTTATTTTATGCACTTCTTAAAATTTTTTGCAAAATTGTTAAAAATATATTTCAAAATAAAGTTCCATTTTGATTCTTTGTTAGAAACTTCATATGTTTTTAATTTCTATAAAAAACGTAAAGGGCAAAAATACAAATAAACAAAGCATAAAAATCATAGTAAAATCTTTTTCAAGGTATAATTTGACCTGAAATTATATATATTTTTTTTTTTGTGTATTTCTTATAAATTTTACAAAAAACACCAAGACAGATTTACTGCGGTGAATAAAAAAAAAAAAAGTACCATTAAAGATTAAACGAAAAACATAAACAAATAGGTGCCATGGTTATTCAGAATAAAATCATTTAATTATAGGGATTAAGATAATTCGTTTGAGGAAAATAAATTTTTAAAGTTTTTTCAGTCAAAATGAATATGAAATAATGAAATAACTGAGATATTAATTTTTCTATTAAGCAAATAAGAAATAGTTTCTGCTAAACGGAATTTTGAATCCATAATTTTTAAATTAATATAATTTCTTAAAAAATCTATTTCTTTTAAACAAAATCTTATCTAACGTACCTAACTATTTTTTTTAGTACGAAACAAACTTAAAACCATAATAATTTATAGAACCTCATAGCATAATCAACGTTAACAAGCATAAAATAGAGTTAAAAACTTAGGAAAAGATGGTAAAAGGGAAGGCGGAATTTTTTTTTATTTAAAATATATTTAATTTTTTTTATGTTAAAGAAAAAACAAAGTTTTTTTTTAATATGCTTTTTTATGCTGGCTATAGCAATAATATTATTTTTTTCTTTTCTGTTTTGGAACACGAATGTCTACATAAAAAGATTGAAAAAACATTTTAAAGCAGATAAATTTAAGATTTAAAAACAAGAAATTTAAAAAATAAGTTTTAAGTTTTTATTTTTTTGTGAAAATTCAGGTTCTGAAACCAACATCTAATATAGGCACGATTTTTCCATAATTTTCCTTTATTTGATTTTTTTTCTATTTAATGTTGTTTTCAGGAAAAAAGTATGAATTTAAGTTTTTTTTTGTCAAATGGAAATTAATGTATTTCTTTAAGAAAAAATAAAAAAAAAACGATGAAAGTTTTATTTGTAAACTTTTATTAATTTTATTTTCCCAAATCGAAGTAAAATTATACAATAATTTATCATTTGAAATTTCTTAGTCGAATCTGAAGTTCATATAAAGTTTTATATGATTCAGGACTGAGAACTAAATGACATCAAAAATCTGTATTCCAAATAACTTATACTCTTGGTAGAACATTATTTTAATCATTTATGTGCGTTTTTACAACTTAGAGCAAATCTGAAAACATAAGCCATAAAATAGGGGTTTACTCAAAAGGGAGGTAGTTCTTATGATATCTACATACAAAGTTCAAGATATTGAATCTATAGAATAGTAACTTCAGTTTTCTTATCTTATAATCGAAATTTTCATTATTTAAGAACTAAATAGGCATCATTATTTAAAGAAATTTCTTTTTATTTTTATTTTGCAGGTCCTATGGCATTTAGATGCTTTCAGAAGATCATTCCGACAGTTAAATAATCATGCATGCAGTGGACAAGAATGTATTTTTTGTGCATTAAAAGTAAGTACACAAAAATATATAATTTTAAAATGAAATACTTATATTGCATACCTGGAGGAACTTAATTTGAAATAAATTCCCCTAAAGGTATGCAGAAAAATTATTATTTTTAAAAGTTATTATTATTTTTACATTGAATATCAAAGAAATTTTTTAGGTACTATTTAGTTTAATAATTTTCTATATATTAATTGTTTAAATCTTAAAATATATTTTCTTCCTTTTCTAATTTAAAAGATAAAGGTAAGTGTTGTTCTCATAAACATTTTCTAATCCTAATGAAAATAATATTCGAAAATATTCTGAAGAGATGTTTCTTAATTTTTTTTTATTAATACATATATAAATTATATTGTATCAGTATACCTGTTTTATGATGATATTAAAATATAAAATTGTTAAAAATTTCTTCGAAGGATTAAAATCCTAAAGATCTGTTTAATCTACCTGAGATGCATATAGGTACATTCTTGGGTGCCATTGAGATATTAAAAATTTGCAATACAGATGCGCGTGGTTTTAGTTAAAAAAAAAATACCAAAATTCTAAGAATTTTTTTTTTCTATATTGTTATTGCAAAATAAAAATTTTAATAGGAAAAGATTTAATTTTTTTGTTTCCAGGATTTGCATACGCCTTGAAGATAAATACTACCTTTATTGCTCTGTAAATGCATTCTGGAACTAAGTAAGAAATAGTACAGCTTTCACTTTTAAAATTTCCTACAAATCCAATTCATATTCTTTAAATACTCTAATCTAAATTAAAATTCAACATAATTTAAGTCAAATCTTATTTAAGAAATGTGCAATCAAAAAAAATTTAATATTAACTATTAACGAAAATTTTTTAGGGTTGACAAATGGATTTCCATATGTTCAGAATTAGTATTTTATTATAGTTTTTATTTAAAAAAATTAAATAAATTTTAAAATAAATTATTATTTTTTGTATCGTACGTAATACAATTTTTTTTGAATTTCCCACGCCTAACCTGGCCTTAATATAAAAAAACTATTCATCGCTTCATAATCTTATTATATCCGTGATTCCCGAAGTATTTATGTAACACAATAATTTTTTTTTCAAAAGGACCATCTACAAAAAAAAAAGAATAATGATCCTTGTTATCCTTCAAGAAAATGCATGAAGTAGATTTAACAAAAAAAAAAACAAAAATCAAAAAAATACGTATTAAAGTTTCTCTCTTAAGTTCTTTGTTCTTCCCACAGCATAATAATTTCTCCCCTAGTGTGAATTAATATACAAGCCCAAAAAAAAAATATGACCAGAAATTAAGCTACAACATGACTGCGACCAAAGAAATTTTTAAATAATTTCAAAAATATTATTGCTATAAATTTTTTTTTTTGTGTAACATTCAAAAATCAGTTTTTTATTAAATCTGTTTTAATGTGGACATATAGTAGAATTTGGCGCCAAAAATAATTATTTATTCTAAAAATCTAGAAAATAGAATTACTAAGTACATACTTGTTGAAAATGTAGCAATTATACGATAAAAGGTTCAAAGGTTTAGTTGTCAAGATGAGATCTAAGACATTAATTTAAAACTACTTATTATAAAAATTTTATTTAAATATATTTTATATAAGATTAAAAGATAATATTTTTTATATGTAAATAGTAGTTTTCTCAACTACTTGTATTCCGCAGATGAATTTATCTTTTTATGATTTAAATGGAGAGTAATTGTGGGCAAGGAAAGTTAGAAAAAAATAAAAATAATAAAAAAGTGGGCAGTTTCTATGATCTTATCAGCGCGCTCTAAAATCAACCTACAAACTTGCTTTCCACGAAAATATACTAATTTTTTTATCTTAATGTATATTATGTTTTTTTTCTAAACATTAACAACAAACATTAAATTTATGATTTATTTACGAAAAAAAAAGAAAGAAGAACTTTATAAGTACACAAATATAAGAAGAAATAAATTCTGTGATTTGGGACAATATTTTATAAATTGTTTATGCGCATACTCATAACGATATAATTTTAATATATAAATCAAAAGTAAAGGCTCCAACTCAATATAGTTGTTCGATACATTATTTCAATTTCAAGGATTTCTTTATAAATTTCACTTCCAATCACACCAAAATACTAATAACAAACTTTTTTTCTTTTCATCAACTTTAAATTTAAAGTTTGTAGAAAACATGATTTTTCATTTTTTCTTACAACATTCTATAATAAATTCTATTTAGTGGATGTCGTAATAAGTTTTGATTTATAGAAAAGGTTGTTAATAAATCACGGTAAATAAACATCAACAATAAAACGGAAAATTTTTATTCAAAAGAAAAAACAAATATTTTTTCAGATGGAGAGGACAAAATTATTATATATATATAAACATGTTTTAAAATATAAAACTTATCTAAAATATATGGTTTTATTTTTTTAACATATTAGTTATGAATATTAACCCTAAAAAAACATGTCATCTAATAATGTTGCAACAAAAACTATGTTGCACACATTAATGAGCATTAATTTAGAACATAAATAAAATGTTAATAGTAAAATATCAGATTTTATATGTGTACCTATGTATTGTATTTTATAAAATAAGTGAAATTGATGTTAATAACCATTAATTATAAATTGGGATTGGAATCGGAATCGGGAAGCACAAAAAATTAAAAAAAAAACAAAAAACTTGGTAATAAATGTGTGCTATGATTAGGCATGTCCGGTAGATTTTTTTTGTTCTCTTGTTATTTTTTTGTTAAATAAACAACATGTTTTTCAAATATTTTATAACATTATATTTTTATTTTGCATATTATCATTATCAGACTGAAACATCATCATAAATTTGTCGAATTTTTTATATAAAAAAAATAATTAACCTTTTATTTGAAAAAGTTTGTAAGCTTTTAGTATTTCAATTTTATTCCAAGTATTGATAAGACATTGTATGTCTTAGACAGAATTATTGCACTTTCAATTCATAAAATTCCGTCTAATGATATACAGTAATGTTAATTGCAACTAATGCAACATTTTTTGTTCATTATGCAAAATTAATTCGTGTATTTTTGCGAATGCATTAAATTTTTTTCTCTCTTAAATTATATAACCAAAATCTAGTTGTCATAAAATTATTGTGGTTTGTTATTGAAATGAACAAATTTTTATTGTTTGCCAGAAATTATTGGCAACGTTTAAAGAAAATTGGTGTCATTTTTTTTCTTTGAATATAATAATTAACATACATATATTATAAACAGATTTACTTTTTTACATAATACCATACAATTAAGACCTTAAAACAATAAAATATGTACATATTTATACATAATTTATTCAATATTGTATATAAATATATTTTCATGGAGCGATTTTTATTTTTATTTTCATTTTATTTTAGCTAATATATAGATCAGTTTTTTGTGTGGAAAAATAAAATCGTTGTTGAATTCTAAAAAGGTGCGGTCTTTTTATGTTTTTACTATTCTTAATAATTTTATAGAGCAATTAATTTAACCGCGAAATATTAGAAACATGATTTAGAAAAAAAAATAACAAAAATTATTTAATCCTGAAAAAATTATTTTTTTTTAGCATTTGTAAACTTTTGAAACACATAAGTATCAAAAATTCGATGGAATTATTTAATTTTTTTTGGCATATTGTACGTGATAATTAGATTTATAAATCGAGGCAAAATATCTCATGAAAAAAAATTAATTAAAATAGTAATATTCCTGGTGGAATAAAGAAATTTTCCTTATATACTATACCTACCATTATTACATTTGAATTGAATTATAAGTTAAAAGGACAATGACTGTTTAAATTTTTTGATGGCATCATAAGCGGGATAAAATAAATTAGTTGTTCTCTATTATAAATGAAAAAAATTAATTATAAAATATAAAACTGGTTAAAAATAAACAATATTATATTTATATTTTTGAAACTCATTTTAGATTTGAATCAATCAGAAGTTAAAAATTTAAATTAAGTTGATTATTTTTCCATAAAAAATTTTATTTTTTTTTAATATTATTATTTTATAATCATTTTCCCCTGAGAACAAATTTCCAAATATCAGAGAAACATATTTCATAATTTCTGAACTTATATGTAGACATAGCTTTGCCAGCAGGTAAAATTTCAGTTCATCACCATCATATTTAATCAGATAAGCTGATGAGTCTGTTAATCTTAATATAAATCTCTTAGGAGAAGAATAAAAAATGAAAAAATAAAAATTAAAATGTTCATCTTTATTATTATGTTTTGTTATTAATGAAAATTTGTTACAAAAATCATATTGCAATAATTATATTTTGTTTATTAAAATCATAAAAAAATTTCGATTTTGTAGAAATATGCTCTCCAAATCTAGAATTGGAGTACTTATTTTCACTCCTGCTTTTCTGTTCAATGAGAGTTCTCTATGTATTGTATCCATATACTTACCATTGGATATCTTAATCAAAGTTGAATTAATTATTTTCCAAATTTTAAACCAACTACATCTTCTTCAACCAACCATTTTAGTTTTGCCCGAACCATATTAAATTTATAAAAAAATATTAAAAATTTTCAATTAAAATCTACATTACCTTTATTTTATCTTTACAACTAGTAAACAATATAAGTTTGTTTTTCTTGATTAATGATATATAGTAGAGTCTCAGTTAAGTTAATAAGTTTTTGTTCTATTTTTAAAATGATGGTAAAATAATAGAGCGCGCCAAGTGTTTTGATTTGACAGCAGAAAAAAAAAATATGTATAAAATAATGAAAAATCCATAGGGCTTTTTTTTTTTTCATTTTTAAATAAAAATATTTTTAGAGTTGGAAAGGTACTTGAACTTTGATTATGATAAGATAAAAAACGCATTTATCAAAAAAAAAACCAAAATAGGAAAATTAACCGAATCATTGTTTAAATTTGGGTGGAAAAATAAATTAAATTTTAAATATATGATAAAAAAGTTTTGTTTTCTTTTTTCACAAAAGAAATTCTTTTCCAAACAAAAAAAAAAGTGTTTTATTAATTTGTTACATCAAATAAGATTTTTCATTGTAAATATTTCTTCTTTTTTTTCGTTTTTCAATAAATTAATACAAATCATGTCAAAATCCATGAGACTTTTAATAATCTTAAAATTAATTTTCAATATCTTATTATTTTTTTATGATATTTTTAAATTAAAACTAATTGGCTATGGTGTTTCAAGCTGAATTTAAAAACAAAATGAAAAAAAAAAAGGGTTTTATTTTGATAGAATAATGAATTTATAATTTGTGGCATTTAAAATGTGACATGAATTGACATTTATGTAAATTAATTTTAATAATATATGTATAAAAATATTTATTCAAATTTATTATACTTTTGTATTACATACAATTAAAGGATGAAGTTTAACAAATTTTTATCAGTCATATTTCTTATTTCATATTAGCATAATGATAATCTTATATTTAAATCTAATTTCTTATTTTAACGTAGATTTAGTACCTACTTAATTTCTATTCTTGATCATAACTATTTGTATACTTTAATGTGCTTTATCGATCGCAATGTCTATTTCGAAATCTGCAGAGCTTAGTTTCACATATTTAATGGTATATATTTATGTATTATATGTTAATAGATCTCAAAGACCATGATGACGTTTTATCGAGCCATAAAGAAATTCAACTAAAAAGTAAAAGTTTTTATTTATATTTCGCCTACATATTTATGTTATTTTGTTATCATGAAAAAAAATATTTAACTATTATGATTTACATTTTTTTTTACTGCTGTTTTTATAAATAAATTTTGGACAACTAATTTATAAATTTACCATATTTAGCAATAATAATAATATTTTTTGATTAGAAATTTGTTTTTTTTTTATTAATTTAACAATTGCATACAAACCTAAAGCTTTATTAATGCTAATGGAAAACATTTTAAAATATTTTAATTTTATGATTTTAATAGTTTCTGTGGAGGAAAAATAAAAACTTTTATGATTTTTTATTTGTTCTTCATAATTTCCTTATTGTTATATCAGTGCAGTGTTGTGGATAATTATTACAAAAAAAAAAAAGATTTGACTGTTGAAAACAGTATTGACTTTCAATAAAAATAATGTTTAAATAATTTTTAAAACAAAATCTGAAATATAAATTTAAGCGTTAAATGTTCGAATCTAATCGTCGTTATATAGTTATTGTCTCTTCTAAAAGTTTTTAAGTTTTAAAAACTCTTTATGTTGAAATGAAAAAAAAAAAATCTCTTCATATTCCAAAAAACATAGAAAAACTATTTTTCTAAAATGCAGATATCACTTCAAAACTTTATACAAATCGGATAAAACAAAATGGTGTATTTTTTATTTATAAATTTCCCCTATTCAATGTTAATAGGTACAACTGCAAAGCTATTTTTTTTTTTTTCATGTAAGGTTTTTCTTGCAAAGCTTTTCTTGAAGATCTGTAAAAAAAAAAAAAACATTTTATACCAAAAATTTCTCTGTTTCTTTGTTAGTTCTTTTATATGTTTATGTGTACAGAAAGTAAGCCATTACTGTTACCATTACACTGTTACCTTCATAAAAATGGTTATTTTTTTAACCATCACATAAACATGATATAAAAATAAAAAAAATAAAAAAACAAACAACTAAAAAAAGATATAGATATTTATTATATTCTCTTTTATTTTATGCAGACGTTGCACGATTATATTTTTATATATTTTTCATATCTATATTATTTCTTATTATTTTGCTTCAAGAGTTCTTTTTTTTTTTATTATGAAAAACAAACGAGACTTTAAAAGTAAAAAAACTGTACTTAAAATTAAAAAAAAAAAAAAAATTAAAATACAAACATTAAAACCGGTTTGTTTACCTGTAATAGTAAACTTGTACAATAGTAAATCGTAGTTCAGTCGAATGGATTTGATTTTTCATTCTAAATTTTTATTTATTGTTTGTACAATCAAAATGACTTTATGCTGGATTTCATATGTTTAGTTCTAAGCAGCTACCGGACTATAAGGACAACAAGGAATTAAATCTTATTCCTAAATTTCTAAAAAATAATTTTGTTAAATTTAAAAAATTTAATCTTTAAGATATATTTTTTATTTCATTTTAATTTTAATTTTTTTTTTTCCTTTTATGATAGATCCCTTCATTCTTATTCTATTAGAAACATAAATAATGCATCACCTTTCAAACCTGAATTAGATACAGGTAAAAAAAAAACTCAATGTTTTCCTTTTGCTTTTATACTTTTTTTTTTTTATTTATTTTTGTTTTTATATCTAAACTGGTATAAACTTTTAGTTTTAATGTTTCATTTTTAATTTTTTTTTTTTCAATTTAGTCTTATTGAGAATATTGAAACAACTTGTTGTTCGGTTTTGTGTTTTTATCCGATCGGTTTATTGTTTTTATTTTAATTTTAATTTTTATTTTATTTTTTTTTTTGCTGAGTATAGTAATTTTTGTTTTTGTAGCGCGCAAAATCGGTTTCTATGATAAAATAGTTATTATTATACTTAACTAGGAAAAAATAAAAAAATTCATAAATAAGATATTTTATTTTTATAAAAAAAATATTTAAGCGAGATTTTTTTTCTTTGATCGATTTAAATATAGCAAAGTAGTAAAAATAAAAACGAGTAACTTTTTGTATTGGATATTATTTTTTTTTATGATTATTTTTAATATTTACAATTATTAATTAAAAATAAAATTGGTAATTTGCAAAACAAAATGATTATTATTTTGAGCAAAAATATTCAAATCTAATAAGTGAGTGGTTGAAAAAAATGGAAAAATAAGATCTGGTTTTCTTTCAAAAAATTAAAAACATCGAAAAAAAATAAAATAATAATTCATGCTACAATTTTATTATTTACACACCATGACCCACTACTGCTGTGAGTATGTGGGATACAAGAAACAAAATAAAAAATGTTTGTATTAATTTGGTGTTTAAATAAAATCAATATGAAACAATAGGATCATTGAACTTAATTTGGATTTGTTGAAGCAGAACTGATCACCTACAAATTGATTTTTTTTATTTGTTTTATTTATATTTTGATCATAAAATGGTTAAAATTTAATTTTGCGAAACGAGGATAATTATAATTTGTTATTTATTTCTTGAGAAAAATAAAAAAAAAAATCGAATTATAAAAAATAAAATACTAGAATAATAATAGTGTAGTACGACAGTATAGTATGTATAGTATCTTATTGTCGTACATTTAACAAGTTTATGGAGAAAAATATTTTTTTTTAGAAATTATGGGTAAAAGTTAAAAAAAAAAAAATTATGATGTTTAACTTTAAATTATGAGAATTGATTTTTTGATCCTTGCATGGTCTATTTAATTATAATGGACTCAATATATTCAAAAGAAAATTTACTTATTACGTTCGAGGTGAAAATAATTGAAAAAATAAAATTGTTTTATTTGTTTAAAATTTATATTTTATTTTTTATAATAATAAAATTATAATTAAATAAATAATAAAAAAATTAAAATTAGGCATTATTACTATCTTCATAAAAATGTGCTTTTAAAAAAAATTCTTACAAAACAATTTAAAAGATTATCATAATACCAATTAAAGACTGAAATTGACTACAAATATTTATTACAATAACACATCATAATAAACAGAAACGTGACAAACTTAATAAAAATTGTAAAAAAAAAAAAAATAATTACATTCTTTCAGAGACTTATGTTTTCTTGAAATTGAATAAAAATGAAGTTAAAAAATAATTATTTATTTCACATTAATAATTCAAAATATATATATTTAATGTACTATTATATACATATATTTAATATTCGTTTTAAGATTTAGAGATATACACATATTATTTCTCTTTTTTCAATCTTTTAATATTATAAATGTGTAATATTAATATTCCATTATGAATATTCTTTGAAGTGGCATTATTATTTTTTTTGTTATTCCAGAAGAATAAATCAATCCCGATATGCAAATAAAATGACAAATATATATATTATTTTTTGCATAATAATTTTTGCAAAGAAATATAAATTATGACAATAAATAATATTCATTTTTATAACATAAGATATGTTTACCGAAATAATTTATAAAATATGTATATCGTTATGAAAACAAAAAACTTAAGCAAGAAACTTGATTTTAAAAACTACTTTTATTTCAGAAATAGAAAAAAAGAAAATTAATGTTGCACTTACCATAAGATTACGAAAACAAAAGACTTAAGGAAGAAACTTTATTAATAAAAATAATGTTTTATTATTAGTTAAGTGAAGTGAATAAAATCTGTTGGAAATAAATAAGGATAGCTTGAATTATTGAGAATACTAAATTTTATTTTAAGAATCAAATAGCTATTTTTGAAGACTCATTAAAAATATTGGCCGTATGAAACAACGAATTTATATTACAAACAAATTTAATCAAAATTCTATATTAATCAACTGTTCATCAAATTTTTTTCAAGTTCAAGTTATAAAAAATCTAAACCTAATCTTAAAACAGTCGTTACAATTTTTATAAATCAGAGATTTGGAGGGAAATTTATTTTTTATTCGTTTTTATTTATTTCTTTATGTTTTTTATGGTTTTCAGAAATTATTATTATTATTTTTTTTAAAAGTGAAGAAGTTCTACCTTTTTGTCCATGGGATATAAAATTGTTGAATATTTTCAATTTTAAATTGTTCTAAATAACTTTCTTAAATAATCTAAGTTTATCTTGTTTTTTTTTTACATAGTCTGAACTTTTGTATCAAATATATATATTTTTCTAATGGTTATGTTTTTCTATTACATAATAGTATAGTGCTGTTCAATACGTCTAATTTAGAATTTTCTACCAAATTTCACATACTCATGAAAATTACCCAAATGGTATTTATAATAATAGAATTGGTAGCGAAAAGGCAATGTAATATTATTATACACAGGTGTAAACGATTCATCATCAACCAACATTTATTAATTGTTATCTAAAATAAAATGAAATAAATTCTGAGGATTTTTTTTTTATTTTACATTTGTTATACAATATTTTTATTTCTTTTTTTCTTCTGACTTTTCTATGAAACTTAGTAATTATTGTTAGTTTAACAATTTTTTTCTTCTGATTAGCTATACCTTATTAAAGGTTTTCAATTTCAATTAAAAAAAAAAATGTCCAAAATGTTTTTTTTTTCTTAATTTTTGTAACAGGTTTCTTTTACAATTGAACCCTTTTCAAAATTCTAATTTTTCTAATTTTGATAAATGGATTATTATTAATAATATTACTATTCTATTTCATATTCAAATTAATTTTTTTTATGGATTTTTGAAATGAAAATTATTAATTTGAAGATGATTTTTTGAAGATTTCATGAATTGTAATTTAATAAACAAAAAAAAATTTTTCTGGGTAAGAGAATAAAAGACGTGTTGGATATTCTATCTACTAATATCGCTTGAAACTGTATTGAAGAAAATTATATATTTTTTGAGTTATTGACGGATTCATTAAAAGAGCAGAAGAAAATATTTTCAATATTTTTTAACTTAGATGTATGTTTTCTTCAAGGAGAGTCTAGTTGCTAAAGTTGCAATGTTATGACAGAGACATGTTTTATACACCAAACAATTTGAGAAAGAAGACTAACTTTTATACTTTTATAAGAACGTTATACTTTTATTTGAGGATTCCATCTTTTTCAACTTCTTTCAATCTATTTAACAAGTATTGTAGTCACGTACTTTTATATTTCTTATATTTTTATAATGATTTTTTTATTTTATCGATCTTTTAGTTTGTTTATTTAAAACCAGCAACAGGAGGTCTTTAGAATTATATTTATTTAAAAAAAATAAAAAAAATAACCATTTAAAGAGATTTTTCACTTTGATTTGAAAAAATTAAGCATTCAAATCATGTTAGTTCTTAAGAAATATGTATATTTTCTTTCAATTGTTTCTACATACTTGAATTTTATGAAAAATTGACTTATTAGAAATTTAACTTAACTGTTAATTTTGCACTCTTGAGTGATTGATGATTAGAATGGATGATTGATTCATTGATATGAACTAATAAAGTTAAGATAACTACTTAGTTTAAAGTTTAAAGAAAATGTAATCAAATGTTAATATGAAAATTATACACCTTACTTGTTATTGAAAGAATATATATACATTTATGCATTATTGCACTATTCTAATTTTAACAAAGCATGCACAATGTTTCAAAGCGTATTAAAGAATGTTCTAACTATAACTATTTTTCAAAAATTAAATCATGTATTTCATTTTATTTCATAAAAAAACACATATTGATTACGTGATATGAAAAAAAAAATTTGTTTTTTTTCTTCAACAAAACAATAATTGATATTAATTATTAAAATAATACAAAAAAAAAGGCAACAAATTTTTTTTTACCTCAATTAATAGTTCTTTATATTTAAATAACAAAATCATTAGCATTTAAAATGAGCAAATTGAAAATAAAGTAATTTTAAAATACCTTTAAAAATTCTTTAAAAGAATAGTAATTGATTTTTATTTGAAGCAATCATAATTGAGACAAGACAATAATAATAATAATAAAGGTTTCGTTATAATCCAACTTAAATATGTCTAAGTATTTGAAGCAGAATATCGTTTATAAAGCCCAACCCAAAAATTGATATGTACCTAAATATAAAATTTTAAACTTTATTTTTGTCAAAAATTTAATATTTCAATTATTGATTTGAGTATAGTTTTGATGGATTGGGATTGTCGATTTAAAATTATTTGCAATATATAACTTCAAAAAAATATTAAATTTAAAGAACTTCTTCTAAATTAATAATAAAGGTTCCACTAAAATTCTATCAATATTACATATGAAGCTTTTATTTTTGTTAATAAAGCCAGCTTAACTGGTTTCCAGAATAAAAGAACAAAATCTTTCTTATTATTCGCGGAAATTTGAAGGAAAATTATCATAATTCTTAAAAATTCTTTTTAAAATATATAAAAAATACAGCAATACCCAAAATAAAATATATTTTAAACTAATAATAATAACGATAAAATTACATTAAAATATTTTGTATATTAATGATCTTTCAAAGAAATATATAATATATAAATGTATGTACAGTAACAAAACATAATACATAACTAGATAAAAACCGCAAAACAGTTTTATTTTAATATATTAATAATTCCATAATTCTTTATATCATCGTATGGGAAACTAAATAAAATTATATAGAATAGAACCATAGATTTTTCCCATATATGTAAATTTCTTTAAGTGGGAAACAATTACGTGAAATATTGTTTTTATTAATTAACTTACAATAAATGGTTAAATGCAGTTATTGGCTTAATGCAGTTGTAAATTAGAGAAAAAAAATATTCTCGAATTAATTCACTTTATATTATAGTATGTTAAACTTTGAATGTTAGGAATAACTCCGTAATTATTTTCTTTATTAAGCCGGTTGAAAAGATCGATAACTTCTATTTCACATATTTGCATTAAAAAAGAGGCCGAAAATTAAAAATTTTGTTATTTTATATTAATATTATGTAAATGTTCCCATGAGAGAAATTACATTTTTTCAGTGTATTTTGTCATCATTAAATCTCACAAGTGATTTAATCTTAATTTAACCTACTTTTATATACTACGTAAATATTGTTATTTTTTACAAATAAATATATGTTTATAAGAATCACATGAGACTCTTGAAAAAAGGCCAAGCACGACACTTTTATGACAGCGCAAAAATTAACTCCATTTAAATATATACAGAAAGAAAAAAAAAATTATTGAAATGAATAATTAATGAAAAATTTTGACAAAACGTTACACCCATAACTTAAATTATAATACAAATTGTAATAAAACTAATAATCAAAATATTAATGATTTATGTTATTAATAAGCTTATAAGTTTAACATAAGCATTACATTAGATCCTCCACTAGTAAGAATACAAAGTTATCAACTCTTATTAAAAATAATTAGGCTCCAACTAAATTTTTTTCCTCCAACTCATGCAGAATCTCAATATTTAAGCTAATATCTAACATGCTCAAAATATAAATTCAAAATATATAAACTTTCACTTATTAAAAATTCGCTCTATAACTTGGTTAAATAATTTTAATTCCTATTAATTTTTAATAATACTTTTTTAATTGTTATAAAATTTCTAGAAATTAATTTAAATAAAATTTATATCATATTCATAAACGACTAAAAATTTAAGGCAAATCTTAATGTTGAATGATGATAGAAACAAGCTTCCAAAACCATTTTATCACAAGATAAGAAAGTTGCTTTCTCGTTAATAATTTATGCTTTTATGGTAATTTGAAAAAAAAAAAAAACCATTTTTAAACACCTAAAGATATTTTTTTTTCTTATATTGTCTCTATTAATTTTCAGAAATTAAAACAATTGAATATAAAATTCCATAAAAATGTTAAATTTAAGCATTAGATTTGAATAAATTTTCTGGGCATGGTGTATAAGTTTCATATTTTCGGTTCATTATATTTGTCAGACGACGCGAAATAAGTATTTTTAAAATTTATTTTTCTATAGCTTTCACACATTAATCGGTCAATTATTTGCTTCTTAATTTATTTGAGATGACACTATGATGATACGCTTCATAAATAACTATTAAAACTGAAATGTCATTATTATAATAGATAATATCGAAATTTTCCATTTTATTTACAAAACAGTATCTTAAGTCGACACTACGTAAATTTGTTAAGCAAGATGGTTTTAAATTAAATTATTTACAGAATCCTTCATTTAAACATAAATTGTTTTAGAGTGGTGTTGCTAAATAATACACGAAAGAAAACTAAGTACAAAATTAAGAATTTGCTGCTTTTTTGTAATTTAATGTTTTTTCTGTATTGTGGTTTCAATATTTAAAAAAGTTTACAAAAAATAAAGTAATTTGATGCGGTTATTAAAAAAAAATTAATTTATACTTTATGGAGGAATCAATAACAGATTTTTTTTATTGATCGAAGACTCAATTATTGTCGGAAAATAATAAGAGGGAAAAAATATTTTGGCGCACAAACATCTTTTTTTTTTCTCTAAACATTATGGTAATTAAGAAATACATTAAGTTAGCACCTGTTGTTTTGAGTGTTTTTTCATCATTAAATTTACTGAAAATAAATAATTCAAGGGGTTTTCATATGAGCAAAAGATATATTTTACGCAAGAGTTTTTTAAATCATACAAGAATACATCTATTGTTGGTTTGAGCCGGTTAATAATTTTTTTTTTTACGAAACATTTGCTTTTTGTACTTGGATATTTTTCTTAGATTGAACAGGTTTAAGTTGAATATAATTCTAACAAACATTAATTGTTAACATAAATTTAATCATAATTAGAAATGCCAATCTAATAAAATACTAAAGAAATAAATATATCTGTTTTACAAATTAATATTAATATTTTTTTTCTATATTCATTCTGTCGCCATTTTTTTTTTTATTCAATCATATTTTATTTCCAATGATCTGCCATATACCTGCCATTATAAGCTCGTGCCTAATCATTTGGAAAGAAAAAAAAAAGATAAAATTTGTAATTTCATCTTTCTAAATGCGCGCGTAATAATGATCACCATTGGAATATTAAATAATAGTTATAATTTTTAAATGTTATTTAGTTTCATAATTTTAATGTTATTTTGTTTCATATAATTCTTTATTATCATTTTGTTTCCAATACCAATTCGCTTTTTTTTTTAATTGAAGTCAAAGCAGTTTATTTTGTGAGAAGGTAACTTTTCACTGTTTTTCCTGAAACCATATGAACGATTATGTGTTGCACCTTGGCTCGTAGTCTATGCATATTTGCATATTTTTCAAGTTTTCGACGTAAATTGAAAATATTTCTTGAAGAACTGTAAGACGTCGCTGTATAATCTAAAAACCGACAGATATCTTAAAATTGCATTTTATAATGCAAAATCAGAATACTTATTTAATTTCCTTATTATTCAAACTTTTAGCAATCCCGGGTTCACGAACGTTAAAGTATATTATAATAAATAAGTTCTTTATATCAACTCTTTAATAAAAATTTATTTTTTTTCATTAATATTATTATTCTTATCCGTATTTATCATCTAAGAATCTTTTTCTAAATTATCTTAATATATTATGAATTATAATTTACTTAGGAAATCAGGAAAATACATACTATATATTTTTCTGTATAGTTTTTTTTTTTTTCATACACTTTATTTTTTTATAACTTTCCACTATGCGCACAAGTTTTGCACACGTTTCATGTATATCTGAAAAATAAAAAAAAAGGTAAATAAATAAGATTTAACCTTTTATTAACATTTCTTTTTAACAGGGCCTGTTCTTTAACAACCATTTTTATGACTCAATTTACTGCAGAAGCATAAAAGAAAAAACTTTTAAGATTAAAAAATTTTATAAAAAAAAAATTTTTATATAAAGTTAAATTTATAATTGAATTTTATGTTCTTCTGGTTCGTCGATTATATTTCTAACCCCTTGATAATATGGTTATTTGACAAAAAAAAAATGAATTTAATTTTTTTTTTCATATAAAATAAAGATTGCATCTTTTTCTTGGCTTAGTCTTCATACAAGCATTTCCTGTCTTCAGGAAACAAAATTAATGATCGTGGTAGTAGTGACTCATTTTTCTCATAATTTTTTTATGCTTCTTTTTTGTATCTTTATACATAAGTATTTTATGAAAGCCATTTATTTGTTTTTTTTTCTTTTTTTTTTGGTTTCCGAATTCAAATACGGGTAAAAATGTAATCACTGACAGTGTTGCAAGAGTTTTTATGTTTAATTTCACTTTGACCATTTACTTATTGGTCTTTTGTGCTTTCTTGGTTTCTAAGTCAACTTTACTAAAATGTTCAGACTGTCTTTTAGTTTTTATAAAGCTCACCGTCAAGACAACAATTGACATTTTACCCATACTTTGCAATCAATATTTTATTTTGTTAATAAAATATTTATAAAGAAAAAAAAAACCTGATGATTAAGTCAAATATACCCGGCTTTATAGCCATCTTATAAAGCAGTTTATTTTTAGTTTGCTTAATATTTTATTTATTTTCCTTTTATAAAATTTTATATCTATTTTGACTATATAAATGTAAAATTTTCTTATAAGAATAGAAAAGTTATATAGGATTCTAGTCTAGAGAAATAATTTCTCAAGCGTTACAAAAAGTCATAAAAAAAATTAATTTTATTTCATTTCTATTTGCAACATGAAAATAAATATATGTAGATATACTTACATTATATGTACATATTAAATAAAGAATAAAAATTAATTTGAATAAATATTAAATAAGATGAAAAAAAATAAAGAAATTAAAGAAAAGAATAAATTAGAAAACATTAAAAGATACTTTTTTTTTGCATACATATTTTTCTTTTTAGTTTTCTTAAGAGAGTATTGTAATTTAATGAAATTTATTTTAAAACTGTCAAGAATTGCAATTAAATTAAGTTTTTTCAAATTGAAACTAGACATGTAGCTAAGATATTAAAAATAATTTAATAATTCCAATAAAATATTGAAAATTTCTTTGCTTTTATGTATTAAAAGCTCTTTTTTTACTAGAATTAGTTAATTAGAATTAGTTAAATAAAAATTGCAAACAACTACTCAACAATTTTTTTAAATAATAGTGTCTGTTTTCATTTGACATCGAAACCCACGTTTATTAAAATTACTTAGTTTATCTAAACATAAATTAAAAGTCTCTCTTAAAATTGTGGGAATAGGAAATATCTAGTCGAGGGTTTCATAAAAATAAAAAAATGGTAATTAGAGCAAAATGATGGGAAAATTTTCTTGCATTAATAAATTTTATTTTTTAATAGAGTGTTAAAAATGTTTTAAAAAAAATAATAAAAATTCTGAATTTTATAAATATATAAAATTCTTTGATTATGTTTGTTCTTAAACTTCGAAAAAAAAAAAGTTGAATGAAATAAACTCAAAGGTGAAAAATCTTAAAAACTCTGCAACCGTAACTAATGATTTAATTTAATGAATATATCATTAGAATGGTAGGTAGAGATATTCGAATGACGAGGGTGGTTTTTTTTGTCAATATTTACAAACACGAAGTTTATTTAAATAATAGAAATAAATTAAGAAATAACTAGTTAAAATTTATCATAAGTGTAATAATGAGTATATCATAATGGCATAAAGCTAATATTACTATTTTGTATTATTCCAATAATTATAAAAAAATAATAATTTAAATTGTTTCTTTAAGTTTTGTTTTTTGGAATCAAGATTACATACGTATTTTTTTGGTATTAAATCGAAATCGATATATCTATCCCCCTATATAGGTACAAGGAAATATCAAAAATCGATCATTATGTCGTTCAAATGAAGAAAATTTTTTCTGATCGTTAGTTGGTTCAAAAAAATAACATTGAACCATTATATTGATTTATTTGAAATTTTTCTACAACTATTATTAAGAATTATCAAGAACTATATTATATAATTTTGAGAATAGAAAAATGATATCATGTTCAAAATTTAATTAATCTTTGTTTCAAGTAAATTTACAACTAACTACTGGAATTTCTTAGCACAAGTAGAATATGTGTTAATTAATTTATTATTGAAATTTTGAAAATTATAAATTAAGTATTTAGTTAAGTCCAAGGTTAGAGTTTTTTTTTTTATCTAAAAACCTTTGTTTCTACTTATTTCTAAAAAAAAATATATATATGATGCAACATAAAAAATTTGCTTACTTAACACTTCTGTTCTTAATATTTTTTTTTTTTAATATTTATTTACAATTTAAACAAATGTTAGACGTCAATAAAATATACCAAAAAAAAAAAAAAAATATGTATATATTTTCCATACCTAATTTATTATTTATTTATTTATGATTTTTTAATTTTTTTGAAAGCTTCTTAATCAGTTCTGAATTAATCTACTTGTTTAATATAAAAAAAAAAAAATGATGTTTTAAATTTTTTAGTAAATTTTTTTCTCTTTACACAAAAATTTGCAAAAGTATAAAGTATCTATAAAGTTAGTAAATTGTTGTACTTAATTGTATAGTTAATTAATAAAATAAAAAATTATGAAAATTCTGTCTTATATAAAATCAATTTTTAAAAAATATTTAAATTTTCCTGAAATTGAAGAGAAAATTGAAGAGAAAATATACCATAAAATATGAAAATTTTAATGTTGCTAAAATTTGAATCCATATAGTAAAAATCCTTCTCAAATTATTTCGACTTTTCAAATCAAAGCTTATTTATTTTTGTCCATATATTTTAATTTTAATTTGTTTAAAATAAACAATAATTTTCCCTGCAGGTTTATATTTTTCAAATATGGTATATATTTAAATGTTAGGCATAATTTTTAAATTAAATTTATTGTGTAAGGTTCATTTCCGTCTAAAACCTAACTAAGATAAATTTACTATATGCATGTTAGATATATTATTATAAATAATTATGAATTTTATTAATAATATTTCTTGAGATAAAAAGGTGTTACAAATAACACCAAAAAAATTTTACATAACAAGCGGATTAAAAAAATTAGTTATTAGTGTTAAAAAAAAAAAAAATTCATGGGGTTTTTTGTTTTGTTTTTATTCGAAAATTATTTCTTATTATAGAGTTCATGAATTGAATTTTGTTGTTTATTAAATTATTGGCGCAAATTATGATAATTACATTATTTTTAACAATTTTATAATTATGTTAAGTTCGAAAATTTTTTTTTTTTGCTGTACATATATTTTCTAATAATTTCATTTACACCAATATTAATAAAGTATGATTAAATTTTTTTATATGTAGGATTAAATTGTAATAATGACAAAATTGTATAGTTTCAAATTTAATTGCAACAAAATTCTTTATGATCAAAAAATAGGTTTCCCAATAAACTTTTCACTATAACTAATATTTTTCCTTCATTAAAAAAGTGTGGAGAAAATTACTTGTTAACATAAACATATAACGTACAATTTGCATAGAAAAATATCAAAAACATGAATCAAAAAAAAAAATTAAAATTTGAAGGACAAATTTTTTTGTAATTTTATACTGCTTGTCCTCTACTGTGCTTAGTGTTGAATTTTTTTTTATATTTTAAAAGATTGCCGAAAACTATTTTTTTTTCTGTTATGTGTCATTATTATGTTTTCTCAAGAAAAACTTATAATTCCAAAATTTCCTAAAATAACAAGATTGCATAATTACACATGCAACAGCTATGCCCACATAATAAAAAAAAAATCGATTGGCGATTAAAACACAAATTAATAAAAATTTAATTAATTAAAAGAAAAACAAATCATGATTATACCACTCACGCAGATTTGAATGTTTTTGTATTATTATTTTTTATTTAAAGTTCAATAACTGAAGGAAAATAATTTTTCAGAACTTAGAAGGAAAATATTTTGTAACTCATCTATAGTATTAACATTGTCAAGGTGTAAATAAAACAAAAATTAATGAATATTATTTGAGAAAATGGATTTAATTATGTTTTAAATAAATTTAGAAGAATCAGATTTTCAAGACTAAACAATTTATTAGAAATATAAAATGATAAAGTTCAGATACAAGCGAAAAGAACCTCAGGTTGTGGTGAATTCAACAACACCATGTTCAACTGTAATACCAGTCAAAACAAATTCAATTACAAATCCAATAAAAGCACAAAACATAAATGTAGAAAAACAGAATACTTTACCGAGAAGTACTCCAAAGAAATTGCATCTAGAACGTGATATTGCCAACAAGACTTCAACTTTAACTAGAAGAAATCAAAGTAATGGAATTGTTCGAGATTTATTTGAAAATCGTGAACGTGATAAATGTATTCATGCTGTTGTTGTAAGTAGAACAGTTAAGATTAGGGGTTTTGATATTTCTTTGATATTCAATTAATATACATCGTTTAATAGATAAGATTTTTTAAAATAAGTATCTGAAAACTAATATTATTTTTTTAATCAATTAATAGGAACTTTTTCAACAATTACAAACGAGCACAGAGCCAGCTCTATGTCCTGAACCATTGCGTAGAGCCTTAGCAAGTGGTCCTTTAGCTGGACGCCGATTTCCATTGGGTTGTCTGGGAGATGCCGCCGAATGTTTCGAACTATTATTACATCGCGTGCATTCACATTTATCTTCAGATGATACTGATTCTTGTGAAACACAATCTTGTGTTGCACACCGACGGTTCGCGATGAGAGTAATAGAGCAAAGTGTTTGCAAATGTGGTGCTAATTCAGAGCAATTACCATTTACACAGGTAAATTTATTAAAAAAAAAAAACAAAAAAATTATTCTTAAAATTATCTTTTAACAGTTAAAAGTTTTGGTTCAAAGATATCGCTTGAACTATCTATATTTGGTTAAAAATCATTTTGTTTACTGAGTCATAGAGATTTTAAATGGATATTACTTAAATTTATTTAATTAAATCATTAATATAAACACTTTGTTATTGTCTGGAAAAACATTAACAGTACTTAAAAAAGAAAAAAAAAAAAAAATATATATATATATAATAAAATATTATTTAACAACATTTATAAAGATGGTTTACAAGAGAATTAAAAAAGGTCAAATTTGTTGTTGGATTTTTTTTTTGTTATTCACGATTAAATGATTCATATATTTAATGATTTTACAATATAAAATGTATTAATTACATAACATTAAAATTTTTGGAATTTTTCTTTTATGCTTAATGTTTCATTTCTTGGATTTTCGTATGTTTTGTAAAACATATAATTAAACATGATATTTATTTAAGTTTTATTGAAAAAAAAATTTTTGTTATAGAGAAAGTTTTTCAACAAAATTTTTAGATTGGAAAATTTTCTGATTTATGAATTTGGAAATTTTCTATTTAATAAATAATTACATTTGCTTCCTAATATTCTATCAGTTTGACATTAAACCTAAAATAAATTGGCTAAAACAAAAATACAATCATAATGTTATAGAATAATATAAAAAAAATTTAATGTTGTAAAACATAAATATGTGCTTTAAAATGTAGATTGGCCCAATTTGTTGATTAGAACTAGGGTTTCCATATTAGGTTATCGAGTACTCGGTTACTCGGTTATTTTCCTGTTTTTTACATTACTCGAAAATCGGTTTTTCGGCTTTAATACTCGGTTATTATTTAAACAATTTTGTAGAGGCAAAATAAATATCAAATGAACTCAAATTGAAAAAATTTTGCAAGCTTTGAAAAAAATATAGTTTTGGTTTTTTGTTTTAAAAATTGCTGTCCAAATTCAAAACTAGTGAAAGCAAGTAAGTAAGCTTTTCAAAAAAATTGTTTTGGTTCTTCTTTTAAATTTGAAAATAAGTTTATTCGACAAACTGGAAACTTCGAATCGTTAGATGTACTAATTTTTTAAAAATGTTTTAATTAATGTTATAATTTGAATTAAAAATTAAAAATATAACATAAATTACATAACATAAATTTTTTTTTTAAATACTCGGTTAATCGAGTACTCGGTTAATTTTCCTTACAGATACTCGAAAACTCGGTTAATTGATTTTGCCGAGTAATTGGAAACCCTAATTAGAACTAGTACACAGCTTATTAAAAGCTTTATAATTTTTCATTAATTTAATTTATATTAATAAAAACGCATACAGCTTTAATTAATATTACACCAAAGTCTCACCCACAATGAAAAAATAATTGTTTTTAAATTATTAATTTTAATAATAAGAATAAGTAGGTAAAAATATGCGTGTAATATACCTACTGTATTTTTAATAAATAACATCATAACTCTATGTTTGTGAAAGCAATTTAACTTTACATTAAATTTAAAATTGTCTAATTAATTTAACTTGCTTTTGGGCTAAAAAAAAAAGCACAAATCTATGATTTTATTGAATTGGCGGAAAAATCTAATTTTAGCTGTCAATAATAAAAAACACAAAATCCATCATCTTTTTATTGGTAAGGTATACGACTTTTTAATTATAATTTTTCTTTTGTATTTTTTTTTCAAAATTTAATTTAAATGAACCGGAAAGAAAAAAAATATTAAAACAATAAAATTCAATACATATTATAATTCAAATTTTAAATTATAATTTTTTTTTTAATATTATAGAATATAAATAAATTTTGTTAGTTATCGTTTTTTTTTTTTTTTTTTGATTTAACACTTGACCTTAACAGCTAAAACTATATTTGCCCTAGAGAGTTTATTTAATATTTGTGAAAACTTGAAATATAATTTAATAATAATAAAAACAAATTATGAAATTAAAGGTATCGGATATTAAATTACAATACAAAGACTCAGACTCTAATTCCTAGTATGGTTTTTTGAAATTTGTTTTTGAATTTTAGAAAAAAAAAATCTTGACGATACAAACTGTATAAAATTTCTAATAACTTTTATTTGTTTTAATATTTTATTTATGAACTTATTTAATGAAATATAGAAAATAATTAAAAAGAAAAACATAGATTGAGTATAATAAAAATTTATTTTATTGACTAAACAATATTTTTTTTATAATTTTTATTGATTTTTGGACATATTTTATTTTATGTGTCTTGTGTATATACAAAATTGACACCTCTGCTTCATTGCGATTCTTTTTTTTCATGAATGAGACATTTATTATAATAGTAAAATACTTAATTTGGTCAACAAATAAAACTAAATAATAATATATTCTTTGTTTTTGTTAAACTTGCCAAATTTGTATATATACCTATGTACATAATTTTTTTCTTGTTAACTAATTTTTTATTTTTTTTTTTATAAAAACTCCCATGCAGTTTTGAATTTAATTTTATGTATTATTATATTTTTTTTTTTAATTTCTTTTATTTAAAAAAAAAACTTTGAAATTGCATGAAATACACAGCAGGTGAGTATTATAAGTAATTTTCTATGATAAAAAAATTATTTTTTTTTTATTAAATTAATCTAGTTTTAATTTATTTCCGCCTACAAATAGTTGGCTATTTTACTGAATGAACTTTTTTTTTCGTTCCGTTATCTAATAGTATGGTCAAGTGTTTTTACATGGGGCAAAATGATTCATGGGTAAAGGAACAGTTTTGGAAAATTTCATGTACAGAAAAATCAACTGAGATTTTATAAAATTCGAGATAAATTTTGTGATATTAAATCTCATAATCAATTCAATTATAATTCAATTACTCAATTATAAGTTTATCAAAAATGGAAGTATCTGCAAATTAGATTTACTATGTTTTTGGCACTATAACTATAACCAAATATAGAAACATTTTTTTTATTAATGTCTGCATATAAATGAATTTACAGAATTTGTTTAATAGAAATCGGAAAAATCTATTTTGTCAGTTACATTTACTGAAGAAATTATTTTCATAATAATAAATTTCCCTTAATTTATATTAATCTTGAATTATTCTTTTTTAACCAAGTATGTTGAAAAGAAACTTTCCAATAATTCTATGCAAACTGGTTTGAAATATGCTTCAAAATGAAAGTGCATAAAACAAAAAATTCGGAAAAAAAAGTACAAAATTTTCAAATTAAAAAAAAAAAAAAAAAGCAACATTAAAGATAGTTTTTTTTTATGCTTTTAAGATTCAAACAAAATTATTTTAATATTTAAAAAAAAAGTTTATTTATAAATTATATTTATATTATTATTTTTTGATTTTTTTTTTTTTTTGGGTTAAAATTGGGACATTGGCATCAATTTAATAATTTAAGCATATTTATTTATTTTTTTTCGATGGATGTATGGTTTGAAAAGTGAAACTTATGTGTTTTTTTTTTTTTTTTTTAATTGCTCTTATGGAAAACAAGAGTTTAGCTTTCAGTTTTTTTTTTTTTTTGTGTTTGAGTTTTTGCAACAAATTGAATTTAGCCAATAATAAATTTTTTTTTTAAATGGCAAGCTGTGAGATTGTTTAAAAAAATAATGATTATAAAATAAGAAATACCCTTATAATTCATTTTATATATATTTAATTATTAATATATATATTTTTATTGATTAGGCAAGACAAAAATAAATTCAAGTTATCAATATTAGTCAATCAATTTGAAAATTTAATTAAAAATTTAGTTAAGTGTACCTACCTAATTAAGTAACTATTATTATGGACTATTTATTATGACGTTTATTATGTTTAATATTAATTTTGTAATCGAGAAACCGAGACTCAAAAGTAATTAATAATATTTTGAGGAATGGAAAATATATTTATTTTTATGAAAATTAATTTAATTTAATTCAGGATTACTAACAGTAGTAATAAACGAAAAAAAAAAAATTTTAATAACAAAAATATTAATTACCACACTAATTAGGACTTAAAGAAATTTAGGTTTGTTTTTTCAATTATTCTTAATTGTCATTTGATTGTTCATTGTCATTAAGTTTTTCTTCGACATTTGAAGCTTTATTTTTAATTTAACTATGTCTTTTTAAAATCGTAAATAATGTTAAACCACAGAACCGTAGAAACTATTGTTTAAACACTTTATGCTATATATCAGTTTATGTTTTTTGTTTTTTTGTTAAATTTTTTTTTTTGGTAAATAAAAACAATTCTAGGTATTTAATGTACATATATTTTATTAAAATTCTCTTGATAACGAATAAAAAAAAATTGTTTTTTTTACTTTCAATTAAAACGATAAAAATATCTTTTTTCTTCCAACATTTCCGTTACAATTAAGTTTAATTTGTTTTTTTTTTTTCACCTGATCTAAAAACATAACAAATGAAAATTGTTGAAAAAAACGTTATCAATTTAAATTTATGTATAGAAATAGATAGTTAGAGGTACCCCTGAAGAAATCTAGGTGGAACTATACAATAAAATTGTAAATTTTTATTTTTTTTTTTTTTTTTTTTTAACAAAGTAGTTATTTATATGGTTGTTTTATTTTTTTTACATAAATGAAATAAAATTTTAAAGCTTGATTGTTTTTGATTTTACAAATGTAAGTACATGAAAAAAGGTTATACATAGAATAATAGGTAATTTTAAGAAAAATAAGTAAAAGTTTTTGCAAATAAATCTTTGAATAATGTTTAGAAATAAAAAAAAAAGTAACATATAAAATAAAACATTTAAAAATTAGCGTTAAATAAATTGTTTTGTTTTTTTTATTTTATTGCGATAATAAAAAAAACGTAATATTGTGGGCTTCAAAATTTACAAAGAACTTTTACAATATATGTAGTTATTTATAATATAAGCTTATAAAGATTTTTTTTAATCATAAGTCTTATTCTCGGAAAAATCGCTATACGTTATCCACTGAAATGAAAATGATTAGAATTAGAGGGCACAAGTAACCAATTAAATAGTTCAATCAATCTTTCTTTTGAAAATTTTAAGTTCAAAATTGATTATAATTATTTTAATTTTTTTTTTTTTTTTTATTGTTTCAGATGGTTCATTATGTATCCGCTTCGGCGTTAACATCTCAAAATAGTTTGGCTATTCAAAATCATCAACAATTGACATTTGGTCAATTATTGCGTTCAGCTGGTAATATGGGCGACATTCGAGATTGTCCGGTAAGTGGATTTTTTTTTTGTATTTTCAACTAAGTAACACTTATTATGAAATTATTTAATTACTTTTTTTTTATTTAATTACATTATGAGGAAGTTATTGAATTTCTGCAGATTAAAATCAGTATTAAATTAGATTGTTGTATGCATAATAAATTTTCATTAATAAAATTAATATAAGTTTTGAAAAATACTTGCTCTATATATGTATGTATTATTCCCTTTCTTAGAAACTTGATATCTTCTGACTAATTAATCTACAGCTTGTTACAGTAAAATTTGTATAAAATTAATTTTTAAAAACAAGATTTTTGTACTTCCCACAAGCTTACACAAGTAAACGTAAAAAAAAATAATTGAATAAATAAAAGAAAAAATCACCTACTTACTGGTTTTAAAGCTTCTTTTTTAACTACTGACCATTCTTAAATTTAATTAATTTTATTATATTATGAATGGATAATATAATATCAAGTTCTAATTTTTAAATGAATCAAATTTGATTATTATTATTTTTTTTTTTGATTTATTGATGATCTTAAATAATGAAAATATATCTTCTAATCAAATGTTTTATTTGGTTTATTTATAGAAAATATTAAAATATTTGGCAGTAAAGTTGACTTAAACTTTCCAAATAAAAAAAATTTATTTATTTTTGTGTGAAACCTCTATTACCCTATATTCTGTATAATGTATTACTTTTATAAGACTTGTCTTATTGTGTTAATGTTAAATATTGCACATTTAATACCAAATATGATATAGAGAGCGAAATAAATATAAATAAATAGAATAAAAATTAAAACCATTATTGGTAAAATGTAAAAATGTAAATACTAATTTAGATCGTGGTTAACCGAAACAATATTTTCAATATTTCTTTGATCTTTCTAAGCACTACTATTTGACATACTATTAAGATAAAAAAATATTTTTTTGTTTAACTGCTACAGAAAAATATATAACCAATTTCAAATTGTATAAAATTCTGGTTAGCCTTGAATAATTTTTGTAGTTTAGCATGAAATATATTGTAAGCTAATAAATTCAAATTCGTTAGAATTATTCCAAACGACATATTATTTACTGCACATACATTATAATGCGAATAATAATAATATATATAGAATATAAGTATTTTATCCTTAATTCAGCAAGAAACTTTAAAAATTATGTTTCACTTGTATATAATTTTTTTTATTCTTTTATTTTTCTTCAGAATGCCTGCGGGGCTAAAATTGGTATTTGTCGAGCCCTTCTTAATCGACCAGATGTAGTTTCAATTGGAATTGTCTGGGATTCAGAACGTCCACCAGCTGAACAAGTTCATTCAGTATTAAAAGCAGTTGGAACATCTTTGCGTTTATGTGATGTTTTTCATCAAGTATCTGAACAACGATGGGCACAAACAAATCAACATGAATTAGTCGGAGTTGTCTCATATTATGGGAAACATTATACAACATTTTTCTTCCACACAAAGCTAAAAGTATGGGTTTATTTTGATGATGCAAATGTTAAAGAGGTAAACAATTTTTGGAAATTTTGAGAAAATATCAGTTATTTTATTTAAAAAAAAAATTTCAGGTCGGACCAGACTGGCAAGGTGTTGTCGATAAATGCAGTAGGGGAAGATATCAACCACTTTTATTATTATATGCAGTACCACAAGCTTCAATGCAAACAACTCAAACACAATATGTTCATCATTCTGAAATAATGCAAGCTCAACAGCAATCCAGACGAGCTGTTACTCCGAGTCCGGAAAAACCGCCAAATGGTTCAACTAGACGTGCCATAACACCCACACCCCTTAGATCTCCTTGTGATTATCAAAATCTTAGTGTTATACAAAATAAAATTCTTACAGGTCAACAGCAACAAAGCTGTGATGAAATTGATTCGTACATAAGCAGAAAAGCTGTTGAAAGTGTACTAAATGCTCAATATCAAAATCTTATTGTTATGCAAGACAAAATATTACCTTCTGGAAATATAAATGGATCACCTTCACCTAATTCAGATTCTGATAAAGACGCTGCTGGATTTTTAAATAGAAAACCAGTCGAAAGTATTGTAAATGCACAAATGGCAAGAAAACATCAATTAAATTTGCATCGAAGTTTAAGTGCTGAATCTGGAAATCAAAACGGATCACCTCCAAATGATGGACTTTCCATTCCTGATCACTTGAATCAACCGAGACGAAGAGATTCAGGAAATTGGAGTGGGGATCGTAATAGTGCAAGTTCAGCATCATCAACTACTTTGGATAATCCTTATTTGTACATGGTGGCAAAGCGAAACGGTAATATTCCACCTCAAAGTCCAACAAGGAATGGAATTATTTATGATCCTGGATATGATTCATTTTCTGTATCTTCAACCGATTCATTTCCATCAAAATTGCATAGCATGAACCAGCAACATTTAGCAAAAATTCCAGAATCGGTAGTTCTTACAGGAGATTGTGAACGACTTTGCCAAGAAGCCGATCAATTGCTAGAAAGATCACGCCAAACAGAAGAAGCTCATGACTTAGAAACTGCACTTGTGCTCTGTAATGCAGCTGCAGGTCGTGCTCGAGCAGCTATGGATGCTCCGTATTCAAATCCGCATACCATGACATTTGCTCGAATGAAACACAATACTTGTATAATGCGTGCAAGGAGCTTACATCGACGAATTTTGGTCGAAAAGGGATCAGATATTGATCTGAACTATCTACCAGACATGAAACATATTCGGGAAATAAGCAATAATAATATTAAGCATGTGAGGCAAAACAGTAAAGACAAAACAGTTGAAAAACCGGTTGGAGTTAAAAACATTGAAATTTATGCGACTCTACCCAAAAAGAAAAATCATTTGAAAACAGCAATTGATGTTGAAAACCTAATCGAATCTCACGAACCAGTTGTAAAACAGGAACGTGAATCACGAAGCATTTTTAGTCGGAATAAAGATAAGGACAAGCGAAGTCGCAGTGAAGATCGTAACAAAGTATCGAAGGAGTTTTCTATTGCAGAACCATCTCTCGTAAATGCAAAGGATACTTTAAAGAAGCACAAGGAAGAAAAAGAAGATAAAAAAGAAAAAGATAAAAGCGGGAAAAAACAACACAAAATAAGAAGAAAACTTTTAATGGGTGGATTAATTCGTCGCAAAAATCGTTCAATGCCCGATTTAACAGAAGCTAATACTGAAGAGCAGGCAGTAAAAGTGGAATCTTATCCCAATGTTATGCATTCAGTTGATGATAGCTCTGTTGGTGTAAATGGGAAAAATTCAAGCAATATGAGTGGTTACATTTCTGAAGGACATTTCGATTGTAGAGATTCTCAAACTAATCCGAATTTGGAAAGAAGTCGTATAATGCGGAAAAGCTTCCATGGAAGTGGACGACAATTAACTATTGTCCCAAAAGTAGCACCACCACCACCGACGCGGATTAGTTCTGCTCTTACCCAGCAACAATTACAACAGCAAGAAGCTCTATTCCAACCATTCCATGAAGCAACTTTGTCGAACATCTCAACAATGAGCTCCAATACTAGCATAAGTGAAGACTCATGTCAAACTGTTATTACAACATGTGCTCAAGTTCATTCGGAACAAAGTCCAATAAAGCTAGATGATAATACTGGAAATAATTACAAGTATAAAAATGAAACACAGCAACGTAATTTTATTGATTCGTCTGTAGATGAAGTTGACTGCCATTTTATCCCGCCTCCGTCTCCTGAGCAGTCAAATTTTGAATTACCGCCCTATCCCAGTCCACCAACATCAGTTTGTCATTCAAGACAAGCGAGTGAAGAATTTCCACCACCGCCGCCACCAGAAATAAACTTGGAGCCTTTAAATAATCAAATTTCCCAAATACAACATCTCGAGGCTAATAAGCCGAAAAATTTAGAAATGGCAACAGAAAGTACAGCAAGTATTTTGGCTCAATTACAACAGAGGCAGCAAGTTCTCAAAAGGCAAGAGCTACAACAATCTTCTATACAAAGTGAAACCTGGCTGAAAGAAATGCAAAATAAGAAAATTGATTTACGAAATAAGCAATTGAGTGGATCAATATCGAGCGTCAGAGATCTAGCTCATAAATTCGATCAAGTAAAATTGCAACAAAAAAGTACAAATAATTCTTTAAATTCTGATATTCCTATTCGCTCATATTTATCTCAAGAAATTTTAAATCAACCTCGAAACAATGTCAATGGAATTGAAAAAGATGTTGATGAGGTTGACTGTGCAATCCGTAAGCCTCTCCAACAATTGAATTTCCTTCAACAGCAACCTAAACAGAAGTACGAAATCGCACCTAGCCAGATAGCTGAAGAATTAAGGGAAGTTGAGATGCTGAATGCTGTCGTTCAACAGACTCTAAATAACTCGTCTGCTAATAAAATACATCTCAATACCCAACAGCAGCAGCAACAGCAACAGCAACAACAACAGCCCAGAACGAAAAAGAAAAGCGTTTCATTCTGTGATCAGGTTACTTTAGTTGCAACTGCTGATGAGGAAGAAGACGATAGTTTTATTCCTAATCCCATTCTAGAGCGAGTTCTGCGAACAGCTCAAAATCCAAATGACAAAATTGTTCAGCAATTATCGCAACAACAACTTCAGCAACAAAATGTTTTACGAATGCAAAGTGAACCACAGCCACGAAATATTCAACAACAAACACATGTGCCTTTACATGCACCAAACTTATCAAATAACAACGTGCCAAACGATCAGTTTAAGAGAAACATTCCTCAAGATTTGCAGCGATTTGTTCAACTAAGGCAGCAACATCAGCCTCAAAGTCCACAGCTTGACGCATTTCGGCATAATTTGCAGCAACAACAGAAGAATGTTTACTTGTCAGTTAATGGTTTGGCCAAAATTCAGCAACAAATTCCAGCATATCCAGAAAACATTAGTTTGTTTGCTCAGGGACAATTTAATGAATTAGGCCCTGTACAACATCAACAACAGCAACAACAGCAGCAACAATTGACACATTCCAACTCGCCCACACAAATATCTCCTACAATTTATACCCCTGTTCAGGACATTTTCCGTATGCAAAATGTTTCTAGCCAACAAAATGGTGTATTATCATCTATAGTAAATAATCCCGCTAATCCAACAAATCTTCCACGAACAAGTATGAGTGGTATCGTTAGTGTTAACTCTAGTCAACATCATCAGATACCTAATAATAGTACTAATAATACTCAGCAAATAGAAAATAATATCAATGCTATTATAACACACGGCCAACCGATTCCAACAAGAATTATGCCACCAAATCAAGTAAATCAAAGTTATTTGATATCACGATCTCTTGCTGCTCAAAAATTGCAGCAGCAACAACATCAAGCTCAACAACAAACTATACAAAATAATAATGGATATGTGACAAGACAATCTCTTCACAATAGTTATAACTATTTGGAAGATAAACAACAATTAATACCCTCCCCATATCAAAGAGTTCCTATGCCACACGGATATCCGATTGAAAATGCCATAAAACATCAGCAAATACCTTATAATACGTCACAATACCATCAACTGCCAGCTATGAAAAATCAAGTTAAGAAAGTTAGTTTCGAGCCCGGAACTAAAGGCGAAACAGAATCTTTGACTTCGAGTCATAAGCAAATAACATCACCACAAATTAATGCTTCACAAATAAACGGAAACATATCGCAACATATTAATTCAACCACATTACCGAATAATAATACATTACATTTACTAAATACGAATTCATCGCAACTTAATTTAGCATTACAAAATGGAAATTCACCGCAATATCACGGGAATTCGCCACTAACTAATGGAAATAATGCATCTACGAATAATTCACCAATAGTTAATGGGAATTCGACATCAACGGATAATTCAATTAATGTAACACCTATACCGACCCGAGTTTATAATAATGCCATTGTTAAACAATCTGCTAAAGCGATTGAATGTAATTTATGTCGAAAGCGGCATGTAATAGCACCTTCGGTTTATTGTACAAATTGTGAATTTTATTTACAATCACTGAATAATCGAAGATGAAATTAATATTTTTTTCCATTTTATTATTTAATTTAAGATAATATACTATATACTTTCATAATAATTTAAGATACTTCCATAATAATTTAACAATCAAAATATTGTGATATTTACAATATTTTTTTTTTAAATAATTAAAATTGTTTTATTTTTATCTTTTACTAACTTTTAAGGTTGATTTTTAATTTTGTTTAATATCTGAAAATTGTTTTATGTGGAAAAATTAGTTAAATTTTTTCATGTATAAAATACAGGTTCTTTAAAAAAAAAATGTCACAATAAAAAAAAATTATTTTTTTTTAACTTGAAAACTAATTTTTCTTCTGTAAACAATTTTTTTTTATTTTCATTTCATATTTTTTTAAAGATACACATATACATTTATATATTTTAAGTTAAGTTTACAGATTTTATTTTATGGTTATACATAAAAATTTCTATACATATATATCTATATTTCATTTCATGGTTAAACATAGTTTTTAAGATTAAATTAATATAATGTTATTAATTAAATTAAAAAAAAACAAAAAATATTTTTTGTAATTACATTAATATTAAGATAAGATTGGTGTCGAATTAGTCAGCATGATTAATTTGATATAAATCTTTAAAGTTATATGTTTTATAATGATTTTACAGAAAAAAATAATGCGGCATCTATACTTATTAAAATAAATTAAAAAAAAACAAAAAATAAAAAAAGTAAGTAAAAATAAATAAAATTTATCTTTTTCTAGCAAATTATGTTGTTTTATTTTTATTTATTGATTTTTGCAGTGTGAAAATATCTACTTTATCATTTTATCTGAAGTTATATTGCTCTATATACTTGCAACAGTGATTCCGCTAATAATTTTATTCATATTGTTTGGAGAGTTTTTGAACAATGTCTCGTTGGTTTATAAGAAACTAATAAGATATTATTCAAAATAAAATATAGAATTTAAATTTCATTTATACCTTTTGGATAATTGTCATAATACAAAATAGTGGTTTCATTCGCTCAATATTGATTCAGTTCCAATAAGTTTATTTGTGTATTTACTGGCTCTTGTTATCAAAAATTCCAAGACTCCTAAAATTATACTATTTTTTATTATCGCACGACGCGACGACTGAGTCAGTACAGTGGTATTAAAGTTTTAAATTTAACGTGCCGAATGTTAAAAGAAATTTTTGTTATTGAATTTTACATGTATTTAAGTTAGTAATTATATTTTGAAGAAAATGCATAATGTTTCTATAAATTTTCACGACAGGTTAATGTGCATGAGTAAAACAATTATTTATGTTTTATATTTTTATTTTTGAGATTTGAAATATAAGGTATAAAATTTAAATATAAAATAAAATGTGTTACTTATTATTTATCTTATCATAGAAATATGATAGCTTATCGAATATAATATAAATATAAATAATAATCCTTACAAAAATTTATGTACATTATGAAAACTTAAAATATTAAAATTTATAACATAATACATACATAAAACAGAATCGAGCTCTTAAGTAATTATCGCCAATTTTTTTTTTTTAAGAACTAACTACTGATCTTCTACGAATGCATCATTGGAATGCCCATTTCTTATTTTACTGGTAATATACATAGGGGACTCAATTTTTCCATTCTTATTATTTTGATTTGGATCAGTACTTGAACTTGCTAGTTCATTATCGGTATCCGATTCACATATAACATTAACATAAGTGTATCGCATTGCCAGTAAAATAAATATAGCCATATCTACTACCATTAGGGCAGCAAAACAAAAGAATTCGAGCGCCTGAAACGAAAAGTGTTACTGATACAATGTATGTTCAAGTAATGTGCGTTCGCATTTGGAAGTTGTAAATAATATTCAATTTAAATTACGCTACTCAGATTATTTCTGTTAAAACTTACTTGTGATTCAAATTTGATGAATTCAGCTATAACTACTACCAATAAATTACCAAAAGTTACTGTTAATAACCAGCAAGCTTGTAGAACTGATTTCATACTTGCAGGGGCTTGAGTGAATGAAAACTCTAGACCAGTTACTGAGAACATTACTTCACCAGCTGTTATGACAATGTATTGCGGAAGTTGCCATAACATGTGTACTTGATTTGGATCGACCAATATATATGTTTTTATATTCTGAAATTAAGGTAACATTTGAGTTTAAGAGAAATTTAATAAAAATAAAATAGTTCATTTTCCACATACAAATTTTGTTAATGAATCTCCTGTTATTATGAACAGATAAATTGCTCCTTGTTCTAATTTTACTTCAGATATTATGTTGTTCCCATATGAAAATTGATATTCACCACCAGGCAATTCAATAAGCTCTGTACTATTAATAGTTATGGAATTATCTTTGTTTTTAATTTTCAATTCAGCTCCATTGTCAGGAAAATTGGATAAAACTCTAATTAAAGGAAGATCTTTTTTTGGCTTTTCTATACTCTCTTCATAACCCAATAAAGTGTCATCCGCTGAATCATCATTCAGAAAATAGGACATTGCTGATTTATGTTTTATTTTTACAAAAGAATTTATGTCCTTACATTTACTTTGATCATCAGAAATAGCATTAAATTTAAAACTGGTGTCATTTTCAACTCTAAAAAATAACTCTTGAAAAACACCCATTTTTGTAAGAGTAAAGTTTTCATGATTTGGAAGATCACTAGTGATTTCGAAATTGCAAGGCAAACCATTGAATATTCTTAGTTGCCCTTCGCCGTTTCTAGGAACTATAGGGTACTCTTTTTCAAGCTTAAGTTGCAAGAAGCCTGATAATATGAAAGCAGCTGCAGCTAACAATCCACCAGCGGTAATTTTTTGTAATTGACGTTTAATTCCGAATTTAGCAAGAATTGGATATACGACTGTATCAAAAATTGGTATCATTATTAAAATTAACAATGGATTGACAACCTGCATTTGATCAGGTTTAATAGAAAAACCTCCTCCAATATTTCCAATCATTTTTGTAGCTTGAAATGTCCACCGAGAGCCTTGTTGATCAAACAAAGCCCAAAACACTGGCAAAGGAAGATACAGAACTAAAATTTTAAGCAAAGATTTTGTATCACTGACTAGTTGATGACCATATTTAGGTTCAGCATAATCGAGCCAATGTTCATTTACTTCAATGGCCGTGCTTGATGTTCTTTGACGGATCGCTTCTATTATGCATTTGAAAACTGCTAAAATCATATTACCGGAAGGATCTTTGATAACATATAAACGTTTACCAAAAACAAAAATAACAATCGATAAAACCATAAGTAAAGCTGGTACTCCAAATGCAAGAGGAAAGCAATCGTTTTCATTAAAGCAATGTACATCTTCGCGAAATATTGGTGTAAGTGTTGTAGAAACTAATGATCCTGCATTGATAGAAAAATAGAACAATGAAAAAAAAGATGCCAATTGTTTAGCTTGCTCTGGTATTTTAAATTGATCACCACCAAATGCAGATACACATGGTTTAATACCACCAGTTCCCACAGCAATTAATAAAAGGCCCGCCACCGTTACTGGTCTGAAAACAATTTTGTATTTTATTAATTATAATAATTAGTTCTTAAAGTTATGTAATGCAAATATTATCATCAAAAAAAAAAATTTAATTTTTATAATCATTTAATTATTTTTCGAATTTAAATGCAACTTACTTCGCTGGCAATTGAAGAGGTGGAATGGCTCCAAATGATATTATCACAGTTCCGATTGCATACACAATTGATAAATAAAGAATTGTCTTATAACGCCCAAGGTAACTATCCGCAATGATAGCACCAAACAATGGAAAAAAATATACTAAGCTTGTAAATACATGAAATAAAACTGTAGCAGTGTCATCATCATAGCCCAATCTCCTCGTAAGATATAGAACCAAAATGGCTAAAATTGAACATAAATATAAATTATTGAAATATATATTAATCTCAAAAATAAATACAATATTACCTCGCATGCCATAATAATTAAACCTTTCACAAAACTCATTGCTAATGATAAAAGCTACTGATCGGGGATATCTAATCACCTGGAAACAATATATGTAATTAATAATAATTTATTTATATAATTAAGACTATATTATTAAGTACACTAAAGCTTTATTTCGATTGAACGAAGTCAATATTGCTAAATCCTTGAAATGAGTTGACCGGTGGAGATGATTGCTCAATCTTATTTTATTTATTCATGAATGTTGCTGAAGGTATGTTGTTTCGATTTATTAAAGAAACTCACGTATTTAGAAATACATGTGTAATGTTAAGAATTTGTCTTATACAAGGTTAACAACAATTTGAAAGTTTTCATAAATGTATTTGCGTGAAGTGATCAAAACTTTTTATAATTAATAATTGTATAAAAATCAAAACATTCTCATAAAAATTTTAAGTAAAAAAAAATATAAACATTATATATAACAACGTATAAAACATTTTTTTTGTTCAGTTTCTAATAGTTTTTGATCCATAAAGTAATTTAGATATTTTTCTAATTCGACAATCAATTTAAGACGACAGAATTCACAAACTTATAATCATTAATATAAATTCTAAGCCGCTCTAAAAGAATAAACATGAAATATGGAAAAAATAATGGTTGAGATAGATTTACCTATAGAACTTATCTTTGGATTATAAGATATATTATAAAGGGTACATCTTTGTACAAAATATTTAATTATATGCCAATATTGTTGATATTAAAATAAAATTATTATGTATTTATATATGTATTTATAATATGTATAAAATTTCATAATTATAAGTCATTAGGTGCATTTAAAAAAACACAACTTTATTAGACACATTGACACTTGAATGTCATTATAATCAAGGTACGGAAAGCACTTGAATTTTTTTTTTAAACACATTTACCTACCTAACACCGACACGTCTGTTTAAACAAATTAGTCAATATTTAAATTCTGTTATATAAGCTTCTACAAACAAAGATGAATTTGCTATATGTATACTTTTTAAATAATTTATTTCTTCAATGGTTTATTTTTAAAATGAAAGCTCGAACTAAAAATATTTTATAATTTTTGATAGCTATTACAATTTTAAAACTATACCAGATAACATCATAATCATTTCTTTTGGTTTTAAGTTTTCCTCCTGTACATTATACAGGATTTTTCATTCACAATTTCGACATTTTTATACAGAATTCTTACGTTAATTTTTTATTTTTCACAGAATTTCGCTTTCCATAATTTTGCAATACAGATCTTAATTTTTTTTTCGTACAGAATTTTTCATCAAAGAATTTCCCAACACCAAATCCCCATTCAATCAGATTGAATGTTTACTTATAACTACAATGCATTCATATTTTCCCAAATTTAATGAACAAAAATAATAGGAATATAAAATTGTTTGACAAGATTTCAAAAAAATTTCTCTGATAATGGAAAGTTATGTTAAATTTGAATTTGCCTCAAATTGTTTGTATAATTATGATTGGTCGATTTCAGGATTTTTTGAATTCAATTCATGTTTAAGTCATAAAATTATTTCTCAAAAATAATTTCAAAAAAAAAAAAAAAACAAAAATTCCAGAAAAAAAAAATTATTGTTGCAAAAAAAAAACCATTAAATTTAATTCATTTTATCCACTATAAAAAATTACGTCGAATGTTCATTCTTATATTGAATTAATTATGTAAGAAAAAAAAAAAAAGATTGTAATAAAATTTTTATTAAAATGCACATTTTACCACTCTTTTTAAAATTCTCATTCAAATTTTTCTTTAATTTATATCCAAAACAAAATGTTAATAACTATATAGTTGTTTTGGTTTTTCAATTTTAGAGTTTACCTATTCATGACTGGAGAGAGTATTGCAAAAAAATTTTTTTTTTGGTTTTATATAATCTAACTCTAAACTTTTTAATGACTGCAGAACTAATTGTTAGTTTACTTAATACATTTTAAATAAAGTGTTTAGGAAATGTGTCATTCATTAAAACTGTGCAAATCAATTTGCTTAGTTCCAAAGAATGATACATCATATAATATTAACACTTTCTGGTGAGCTTTTTTTAAGCATTAGACTTTTTAAGTCGTTAATTATATTAAACTTAACTTATCCTACATATATTTAAATTGGATCAGAGATTATAAGAAAAAATATGAGTTGTCGCAATGGATGCTAAAAATTAGTTTTTTTGCTTTTGGACGTATCACAATACGTCCACGGACATGTTTATATGTTCGTATAACGTTGCGAATATTGTGTATAGAAATCAAACTTTTAGTGAAGGCAGAAATTCACGCAATGAATTGATTTTATCAGAAACCTACGTATGCATATGATTTCATAAAATTTCATTTTATTTGCTACAAATATTTAAAAAAAAAAATTCTTAATTTATGTAAATTTGAATTAAAAATTGTGTAAAACATATTGTATTTTATAAGCTGATTTAAATTTTTCCGAGTTTGTTTAAGCCAAAATTTGAAAAGAAATAAAATGAGTTATTTTGACGACCTCAATTTGACTATAATGCGAAATAAAAAAAAAAACATTGTTTTTTTAACCTTTTTTTTTAATGAATATCTGTTTAATATGTTACGTTCGTATTTTATTCGTATATTGATGTTTTTTTTTGTTAAGTCCTTGATTTAATCAAATAAAATTATGCAAACATTAAAGTCAAATGTAATATTATGGAGATAATAGTATGTAATACTTATTACAATTTTACATCTTACAAACCTGTACTGAAAATAATTATTGTTAGGATCACAATAATAGCAAATTACAGAAGAAAGTTATATGTAATTTTGATATTTTTATTATTCTTTTTTATGTATATTATAATTATTCAGATAATTTGTAATATTTCACACAATGAAGTGTAATTTTTTTTATTATAATTTTTATTATACATATACTACAACTGTTGTTAGTAAGATTTCAGTATGCTATTAAAATTTTTGTATAATTATAGCGAAAATCGTCAAAACTTAAATTAATATAATATACATAATAGGATTTTAGGTTCTAAAATAATTAATTTTTTTCTTATATAAATGTAAGTATAGTGGACAGTTTTAATGCAATTAATTAGCCTGGGGTAAAAAAAAAACTCATAACCGAATATTATTCAAATTTTATGATAAGAACGATAACGAATTTCTTGAATTTCTCACGTTTACTCCAAAAACGAAGTTTATAAGTGCATACTTATACTATGAAATCAGCATTACAACAGTGTTCTATCAGCACGTAGTTTATGCTGCTCATAATAATTACTAATCTCATAAAGGCACAGAAATTAGTATTCTAGATTTAGAGTTTATTTTATTAGTTTATTTATTTTATTTATTTATTTTATTTTTTTTTTTTTTTCAAATATTTAGAAAAAATTGACAGGCAGTATCCAATGTTAAAACAAAAATTAAATTATTTAATGATTTTAAAGAAAAGAATTTTAAGTGAGCAGTTTAATGTTAATATTAATATTAATAGAGTTGTATTTTATTATAAATAACTTAATTACAGCGATACCATACACTGGGCCTTGCGATTTCCTGTGGGACCGCAGGCAACTTTGAAGGTAAAAAACGAAAAGTTTGAAGAAAATTTCATAATTTTAACTTCGCTAAGATTATATTATTAAAACATACACAAGCTGTCAGAGAAAATATTTAGTTGTGTTTCGGTTCAATTTAAACGAAGATAGTATCATACTTTCTTCATATTTATATTAATATTCATATTTATATTAAATAGGATTTTCTGCATTAGTTAAATCGAAATTACTGATCCCAATCAGTGAAAAAAAAAAAAAAAAACGGATAGTACCATGAAGGCTAGGTTACTTTGTTCTGCTAGTTATTAATGCATTCTTATTCATCCCATCAAAAGTAATAATACACCCCTGAATAAATGAAACAACGCGAAACAGGAAATCTAATTTTATTAATTTTGGTTTCAAATTTCGGGTTACCATTTTTTGTTATACCGTATTTGGTATTCTACACTGAAGGTGCGCCAAGATTATTTCTTTTTCAAAGGCAGAAGCAGCATCAAAAAGATTGGAAAACACTGAGTTTCAATATGGTAAAAAAAATTCAAATATTGTATACCACAGAAAGTATCCGGTATAATAATAAAGAAAAAAATTCTTTATTTTATCTTTTTATATTTATCACAAAAATATTTTAATATTATAATCTTTGTTCATAACTAACAAATATTTTGTTTTTACTACAATTTTAAGAGTCGTGGGGTTGAGTCGTGGTTGAAATTACCAAAAATTCTCGCGAACTGGCAATAGAACAATTTTTCTCTGATTTCCACTGACAGACAGACAGTTTCGTATATTTAATTAAAAAATAATCAAAAATAAAATATTTGAATTCAATTAAAGTCGAGGATGCCAATGACCATAACGATAATAAATAAAAAAAAAATTTTGTGTTTTGATTTTTAAACAAGAATAAATTAATTTTATTTTTATATAGAAATAGTGATCACACACCTTGTTAGATATGTAAATAAAATTAAATTAGTATAATAGTAGGTAATGAAAAAAAAATCCATTTATTATTATAAATTTTTTTTTGGCATTTAATTTGCATATAGTTGTAGATAGCGATAAATTGCATTTTTTAACTTTTGACAAAAAAAACTACGATATGTTTGTAATATTATAATTATGTTTTTTTACATACGATTTGAAAAAAATTAAATATAAACAAAGGAAGGAAAATCATATTTATTATTTTAAGTTTATTGTGGGAAAATACAATTTTAATAAATATAGTGACAATTATAAATTTCAGTCATACGTATGTATATTATTAAATTTTGCTTGAATATACAAATATACATGAACAAAACATTATGTTTCTCTATAATATAAAAAAACATCGATTTTATATGTTTTTGGGTATACTCCAATCTACTCGATGGATTTTTCATGCTGGGTCAGACTGCTATTGTGTTATAAAAATAGTTATTTGGGGACCATTCTTAAAATATTCTCACTTTCATATTTATGAAGATTAAACGGAACTATATGCAAATAATAGAATCCTACCAAAATTGGACAAAAACAGATAAATATAAATAATTTCGAAATCCAAAAAATACGTAATCATCTTCTTTAAATTGTTTCTGTCAATATTAATGCCAAGTTACTCGTAGATCTAATACTTAGTTAAAATTTTCATATAATTCGTTATAAAAAACTCAATAAAATGCCTTCCGTGACCACATATAATTGCGTAGATTCTTTAAAATTAGTGTTATGCATTGAAAATAAATTAGTCACAAGAAATAGATTACGACACCCATATATCAAAGTTTTGGAGCTTATTCCATACTAATATTAGAAAATTTAAATATTTTTTAAGTATTATAAATTTATAATTTAATTACAGAATATAATTTTAAAAATAGTAAAAATAAAGAAAACTTTGAGACATCTAAATTATAAAAAAAAGCTATTGATGATGATTTATTAAAATTGCAGATTTATGTTTAATTTATGAAAATTGCACAAACATACTTTTAAATAAAAGATAAAAAGATCTCTTTTGATATTGATTAAAAGTTTTCTTTTCAAAGAAGTTGACCTTGATTTATGTACAAAAAAAAAAAAAATTGTAATATCAATAATAATAATAATAACAAATTAAGAGCTTTCTAAAACTGAATAGAAACGATGACGCGTTTTGTTATTATTGAAGATAACTTTTACTTATGTTTGTGGTCTTATATTATTTATGTATTTAATGTATTTATGTATAAATATGCGAGATTTATAGCAAAGTAAAAGAAAAAAAGAAAAGAAATTTTGATATTAATTGCATATTACCGCAACATCAAAACCAAATTAAAATATGCGCCACATTCTAATCTCAATTAAGTTTATTCACATCAAATCATTTCTTTTTTTTTTTCTTGTATTTTAATTTTTTTTATAATTTTATAAAAGTGAATTGACTAGACAATATAAATGATATTTAATAAATTGAATATATATTATAATTTGTTTATTTTTTTTTAACATAAAAATTGTCCGTTTTAATTATATTTTTCATGTTCCGTTCCGAATAAATAGATTTTGATTTTTCAATATATTTTTGTTTTAGCTAACCTTGGATCAAATGTAAAAAAAAAAAATAAGCACAATGTATTTTATAGTAAAATTTTTTAATTAATATTTTTTTTCCAAAAAATATGAATTATGCTTCCGAAAATGTAATTACCTTGATGATTTTTCGTATATGAACATGAATATGAAACCATGACAAATGAAAATTATGAACAATTTTCTATTTAAGGTGATAAAAAAAAGGAAAATAGAAATATTTTATCCGTACACAGAAATTGATTCACTCGCTATAAGTTTAGACTTTTTGATACCAATTTCTGTCGTAATATACTTTTTTATATCTTTATAAATGATACTCGGTTATTCACGATATTAATCCCTGGTTTTACATAAATATCTATTATTTACATAAATACCAACTAAGCGATTTGAAAGGGACTACAATCTCCTATCTCGAAAATAGATAGATGAAAATGAGGTTGAAGATTTTGAAAATTTGTTGATCCATAACAAAAACGACAATTTAATTCTTTGGCGACGATAGGTATACATAAACAAAAAAGAACTTCCATATAATATAAGATTTGAATTTCTAATTCTTTAAAAGAATTTTTTAAAAAAATTTAAATAATAAATAAATAAATTAAAAAAGAATTAAATAAATTTATTTCTTTTCTCAGCATTCCAATTTATTTATGCTTTTCGGGAGAAGACGCAGTTTTTTTATTTTTCAAAAGCTTTTAATAAAAACAGATATATACAAAAAAAAAACTCTTACCGGTTTTTCGGTTATTTTTAACATACTGCTAACCATTTTTGAAGTTTGCTATTTTATTTTATTTTTTAATTTATTTTTATTTTGAAAACGAAAAAAATATAAAATTTTTGTTTAAGTTGTTTTAATAAAAAGCCGTTTTTTTTTTTGTTATGACACTAATTATTTATTCTATTGACATACAGTTTTTTTTTATTCTTTCAATAAGTCAAAAATGCAGTTTTAAAATACATTTATATTAAATTTATCTATTTTGTTATTCTTTTTTGTTTTTTTTTTTTAAGTTAGGTGGGTACCTAAACAAAAAAATTTAATTCAAAAGCAATTAAAATAGTTGTGTTATGCCTAATATCCTAAATTTACCTGAGATTATATATAAGAAAAAACCATTGTGTTTTATTAACAACAATAAATTAATAATATTTAATTTTAATTTTTTTTTTTCTAAATTTGGAAATAAAATAAAAAAAAATATGTAATTGTTAAACTGTTTTTTATAATTACATTTTTTTTATATTATTCACATTCATAGAAACCTTTTTTGTACAACAATTAAGCAAAGATTCTTCCAACTTTTTCAGTTAGGTAGATATAATAAAAATTTATACTTTTCAAATAAATTTCGAATGCTGAAAAAAATAATTAATATCCCTGAAACTTCTACTTTTTGATTTTCAGAATATCACTGGACAATATAATAAAAATTATATATAGTTAAGACACAGAAATTTAACAACATCTTAACAATTAATTGAAGAGTTGTTGAAAGAAATTTTAAAAAAAATTTCTTCGCCGAATGATTCAAAATTTTGAAATAACTATAATGTAAATATTTTTATCCTTTATCCTGTTGAGAATTAGAATAAAAATTATTTACAATGATGTGCTAGTAGTTTTTTTTATGTAGATTTCGAAAATATCTTTATTTTGTAGGTAAACTTAGCGTATTTAATTAATAGATTTGTGTTATATTGGTAATAATTCTTTTTACTAAATAAGTAATTAAAAAAAAAACACACAACAATAATATAATAACAATAAAATAATATAATTAAAACAAATTAAAATTTTTATTAAAACTCCTTCTCTATAATTAAAATTATTTAATAATTATTCAATTTTTTTTTTTCGACAATTAAAATTCTGTTAAAAATAAAAAACAAAAAAAAATTAAAAACGTTAATACTAAAAAAAAAATTCCGTTATTATAAATATATAAAAATTTTATTGAACGTCACACATTTTGTGATGCATTCGAGCGACAAACAGTGACTAAACTGATTGATTTTTATCAAAGTTAATAACAAAAAAAAAACATATACATAAATATAAAAAAATTATAAAATAAAACTGAATTGAGTTATTTATTCACTTTAATAAAATTACTATACGGTCGTGAGAAGAAATCAGAAAAAAATAAATTGTTTTTTATTTTATCGCTCATCACTCAAATAGTAAATTGGATATACATACTATTAAACTTTAGATTCATTTTAAAATAAGCTTAATATATAAAAAATATTTTAAAAGTAGTAAACAACAAAATACAGGTAGGTACTTTAAGTAATAATTTCTATCAAAAATTAAAAATGGATTGTATATTATTTTAAGTCTAAGCGTCTATCCGTCTGTGCTACTTACTGTCCGTCTGTCTGTTGTCTATCTGTGATGCACTAAAATCACAGCCTGGCAATTGATTTTTTTTTCCTTAAGAAAAGGAAAACAATAAGTAAGTGAAAGTTGTTGTTGTTTAACTGTCAAAATGTACCCCCCCAAGTTTTCACCACTCACTTTCACCACGAAAAAACCATATCATAGTTTTCCGTTTATATGAAAAAAGTTTTAACAAAAGGGGAATATTGCAATCGGAAACTAACTTTTATTCTTGGGGGGGTACATTTTCAATTTTCAACACGCACTTCTTATCACAGCGTCAATCACCTTTCTTTTACTATTATTTCTATGACTAAAATGCATGTGTAAACTATTAAAGCCGAAAAGTGTGTTATTTATTATCTCATAAAAGCAATATTCTTATGTATAATAAACAAAATAGTATAATTTATGAATGTTTATATAAATATTTTATTAAACCGTCGTTCAATGAATGCCTAGATGAGACGGGATGATATATTGCCTTCCAATTCCTTCAAATAATTTTAAATTGTGGCATTATGAAGATAAATTAAATCAACTTTTATTTCTATATAACAAAACACCTAAACTATCCGGACTCTGCGGTATGAACTCAAGAAAATACATTAAGTTTTAAGCCCTTTTAACTAGAGGTCGCAATCATGGGATCCCGAATCCCGGGATCCCTGCAATATATTCAATCCGGATTCAAGAACCAAAATCCCGATCCCGGAAAAACCATTCTAATTATTAACTAGTTTCTAAAAAAAAATGAAAAATCATTTACATTGTAGGTACATTGTATATATTTTTAAGAATTTTGAATTTTGGCCGTTTTCTATTTAAATAATATTTCGTGTAAGTAGGCTTTGCTTTTCGATTGCCATGTGAATTGTGATTTTTCAGAGTATGTTTTGTCTTTCTGTTAGAATTAGAATAGCAGTCAGTTTCGTTCACGCTTAAATGACGATACTGTCGATTCATTGTGTTTCCTTCGAGGATTTTTTCACCAACAGTCAAAAACAAACTAATTTTAAATAAACATTTCATATCAGTAAAAAATATATTTTTTTCTTACCATATTTTCTATGTCTAATAAATAATGAATTTTGTTAATTTACTATGTAATGTTTTCTTTTTCTTTTTTTCTAAATAAAAAAAAAACTTTTATATTTGAATTTTGTACAATATTTTCAGTTTTTCCAAATAAATAATAACAAAATTCTACTAGGTTAATCCCGACGGGATCCCGGGATCCCGGGATCAACAAAAACCAATCCCGAAATCCCGGGATTGAAAAAAGGCTCCGGGATTGCGATCCCTACTTTTAACCTTTTGATGGCAATATACAGTAAATATAAATTTAGTCTAGGAACTTCAAAAAATTCTCATAATAAGTTGAAATGTCGTTTGAAATCAGCAGAATCTACATATAGTATTTATTGTTTAAAACTTTATTAAACTTAAAGTTTAAACGCATTACTTATAGCAATTCAAAGAGAAAATTTTGAGTGATTTTCTATTAAGTTGAATTAAAATTATCACGGTTTGTTTACGTTTCATATTTTTCAGATATAAACATATTCTAAGCGTGGCTTGTGTACATGTAGTGTATATGAAGTATATATAATATATACATATTAAGAAGTTAATGATTAGTTGAAAAGTACATGAATCTACAATACACTTAGTGCATATGTGTATGTTCATATCTATGTTCACATTATGTGGTTAAATTTTACAAGAATCTTAATTATATATAATTAGCAAGTATGCATGCCTCGGTGTAACATTCTCGCCCTCTGTGATAATTTATTTGTAAGAATAAAATATAAATAAATTAAAATGAGTGTGGCCTGTCGTCATTTAAACATTTTTTTTAACCTTGTCTTCGAAAGGACATTTTGAATGAGTTTTTTTGAAACTATTTCATATTTTTTGACGTAATATTCTCTCTTTATATTTCCATAAATACAATATACTTATGTTCAATAAAAATTTTTAGAATAATTTTTAAATACAAAAAAAATTATTTAATTGCTATATAAAAGCTTTTTCAATTTATAATAGAATTATTGTTATTATTTTTGAATGCAAAATGACTGCAATAATATTATAAGAAATTTCTTTTCCGGTTGCATATATTGTATAAATTGATAAACCAAAGAAAAAATTTCAATTCTTATTTTATTTTTCTATTTATGTAATAAATTTAATGAATAGAATTTATTATTCAGTAATAATATATAGCTTATATGTAAATATAAATTGAATTGTAGAATTTTTAATGCAATTTTTGTTAACTAAGTTAACTTAATTTCAACATATTGAACTTAGTATGTCAATGGGTACTTATTTTAATGACAATAAATACATTAAAAAATATTTCAAATTCAATTTTATATAAATGTGAGAAGTATTTAATTATATCCCCCTCAATTCATTTCAACTCCCAAATGCATCAGTATGAAAAATCCTTTAAGATAGGTAGATGAACTTAGATAGTTTGGCTTAGTTAAGATCAAATGTAAATACCGAAGAAAAAATTTTCTATTCCGTACTGGAATCCTTGGAACCCGTATTATTATTTAATAAAGTATGAGTAAGTGAAACTTCGTGAAAAGAAATATTGCCAAAGGTTTTAATGATGTTGTTTTGAGATATATATACATATACAGTAAATTTTATATTAATAGTATATTGTTTAAAGTAATTTGTTCAAATATAAATTGCATAATATCAACAAAAAAAAAAAAACTGTTTATTCACACTGTTAAAAATACTTTACATGACAATGCCTTTTATTTAATTTATATATTTTTCGCATTATGCACAGATATAACTATCTAAAATAATATGTAGATACTGCAAATACGTTTTGTATGTTTATAATTTTTTTATATAAAGTTGAGTATTTTTTTGTTATATATAAATAAAGAAGCACGTGCACATTGTACAAAAAAAATGCATTGATCTTCTAATTTATATTAATATTATATTTTTTATTCAGTACATACAATATAACATATGTTTTTTATTCTATTTAAACATTTAGTTTTTCTTCCTTGAAAATGTCTAAACAGTACTGAGGGATTAGCCTATATTCCCGTAATATATCGATACTTCCTATCATTCAAAAAAAAAAATAAACAATTATTCAAGCATAACTTTTTATTCATTATCGTAAAGAAAGTACAATAATTGTTTAAAATCTGAATTTTTCCTTAACAAATTATTATCATTCAATATCAATGAGTTTAACTGGCTTAAAAAAAAAATCAATTCAGTTCATGATTTTTATTAAAGAAAGTTTATTATACAAAATTATGATAAATGTATGAAAATTTCAAGTCCTTGGACTGAATTAATATATGAGTTTCTTCCGTCATGAAACATAAAAATCCTATCACGGTAAAAAAAAAAACTTTATTGATTTGTTCTGATTATTTTATTTCAATTGCTGAAAACAAAAAATTAAAAGCTGAAATAAGCGAAATGGAAATCTGCAAATTTTTATAACGTTGCTCAATAACGTTAATGGGTAATAGGAATTTATATAATATTATAGAAGTAATAAAAAAATAGTTCCAATTTCAAAAGAATCGATAAGTTTCCAGTTACATATTATATTTTAGATCTCTATATGAGCCGTTTATTTTGAAAGTGGTTTAAGTCCATTTTTGAAAAAAAAAAAATAGTTAATGATAACAATAAGCACAATAGTATATATATTCTTTTTATTTATAAACAATTTTAGTCTAGTATCATTAAAACCGCTTTGATTTTGACACTTGAAAATTAGCTTATGGAAATATTAATGTATATTTTTAAATCAATTCAAACACAAAACCTTAAATATCTCAATACAAGAACAAATGGACTTAAACCACTTTCAAAATAAACGGCTCATATATTATAAGATTAAATTATTAAGTTTAATCAAGAATTCAGTTGATCTCGATTGAAATCAGAAAGAATAAAATTTGCAAAAACACAATCCATTTCAAACTTTAACTTTTTTAATTTTTTTTTTAAATAATGATGGCCTTAAACTGTTTGTGTTCTTGATTAACATTGAACTTAAAACTTTTTTTTTTATTCATTTCTTGAATTCATAAATTTATACGCGGAACATAAACAATTAATTTATAAATAATGTATTTACAATCAATTTTCATTTTGATTTACATTGAAAAATATTATTTTTAATTTTATGCGAAAGTTCAATATGGTACACCCGGCGGCGCTGCGTTATTTTATTTTTGTTATACATACTTATAAATGTACATTTATGTTAAGCGTGTGAATAAATATATATTTTGTTTAATTGATAAAAATTTTGTTTATTTCTATATCGCAGTAGTAATTATAAATGTATGAAGATTGATGGGTGTACAAGTTTATTTATGTATATTTTAATTATTTTTTAATTTTCAACAAATAAGAAAATTTTACATTACACAGTTTAATAAGCCTGTATTGTTCAAATAATTTCTAAGCATGGAATATTTTAAATTATCTAAAGTGTAAGAAAGAAGATTTTTACATCAAAACTTGAGAGTTTTTTTTATGTTAAGAATTTCAAATGTACTTACGTCATTGTCATCACATGCAGATGTATCATCGTATTCATTATTATTGACATATTCGTACCAATCAAAAATATTTGATTCATATTTGAAATTATTTGTTGAATAATTAGATTCTACAATACATATTACATACACACAATAAATTTTGAAATTTATTTAATCGAATTTTAATTACCTGTGGATGACATTTCTAGAATATACAATCAAGTCAATCACTAATATTATGAGTTACTTAAAAAAACTGAACAAATTGTTTTTGTTTATTCAATTTTTTTAAATTCCTTATTCACTACTCTAAATCAAGAAATAAAATTAATTTTATCTAACAATTTTCATCTTTTTATTAAAATTTTAGGTTATAATGAATAAAATTAATAAAATTCTTAACTTAAATAAATTTCATTTATCCGTACATATAAAATATAGTCAAATAAATATCGTATCACTGTATGCTCCTGATAGAATAACTATTTTAACTTTTGGTCAAATAAATATCATCCACATCAATGACAATGTCTTGCCTTTTAGATTAAAAAAAAATTTGATAAAAATATGTAGATAATTTAACACTACTTAAAACTATGTTCTCATAAAAGAAAATTCACACCCTTCAAATTATCTGATCGTTACTCATCGTCGAAAATCGCGACAAAATTCGCGAAAATTCCAAAAATTATAAATTAAAAATAAAACTCACCCACTTCAAATGTGATGTTACTAACGCGCGAAAATCGCGACAAAATAAACATTAAAAATAAAATTCACATGCGATCTGCGAAAATTAAACATTAAAAATAACATCTTGAAATCTGATTATTACTCATCCGCGAAGTTCGCGACAAAATTCGCGAAAACCACAAAAAACTGCGAAAATTATAAACTAAAAATGAAATGAACCCCTTTCAAATGTATAATAGTTACTAAAACACGAAAATCGCGACAAAATCAGCGGGATATGGTAAACTAATCATGAATGCAAGAATTTAAATATGGTAGAGCAGTGTTTCTCAATCTTAGGGTCGCGACCCGAATTTGGGTCGCGAAAGATTTTAAATGGGTCGTTTTAATGGGAAAATTCTATTACAAATGCTACATATATTTTTTCAAAAATAATAAAATATTTTGATTATGTAAGAAGAATTAATCTATACATCTATTTTCTAACAGATTGCTCTGTTTTTAGATTGATAATATTAAAACAGCTTTTAAAATTCATTCGCTTTAAACAAATCGAACGAAAAAAAATTAATTATCAAATGAATGTGTCAACAACATATTATAAGTCGTTAAAATAAAAATAAATAAAACATTTTAAAGGTGTCTTTCTAGCTTGTCATTAAATTTTTCAGATTTCGTCGCGTTATTTTTCACATTGAGGGTCGCGTTATTTTGTATTCATATTTTATAGATCGCAATAGTAGAAAGGTTGAGAAACGCTGTGGTAGAGTACGATTCAAATCACTTGACCAATCCGTTATGCTCAGCTTTCCCTTTCCATTACAAAATTCCGTACAAAATTTAGGGGAAATTATTTAAGAAAAAAAGCTCATGCAATTTTGTATGGAATTTTGTAATGGAAAGGGAAAGCTTTGCATAACGGATTGGTCAAGTGATTTGAATCGTACTCTATCAAAAATTAATAAATTTTAATTATTAATAATTTTTAAAATATTAAAATTAAAAAAAACGAGAACACGTTTCCTCTTTTTTATGATTTTGATGTTCATGTAAAAATTTTATTGGCTTCGTAAGAAATTTAGTGTTGATTTTAGAATTGTAGGTAATGAATGAGAAATTTCAAATTTCCAGATGTAAATATTAAAAAAAGTTAAAAAAAAAGGCATAAAATAAAACATAATGAATTATAATTTATAATCACACTGTAAAAATTTAAATAATTTTATTTTTACAAAGATAATCTTACAATTACAAAATAATTATAACTAAACTATAAAACTAGTTTTATAATTTTAAGTAAAAGTATATTTTTTTTTTTGTCATTTTACACCTAAATCAGCTTAAGTTAATCTTCAACAAATGCAGGATTAACGCCATTATTTCCTTTTTTATTTTTATCATTTGATTCATCGATTGGCGATGCAGTTATTTCACTATCATCTTCACGATCATTTTTTGAAGGATCATTTGGTACATAACGGTACGCCAACCAACTGAAAAGTATCATGTCAACAAACATTAAACCAGCGAACAAAAAGAACTCATAAGCTTGAGAATTGAAAATTTTAGCACCAGCAATTATTACAACAATTAAATTTCCAAGGGCAACTGTCAATAACCAACAAGCTTGTAGTACTGACTTCATGCTAGGTGGTGCTTGAGCATATGAAAACTCTAAGCCAGTAACTGAAAACATAACTTCTCCTAATGTCATAATAAAGTATTGTGGAATCAACCATAAAATATGGAAAGAATTTGCTGTCGTTGTCTCAATCATAGAGAAATGATATTCATTTCCATCATTCGAACTTATTAAAATTGTATAAACAGCTCCTTGTTTTATGGTCACATCTTTTTTAATGCTTTTGCTATCACTGAAGATTTCGTAATTTCTCGCTGCTGGTATTTCGAAATAGCTACTATTACCGGAAGAATTTTTATAAATTTCTTCACCATTATCTTTAAATATTATATTAGTTTCTTCCGGTAAGCTAGTTAAATATCTTATACCAACTATGCTTGGCTTATCAATATAATCAATATATTCATATATTTCTAAATCTGAAGAGCTTCCATTACTTCGAAGAAAATAACTGATGGATTTGCCTTTTTCAAAGTTAAATTGACCTTGTTTATTTTTGAGTGTAGGGCAACCTAAAAAATATACAATGTATAAATTAATTATATTTTATTTTTCTATACTTATAATTTTATGGTATATAATGTGTCTTAAATAAAACAAAAAATATTAAATTGTTTATAATTATTTAATATAGTTATAGTAAAAAACTTTTTCTACCTAATTTTTGAACAACACTATTGAGAAAGACGGTTTTTTTTAGACAAGCCTAGGAGTTTAATATATTTTTAATATATTTTATAAAATTAAGGCTCCCACTTTTTATTGAAGTTCCTCAACTTACAGACATTTTTAGATAAAAAAATAGGGCTGCCAGGTGTCCGGTATTGAACCGGACAGTCCGTTAATTCAACTACTTGTCCGGTGGGAAAAATGGGAAGGACCGGACATACATTTGTCCGGTATTCCACCCGATGCTTAGTATTTTGCGAAAAATTTAGTTGATTATATGTTTTTTATATTTCTGCCTTCTTGTCGCTCAAGTGTTTTGAGTAAACGGTCAAAATGGTAGAGTACGATTCAAATCACTTGACCAATCCGTTATGCAAAGTTTTCTCTTTCCATTACAAAATTCCATACAAAATTTATGGGAAATTATTTAAGAAAAAAGATCATGCAATTTTTTAAATAATTTTATTCAAATTTTACCCTCTCTTAAAAGCTCTTTGGCCAAGTGATTTGAATCGTACTTTATAAGAAATTTGAAAATATTGAAATTTAAATTTTTTTAATGCAATAGGCTAGAATTTGTTTTATTATTTCAAAATTTTGTCCGGTAATCTTTAAGATTTCATCTGGCAACCCTATAAAAAAAATTGAAAATATTGTAACTACTAACTAGATCTTTTCATTTATACCTGAAACGAATAAAGTGGCTAATATAATAATGGCAAGAATGCCTAAAAATATGTAATGCTAGTCAATATAATTATTTTGAGATTTGTAGTATGAAAAACAAAGCCAATTTTCCACGGTTATTATTTTCTCTGTTTAAAAATTCTAGCCAATATTTTTTCAATCAACCCTTAAAATACAAATTACAACAAAAAAGACACAAAAATGTAATTGATTACTTAAGTCATTCACCTTACTTAAGTAATCAATTACATTTTTGTGTCTATTTTATTTGAATATATTTCTATTACATTTTTGTGTCTATTTTATTTGAATATATTTCTATTACATTTTTGTGTCTATTTTATTTTAATATATTTCTAGGCTTAATCCCAACTATTAGTATTCTTCGAAAGGCTTTATGAATAGTTTAATTTAAATCCGAAAAAATAGTTTCACAAAAATAATAAAATTTAGCTTCAATTTAATTCAGGCCTTGTTTTTAAATAACAAATAATAGGAATACATACTTTATAATTAAGGTTTCTATCAAAGTAAAATAATTATAAAACTCTTCTTTTCCTACAATGTATTGTTGCTTTTAAACTGTATTACCTTGTTCTGCAGATATTTCCCAATTCCACTGATCGTTCTTAGAAATATCAATCTCCTTTTGTTCGTAATAACCACCGAATTCCTCCAGTTTAATTTCAATTGATTTAGGATAATTTATGTCAAATACATAGTTACAATTAGGAATGCCATTGTAAATTCTTAATTCGCTTTGAGTTGATTGCGGTAAAATTGGGTATGTTTTCTGTGTATAAAAAAACATACATAAATTTTATGTCACTTAAATAAATAGAAAAAAAATTAATAAACATACTTCTAATTCTAAATCAATAACTCCAGATACTACAAATGCGATACCGGCTAATACACCACCGCAGAACAACTTTTGTAATGGTCTCGAAATTCCACATTTAGCCAAAAGAGGATAAAAAAATGCTTCATAAAGCGGTATAAAAATTAGAATTAAAAGCGGATTAATCATTTGCATTTGATCTGGCTTAATATCAGTTTCTCCTAAAGTGCCGTCCATGCGAGATGCTTGGAAAGTCCAACGAGATCCTTGTTGATCAAATAAAGCCCAAAACACTGGCAATGGAATATAAAGTACCAGAACTCTAAGTAAAACCTTTATGTCATCCAGTAATTGTGAATCATATTTCCATTCAGCATAATAAAGCCAATGTTCATGATTTTGTTTTCCTCGTTTAATACGTGAAGAAATTGCGCACTGTAAACATAATAAAAGTATATAGAATTTTGGTAGATTTATTTTTTACCAAAGACATTTTTTATTACCCCAATAGCTTTAGTTACTTTAACAAACATATTGCCAGCCGGTGGTTTAACTAAATACAGTGGTTTTCCAATTACAAACACCACTAAAAAAAATAAATTAAAATTAAGTTATATTACGCTTTATCTGAAAACATTATTAAGTATAAAAACTAACCAATAGAAATTGCCATTAATATTGCTGGAATTCCGAATGCTAATGGGTAACACGACATTGCACCGAAACATCGAACATTTTCTCTCAAAATAGGTGTAACAGTTGTTGAAATCAATGATCCTGCATTGATTGAAAAATAAAAAAGAGAGAAAAACCATGCCATTTGTTTTACTTGTTCTGGCAGTTTAAATTGATCACCACCAAAGGCCGCAACACATGGCTTAATTCCACCAGATCCTAATGCTATTAAAAACAAAGCAACCATTGTAATTTCCGTCGCTGGCAATTTCAAACTTGTAACAGCACCCAACGAAATTAAAACACTTCCAGCTACATAAACTATTGACAAATATAGAATGGTACGAAATTTGCCTAACCAACTGTCAGCAATAATAGCACCTAAAGTACATAAGAAATAAACAAGCATAGTGAAGACATGGAAAATAATCGTTGCATCATCATCACTGTACATTAATTCTTTGGAAAGATATAGTACCAAGATTGCTGTAAAGAAATATAACAGTATTCAAATAGTTAGTACCTGATCTTTTCTGTACTGTAGTCGGAGATTTTAATAAATTTTACTATTTAAGTTTTGGTATTTCAGCTATGAATAATTAAGGTGTACTAAAAATCTACAAATTCATACTAAAATTTAATTAATCAATGTAAAGGTCAATTCACACATATCAGTCACGTCAAGTCACCGTCACGTCACGGCACGTCATTTCAGTCAAAAAAAATATCGTTCCTTGTAATTTAAATGAACTGTCTACACCCATCCGGCGCCGTCACGTCACCGAACCATCAGTCGTCCCACCGTCAACGAGCCGTCAAAATTAAATTACTTTCCGACGATATTTTTTTTTTTGACTGACGGCATTTTTGAAATTGAAAGCAAAACAAACAAAACAAAGTTTTTATTTTTTATTTTGTATCTAAAAAAACGGGACGGAACGGCGACGTGACTGAAGTGTGTAGACACAGGTCAAGATATTGACGGATACTTGACGGTGACGGAACGGAGACGGAACTTTGACGTGACTGATATGTGTGAATCAACCTTAATGCTCTTATTCAGAGTCTAATAACAAACAGTCGAATTTATTAAGATAATAAATGATTTATAAAATTAAAACTTTATACTTACTTCGCATTCCATAGTAATTAAATCTTTCGCAAAATTCATTTCCAATTATAAAAGGAATTGAACGGGGATATTTCAATTTCTGAAAATAATTAAAATTATTAATGTTTTAGCGAAAAAAAAATTTGGTTTTTAAACATATTATTTGATATGAAGAAGAATCATAAACTTAAAATTTATTGGTATAGGTTGAAAAATAATGAATAAAAGTTATACAAAATCTCATTTCATCAGTAAACCAACTTTAGAACAGTATAATTGTATAATAAGGTAAAAAAATTTACATTACCGATTTTACATAATTTTTGTCTAACTTTAATAACATAAAATAAAGTAAAGTCAAATCATTAAATTAAAAAATTATAAAAATTATTCAACATAAACGTCTTTTCTTAATATTTTCCTTAATATATCGTCGATATTACCGCGTATAATGTGTTCAGTCAACGCTACAAATTCATTACAAAAATATTTTGACGTATTAATAAAAACAAAAAAAAATTCTTTTTATTTTTAAAAACAGAAATTATCTCACCACTTAAAAATACACTACAAAATAAATAGCAAAAAATTTGCTAGACAATAGAGACATTATCAAATCTATAAAAACGGCTCCATCTGCCTAAGTACTTCAAAATTAATATATGTATTCATATTTCAATATTTATGAATTTCTTTAAGAGCCGAGGAGAAAATATCGAAGACGATTTTTATCAAGCATTTCATTATTGTTTATTGTTATTGGAATTTCTAACAAAAAGTCATAAATTTATTTATTATTTTGATCATTAGTAAATTGTTTGAAACTTAAATGGTTGTAATAAAATCTTAGCAAAAATTAAAAAGATAAATTCATCTAAAACGTAACACGGTTTTGAATTAACGAACATTATTTATTTTCAATTCTAAAACAATGCTTCTCATCATAAACAATTAATTGTGAAACATTTTTTAAAGTGTGTACTCACCTTTTTTTGGCCTTCGGTTGAATCATTATCTCTAGTTTCCAAATCATTATCACCTGAAACATTTAGAGATTTCTTCATTGCTTATTAGCTTATTATTATTTTTTTTTTTTTTTAACAAAACAAAATTTTCGTTTTATAAGCTTTTCTGTCTTTTATAATTATTATTTATTTATTAAAATTTATATTTATTTATTTCTTTATAATTTATTCTATTTAATATTTATATAATGTACATAAGTACTGGGTTAGTTTTATTTTATTTAACAATGAGTATAAATATACTCAAGTGTCATAACCATAACGAAAAATTAAACTAAAAAAAATAAAATAATAATAACGCTACTTCTCTCGTCGTTATAATAATTTTTCTTATCATTAGTTATTATAATTTTAGTGTACGTATTAAAGGTACATGTATGTAGTAATTTATGAATGAACTTTCGTAATCTAATAACCAAAATAAATAATTTATAACAGATGGGAAATTCCTTAATAAAATTAGAATATTTATCTTTCAATAAAATGGGTCTATATATATATATATAGATAGCAACACCTGTTAATTTATTCAAATGTTTTATATTTTTGCTTTTAGATACATTAAATATTTTAATAAATAATATAATATAATATTACTGTGATGCAATTTTATACTCTTTTTCCAATATATGAAAATTAAAATATGTTTAAACTTAACAATAATTTAAATTAAAAACATAAAAAAATAGTAAAATAATTATTACTCATATATTACAGTATTCATAAAAAATTTTTTAACATCGTTTTGAGATCCAGATTATGTATAAATTAAAAATTTTATGATTTTTTTGCAAGACAATCGAAAATTGAGTTTAATGCATGATTTTTACTAAATAAGGATTTTTTATTTAAGAAAAATATTTTTATATAATAAATTAATATAAAAATTGATAAGAGCAGCAATTCTAGAAGGTAACACAAATCACAAATTATATAAAATTGTCTGCATCTAGTCTACATTAAGTAGGTCGTTTGATATGACATATTTAGATTGTGAAAAAATTAAACTGAATCTCTGTAATAATCATCGTACCCGTTCATCTTACATAAAATTATTTGATATTTAGATTTTTTTTAAGTCACTCTAGCACTAGCACAAGTTTATTAATATTCGTTTGTGTAATATTATATTATATTGATTATATTTTAATTAATTAGTATTTAAAATTTTTAGTTTAATTTTTCAGTCATGGCATATAAATTATTAAAATTATTTTTTAATACTCTATTATGTAGTGAGCAAAAATTTTCCAGAGCCTGATTTATAAAAGATTATTAATTTTATCCATCAAACAACTGGAATAGGCAAAAACGTCTGAATGACTGAAAAACAAAATTTAATTTTAATTGTTATAAAAAAAAAAATCATAAATAAATTTCAAAAATTTTAGTATTTTTGTTATCAAATGAGTATTATCGATAATCTTCCTAAAGCCATTATTTTTATGTAATTTTTTACCTTTTCTTATCAATATAAAGTAAAACAAAAAAAATTAACTGATATTAATTTTATTGCCAATAAAAATGTTATCAACGAAATAATAATAATAATAATATAAGCGAGATTTTGCCCTGAATGAGTTGAAGAAACTGAACAATGTTTTGGAGCACCTTTAGTATTTCAAATTCTTAATTTTTTTTGTTTTAATACTTATTATAAAGATAATAACTTAAAGCATAAATTTCCCCAAAAAAATTTCTAGGATGTGAAGTGGACAGTATGAGGTATAATAGTCAATCAATTAAAAAAAAACACAACCCATAACAAAGTTTTTAATATAAACCCTTTATATGGATATATAGATTTTTTTATTGCTGATTTTTTATTTGTTGACTATTCAGTTCAGCTCAGTATTAAATTAAATTCGAGTTAAAAAGGAAAATCGTTTCATCTTAATTTCTGCATTTCACTGAATGTAGCAAAAGCTTTTAATCTATAGTTTAGTATTTTTTTTTTTATGACACTATAATAAAATATACAATTTTAGTTATTTGAATGTCACTTCTATAAATCAAAACTATAATAATAATCAAAATAATCAAAATAATAATATCCTATCGAAACAATACCAAAAAACTTCTCTTTTTTTCTGAAATTTTATTAAACGTACTTTGGATGATTTGAAACATAACAATAAAATATAAAATATGTCCCTAGCTCCCACAAATACGTTATATCGACGGCGAGTTGTGAATTTAGAAAGAATTGATAATTCTGCCGAGATGAAAATTTAAATCCGTCGCCGAAATTTGCTCCTGGGATCTCCAACAATTATGGCTTCTCATGAAAAAGTTTTTAGACTAAAAATATTCTGAATAAAAACATATCACATGTATTTTGATAGTGTAATTTATGGCTGACAATAAATTACACTAACAAAATACATGCAGAATATTTTTATTCTAAAAACTTTGCCGGTAGAAGCACTAATATTAAAATTAGAATAACGATTGAAAATAGTTGAGAATACCTACCCCTATCATACTAAAAAAAGTTTATAGATTATGTAAGCGATTATAATATTAAATGCATACTTCTTTAATCACCCTAATTAAAAATAAACAGGAAAAAGTTCGCTTTATATGAGTAATTTAAAAAAATTGTTAGTCCATTAATAATATTATTTTATTTTACATAAATACTTACATTATATGGTATATGATTCTTGTTATTTTATAATTTCAAAATATTTTTAATTGCGTAGTCATTATAGTGCGCTAAATATGACACATGATTTTTTTTACTGGGCTCGTAATAAATGGTTCAATCTTAAATTTCTATTATCAAAAATCTTGATATTTTAAAATTTTGCTATTTAGTATTTATTTTGAAAATGTTAATTATATCAAAATTTTGATTATCATTCTTCGCAAAAAAAATGACTTATTTATATTATAAGATCAAATAAAAAAAATTTAAAATAAAAACATTATCAACGTTAAAAGATAAAGAAGTTTACGAAAAATTGAATTAATTTGAATTTGAATTTAAATTTGACATTATATTTTGAGCCATGTATATTGTCTTGCAAACAGTTTAAATGTTTTTGAGGTCAGGTAAAACCATAGATTAAGAATACACATAGATTGTTAGCTTCATACAACATTATTTTTGGTATTTTTATGTGAATGTGTTAGTAAAACAAAATAAAATACGTGATAATTATCAATATATGAAAATAATTTTATTTAGTTTAACACCTTCACATAAAAATACCAAAAAAGGCTGAAAAAATGTTGTATGAAGCTATAAATCTTTCTGTATTCTTAATATATGGTAAAACATAGCGACATTTTTATCGAAATCGACTTTGTAAATAAATTAAAAAGAATTTAACTGATTTTGTTAGCGCTATTAGGTATAATATTTGTATATGTAATGGTGTAATGTCCTAAGGCCCGATGCAGAAATATTAAAAAAAAAAACTGATTTTATTAGCACCAAAGGATTGTTAATTGGTTGTTTATACGTAAGATTCTAACAGAAAATATTTTTTTTTTTTAAAGCAAAACAGATTTGCCGGGTCAGGTAGTATTTAATAACTTTTTTATATGGAAATTTATTATTTAATTCTTTAATATTTAGGTTTAACAACAAAAACTAGAATGCGATTGACGAAACCGACAAGCGATTGCCGTATTCTACAAGTTCAGTTCACCATTCTCAAAAATTCGAATAAAATTTTTTTAAGATTATGACACTGTAGCTTAATTAAGAGTGAGATACCACACTTATTTCGTAAACTAATAACAATTAACTAACTAGATACTATAATACGCAGTTTTTGAAAACGATTTTTTTAATTAAATATTCTATTGGTAAAAAAAATATTTCTTTTGGGAAGGTTGAAGTTTTATTTTGAGTAACATTATTAAAATTTTTTTGACATAAAAAAAAAATTATCTTATCTAAAACTTTCTAAAATTTATTGGCGTAAAATTCAATATTGTATTGATCTATATTTAGACAAATATTTTTATTTATACCTAATGGTAGCCTTACAGAAGTACTGTTTTTTTTTTAACTATCTTACTTCTATCTTCAAAGGTTGCAAGCAACAACCTTTGTAATACAAGTAAACCATAATTAGTATAATATAACTAGTAAAGCATTTAACTAAGCATAATCTTAGTTTTATACTTTTCCTTACAATTCTGTAATTTAAAATAATTTATTATTCATATTTCGATTTTTTAAAAATAAATCATATTTATAATAATTTTCTAGCTTTGAAAAAATTTCAAAAGTCGTAACGCAATATATTAACAAAAATTAACAAGTTTGTTGATAGTTGTACTTATCTGAGGTTAGAAATAAATTATACATATTTGATTTTATTGGATGACTTTGATTTCAAATATTCCCATTTACAGCGATGTACTTGAAAAATACACCAAACTGCTCGTAGACTAATTCGATTTTCAATCAACATAATTTGACTTTATGAATTATTACTTGTCTTTAGCAAAAATAAATTATAACATCAATAAATTAAAAAAAAAATAATTTATTTTATTTTGTTGACTGAACACATGATATAATAGTAATAGGGAATTAATAACATTTGATTTCGACTAAAATATTACATTGTAAAATTATTCTACATTGTTGTTTCTAAATTTTAATGACTGTTAAACAAATGATTATTTATGATTATGATTATAAAAATATTTGGATGGCGCACTAAGTAAGAATATTAGAATATTTTAAATCATTCTGAAATTACGTTAAAATTCTGAAATATTTGCTAATTTTTATATACATGGGTTATTATTGCACTTTTAACTTTTAAGAAAATTGGTGAAATAAGATAATAATTGAACTCACAATTTTTATTTGTGATTAATATTTACTTAAAAAAAAGAAATAAAAAAAAATAAATTATAAATCGATTTTAAGATTTTTAAGTAACTCATATATGCCTATGGAGAAACAGTGCAACTATGATAATAATATAGTACGTAATAATAAAAATAAAAATAAAAACACATTATGTTGGTACCTATGTACATTTAAAACATCGGTAAAAATTTTTATTAAGCTTGCGAAAATTTTGTTTATAATTCTTTTAAATCCCCCAGTTACATATTTATAAAACAAAAATAAACTAAAAATCTTTATCCTCTTTACAAAATTATACAACATACCTCAAAATTTTAGAAATTCTTAAATATTTACATAAAAATATCACAAACTAGTTTTACAACTTATAATATTATAATCCTAAAATACAAAGGTAATAAACTCTTCTTCTTATTAAGTAATTGAGCCAAATTATAAAAAAAAAATATATTAGTGAGAGAAATATACCTTAATTATGTTACTCCTAATACATTATCATATCAATAATGTATTTATCATCAATACAATAACATCGGAATTGAACTGTGAAAAAAGTTAAAAGGTGTTCGCCGAACCCTTTTATTCAATTAAAAATATTAATTAATAATAATTATTTTAGTTATTTATAAAACTATTTTAAAAGATCTTTAACCAGTCCTTGATGTTATTCGAAAACAGATTCGACGTTTCGATCCATTTTTTATTCATTGGAATCAAATTCATATCTATAAATTATAATATATTCACTTATTTTATACTGGACGATTTTTAAATAATTCTTGACCAAGTACGAAAATTTATTATTAATTCTTTAATAATGATATAAAATTTAATAATTTAAATTAATTTATATTGGTCATGTATTGGCTTCATTATCTACAAAGCCTTTATGGAGGTAGCCACCGTCTTTTGTTGCCATACAATTAGCTGAACTTTTAAAACTATTTGATTCATTATCTGATCTAACTTTTTTTTTTACCATGCTTTTATTTGCATCATCTGTATCGAGAATTTTTTCGAACACAACATCCAATCGACACCTACTAATAGTAAATTGTATTCCGTATTCAATAGAAAACTGATTCAATAATTTAAGTAATTTTGATAGAGTTACAGTATTGTCATCGATACTGTTGTTAGATACTTTTCCATTCTAAAAATTAATAATTTAAAAAATTTAAATTCATTAGTCTGAACTCTGAAGATAATTTTTAATTTGGCTTTTAGCATTAAAAAAAAGTAATGCATTAATACCTTTTTGGAGTTTGTGTCAAGTTTTATAATAAATTTAACTGAATGTGGATAAACTTGGAGATCAATTGCAAATGGAAATGATGATTCAATTTCCTTAAAATTAAAATTTATAGATTTATTGCAAAATATATATATTCAAATTAAAAACACTTGAAAACATTTTTTACAAACTCACTTTTTGAATATCTAGTCCCTCTACTTTGTTATAAAAAATTGTTACATTATAGAAACCACCAAACTGTTCTCTAAGCTCATTTGGAGTTCCACAACTTATAATTTCTCCATCCTTTAAAACAGCAATCCGTTGACAGACTTCATCGACTTCAGAAATTGCGTGAGATGTCAATAAAACACTACGCTGTTGTGCTAATAATTTATTTATTGCTTTATAAACTAAAGATCTTGTGAGAGGATCCATATCAGTTGTTGGTTCATCCATTAATATAACACTTGTATCTCCAATGCAGGAAACAGCAACATTTAATTTACGCCTATTCCCACCACTTAGATTTTTTACTAAAACATTACGATATTTATCCAAATTAAAATCTTGTAATAATTTTTGGGCTAGCTGAAATTAAATTTATTTATTAAAAATTTTAAAAAGTCAGAACTGCACTAGACTACGATGTTTTGAAAGCAAAATACTGCCAATAATTTATCCGAGATATTAAGGTTTTAAAATATTGAAAATAAATCCTTTATCAAGAATGTTGGTAGTTTTTCTTCCTGATCATTTACAATACAAAGTTTTCAAATTACATACTTTTATTTGAAGAATTCACTCGTGTTTTGACACGGTGTTTTGATCAAAATTTCATGATTTAACATCAAAAACGAAAACTCCTTATAAAAAACAAGTGATATTAAAGACAAACTTTACGTGAGAATACTTTTATTAAGAATGTTACTATAGTACGAATAAAAAGTCTGCATTTGTCTATTTTTTGTTCAACTAATAACTATGGAAATTCTTTAATTTAAAATTTGTACATCTTCTCAGTGAATTCATCTCAACCTGAATGTTTGAACTCTTCGGTTCTGAATTATACTTTTCTATTCCTGCCTTCAAAAGTTCCAAATTATTACTTTTAAACATAAAATCTATGAATTTATACTCTAACAATTAATAAAAAAAATTATTTCCATTTGGATTTGAAACAAATTCAGTTAAATAATCAAAATTTTTTTATATTTGCAAATTAAATTGTAAATACTATATAACAAAGTTTTCATATCAGTTTTAGAACCAATAATTTTTTTTACATAAAGAACCAGCTTAATGGCAAGTCGCTGCAATTGTTGTGAAAGTTTTCAAGACAAAGTGCCGAGTGGTACGGCTGCACCAAGGCCGTCTTATAACCAAACCACATGCTACCATCATATGGATGAATTTGTAAATTTCAGAAATTCAGAAGAAATGCAAAATAAAATTCGACAACAATCAATTAAATTAATTAATCAAAATGGAAATTTAAGTAATATTGAAGCTGGTGACATTGTTGATATTTTTACAACATATAATAGCAATCAGTTGATATTGTTAAAAAAAAAAATTCAAAGTGGAGAAATAAAACTGGATGGTGTCGAACTAAAAAATGTTGAAAAACCTGATATTTTTGAAATTAAAAACAAATTATCCGAAATTTCTATGCTTCGTAGCCCTCTCATATGTCCTGTGAAGGGTTGTGGACAAACATTTGGCACTACCTCGTTTTTGGCGCATTTTATCAGAGATCACAGAAAAAAATTTAATGCTCTAAATTATCAAGAAATATTAAGAGGAGAAAGTGTTAACATGGAAATATCTGAAAAATTATTAGCATTTTGTGAAAATATTTGCTTAGGTGCTGTTCTTTATGGAGGAGAGTAAGTCGTACGATAATATATTGAATAAAACTATGATAACAGATAGGTACTCAAATTTAAAAAAATAAATAAAATATACAGTTTTTACCATTTAAAATATTGAAAATTTAAAATAATTTTGTGAAGTTCCCGGCATATAAAATTTTTTATACAAAGTCTTAGAGCCTTATGTTTGCTAATTGCATTAAAAGAAACTTTTTTATTGGTTTTGTAAAATATTATCAAAATTAGAGTATAATTGTTTCAAAATTGATTCAATATGTATGATTGCATGTTTTAACAAAAATTTTTTATTATAGAAAAAACGAGAAAAAACCTGGACAATCAGGATTATCCAAACCTAGTTCATTATTGCCACAAAAATATCTAAAATTTACGTATCATTTACCTATAATTATAATGGTAGTGAAAACATTTATGAATTTACTAGCAGGGGATGAGGAAGATGTTGTAAGTGTTAAGCATGTTTAAAGTGACTGATGCGAATATTGAAATCGTTAAAAAAAATATCCCTAAATAGGTTAAAAATACGAAAAAAAAAACTTTTCAGTCACTTTATAAATTTTATTTTGTAAAAATTTTAATTTTTAATTTAATTAAATTATTTCAAAGGCAAAAAAAACTAATGATCCTAAAGACACCTCTGAACATATTATGGTATTCTGGGGAATTACTGGTGACACAACTAAACAATTATACCTAACATTGACAGTTTACGATACCGATGGGATGGTGTCAAAAAGTCAAATTATCAAGGTAAAGTATTGTTAGCTGCAATTAAGTCAAACTGTTAACAAAATGTACACTTTATATGTTTAGATTAGAAACTTCAAAGATAACCAAGATCCCGTATATTTTTTGTCTAGAGAAACAAATTATTTGTTATTAACTCGTGGTGAAATAAATCAGTTAACAAGAAATGGTAGTAAGACTATGCTTTTTGATGTCAGCGTAAATGAAGAATTTTAATAAAAAAGTATTAAAAAAAATGTTTTATTTTAAATTACACTTACCTTAGGAATATCTTTAACTCGTCTAAGATTTCCATAAAAATCTATAACTTCATTAACTTTTAATAAAGGATCTAGTGCGATTGTTTGAGGACAATATGAAATTTCTTTCTGCAACATAAAATATTTTGATTACTATTTTTTTTTTTTTAACAAACATAACTCCAAAAATATTATGGTATTATTATTATAAAATAAAAGATAAACTGAATTTTTGAAATTAGAAATATTTGTGCTGCGTTTCATTAAGACTGATACGGTTCACCACTGACCATAAGCATAAAGTCTGTGGCTCATCAGGATTTAATACTTGAATCCTCATTCAGTCTATCTCACTTTAACCGTTAAACGATTTAGAGCTTTCTTTAAGCTTAGCCTGAACAGAAAAAAATTATTTATTTATTTTCATGCACTTACATTAAAATAATTAACATTTCCACTATCTTGATTAATTTTTCCTGATAAAATTTTAAATATAGTGGATTTTCCTGCACCGTTTTTGCCCAATAATCCAAAACATTCGCCAGACCGAACTTCAAAAGTTACATCTTTGACAGCATAATCTTTATAATTATATGATTTCCATAATGCATCAACTTTCAAAGCGTAATCATTAATATATTGACTATATTTATTTAATGAATTCTGTATTGATACAATTTTCAATTCAACTGGTTTTGAAGTAGCTGAGCGTCTTGATAATTCTCTGTTTTCTTTATGTAGTAATCCTACTCTTTTTTTTATTTTCAAATAAAAACCACTTTCAATTAAATAATTTAGGGTCATAAAAATTAATCCCTGTGCAATTAATACTAAATAATGAGGTAAGATTAAATTACTTGCTACTGGCGATTTGTACGTGTCGATATCATATCGTTGGAATACTTCAGCCTAAAAGAGATATATAATTAGTTAGATTCGTACTACATATAATTTTTTATAAATTAGATATAAAATAATGTGCAAATAAAATTTTTAAGAGCATTGAGCTAAGTGAATTCTACAAACTCTTTTAAGAACATTACTTAGTATATGTGATACAAACTTATAACAAGAAAAGAAATTTACCATAATGTAGTTTTTACAAATTTCTATTAGGCCATCTGCAAGAGCATGTTGAGGAAATATTAAAAATGCCCGATTCAAGAAATGTCTCCAATAAACAGCTGTATCTGATTCTCCAAGAACATCAAATAATGTTATCACTGTAAGTGTAGTTAAGGCTATAACAACATTCATACAAAATATAGCCATGTTTGCAAAACTTGCTTCTGAGAATCCTTTTTCAAAAACATGAACGGCTGGAATCATTGCTAGGCTGGAATGTTATAAATATTGAAACGTTCAGAGAATATTAATAAAAAAAATTATTTTCTGAAATTACCCATAAAGAACAATTAACAAACAAATTCCATCAAGCTGCGAGCGCTGCACATAAATCGGCATTCTGAACCCTTCAAATATTATTACAACTATTAATAAGGAAGTTAAATATATACAAAAATCCCAGAAAAACGCTACACCCCAATATGTTTGAAAATTAACGCCACATAATTTCTGTTGCAATTTCTCCCCACTAATTCTTTCGTTTACTAAGTAGTTTGAAGCACCAGCTATTACCAAACTAAAAGCTATTAATATAATCAAAGAAATACCAGCATCAGCTACTTGTTGTAATCTAAAAATAGCACATTCAAATAATATTTCTAAAAAACAATTTTCGAAAATCTAATCATATTAGTGTTAATTATATTTTAAATGAAAGACGGACATTTAATCATAGTATATCATCAATGGACAACCGTTTATAAATGTAAAATTTTAGTATTGAAATATCAACAACATGTACAATATAATTATTTTATGTTAATATTTAAATTTACTTACATTGAAGAAGCACTTAATTCGTGTTCTGCAACTTTAACTGGATGATTAAAAGCTGTTATTCTATATTCTTCATCATCCATTTCAGTTCTTAATAAATTTGTATTTAAGTCGTTGAGCCAGCCAACCATTGAATGATAACCTTTATTATTATACCATATATTAAATGAGCTCGAATTCACTGCAAGCCCACCATATCGTTCCATTATGTATGCTGGAGTAGTCTCCAAAACCCAATAGAAAGCCGTCTCTGAATTATTGAATAAATGGCAATCCTTACCATAAAAGCCTCCATTATTCACAGGGCAATCTTTTTTCATTCTTTTGTAAATTGCATTAGTATAATTTCTTTCATTTTCCATACTGTAAAATTCGGTACTTGGATCTGGATAAATATTTCTAGTTAAATTTAAGACTGTGTCATATTCTCCTCCAGGCCTTAATTGCATAAAGCTCATTGCTACTACAGCAAATACAGCCGGTAATACTAAAATACACAGTAATAAGCGATAGTTTCTTTTGAAGTGGTAGTACCTCTTGCGTAATAATTGTTTAATAATATCAAAAGTTTTTAAATAAGTCGTAAATTCATTTTCATCAACACTCAGATCAATTTTCTCGAAATTAGTTGCCTCATTTGAAGATATAATTTCTGCTTTGTCGGTTATATTTTCAATATTTCTGTTCAAACTATTAAATATGGTTTCCAAATTTTTACTGATAATACTAAAATCTTGAATTTTTTCAGACATTTTCAAATTTTCTAAATAATTTATCAATTCCGAATAATTATTCTCATCTTGATCGTATAGAGCTGAAATTTTAATTTCTGAAGCTGATTGTGAAAGTATTTTAAAACTTTTTAAATATTTCTGAAATTGATTTTTGATATTTTCTAAAATTTCTGAATTTTCTGAATTGTTCGTTATGTTAAGCTCAAAAAGTTTGGTAAATAAAGATTTCATTGTTTGTGGTGTATGCTTTGTAATTACATTACCCTAAAATAAAAATAATTAGTGGTTTATAATAAATTCTTCAAATTCAAGTACCTCGCTCATAATAACAACTAAATCGCTTAAATATTCAGCTTCATCTAAATAATGTGTCGCCAGGATGACTGCACGTCCTAACCTTAGAGCACCGATCAATTCCCAAACAGTTTTCCTTGCCTTTGTATCGACTCCAGCGCAAGGTTCATCCAAAATAACAACATTTGGTGATCCGATAAAAGCAATTGCTACGCATAATCGTCGCTGATAGCCACCCGAAAGATTTTGAGCCTGATAGTTTTCATATTTCCCTAAATTTAATTTTTTCATTGTCTTATTAACTTCAGACTCAAAATTATTTTTTATTTTAATGTTCGCATATAAGTCTAAATGCTCCTTGGCTGTTAAATGCGGAATTAATATGTTGTCTTGACAACAGAGCCCTATTTTGTCTGTTTCACCGTACTCAGCAAGAGCTTGTGATAATGAAATTGCACCAGTTGACGGTTCGATTTGACCCGTCAACATCTTTCTAAAAACATAAGAATAATAATATTTTATATTCAAATTCTTTTTCGAACTAAAATCCAATTATTACATTATAGTACTTTTTCCAGCTCCATTTCTTCCCAACAAACATGTTACTTTATTTTTCAAAAATGTTAAAGATATATTGCTAACTGCCACTTTAGCATTATCATAAACTTTGGATACATTCTTGAAAATACCTCCAACATCTGGATCTAAGTCTTCTCTTGGAACTTTATGAAATTTAAACTCGTCTGGAAAAAAGTTAATAATATTTACCTATACTTAATTCATCTAGTATATGATATTTAATTTCATAACTACTAATTTGAATTAATAATTTAATTTTATTCGTTTTATATAATTAGAATTAATACATCCTGAGTCAATGGAGTTCGAACTTCTAATTTCAGTCATATCAGTAATGAACGATTAATATCAGTTCAAAAGCAATTAGAAAGACTGTAGATAGGCCTCATGTTCGAAACTGAATACTTAACGTTGTAAACAAGATCTACCAATCATTTTTTATTTTTTATTCAATATAATACTTTCACAACTTCGAATTTAAAATTATTCTTACCATTTTTAAACCAATCAATTAAATAACCAATGACGGCATATAAAAATGTGTCGAAAATAATCATACAAAAAGCATAAGAAAATTCACCATCAAACCCATCACGGAAGGCGTCAGCAAAATTCATACCAACTTCCTGTAATTCTAATCTCATGATATGATCGACTGCATAACAAAAAGCAGTTGTAAATGATAAATTTGTCACAAATTTCAAAAATCCTGATAATTTTGTGTCCAAGCAAATTATTACAATGTATGGTAGAAATGACATCAAAAATAAAATTGCTGAGGATACTGAGCCAATACTCGCTGATGAGAAAAATGTTGAACACATAAAGCTAAAAAAAAATACAAAATCTCTATAAAACTGTCTAAAATAAAATTTTAATAGAATCGTACCAGAACGAAATAACTCCAATCCCAAAAAATGTTAAAAAAATGAATAAAAATAAAAATCCAGTCGCATACATAATTTCTCCTACATACAAAATAATGCAAGCTAGCATAAACACAATCATAATTTCTATAAATGTTGAAATGCTCCAAGTTATTACCTCTGATGATGCTTTTAAGCCCATAGCACGCATAAGCTGAAATTAGACAAAATTGTTTAGGCACTGTAGTAAAGCCCAAAAACATTTAAAACCTATTTCTTACCATTGTATTTTTACTTTCTTTCATCCATATACGATATCTGACACATGTTGCAATTTGAATCAATAGTCCCAAAAAAAAAGCCATCTGGACAGCTTGACTTAGATAAATACCTCTTTTAAAACTGAAATTAAATTTTTGAAATATGAGCTTTAAAGATGGTAAATTCATATCTAACTTACTCATCTTTTGTGTAAGAGGGATATGGAAACTGTTTAGTGTAGTATTTTAAATTATCAATATCTAATTTAACCTCTTCTTGAACTGGCGTTCCACCAAATAATGCTCCTAAATTTAAAAGGTTTATTTGACGCTTCCTTCGTACTTGACCCATTGTTTCAGTCCCATTTATTTGAGTGGGACTGTCAAAGTCTGCATCATATTCTAACGTTCCATTTCCAAAATATTTATTAACTGCACTTGTTATTAACGACGATGTATCGATATTGCTAAATACTTTTGACAATAATGATGATATTTCAGAATCGACCGGAGGTAAACCCAAATTTGATCCGCTGCTTTCTTTAGAATTAGATGAATTTTCAGTAAAGTTTGTTTCTTCTTTTAAAGGATCTGTTTCCAGCGAAGAAGCTGTCGTTATCTGTATTGAATTACCTAATTTTTCTGCAATATCTTGTTCTTTTTTCAGTTGTTTTAATTTCAAATTTTTTTTATAACGAATTATTCCTAAATCAAGAGAATGTTTAATTTGCACAAAACCTCGATGATAGCGCATATTTTCGCCCATATTCCCTTCAGGCCCAGGAAACCAAAAACGACTTCGAGATTCAATTGTTACAGGAGTATTGTCAGTGTCAACTCTTAATTTATAAACAATATCCTTGTCGTCAGTCTTATTGAAATAAACAGCGCCATAGAAAAGGCGTTTCTTATTATAATTTACAGCAGCATCTCGAAGTTGACGTTCTGTTGTTACCGGAACGAATCTGTCAACAGAGAAACATTTTAATACATCATTAACAGTTCGAACAATATCAGCTATATTTTGATCTGTTCGTATTCGATTCAATATCATTTCGATTTGATTTATGTCAATACTATCGCCAATAAGTTGTTGTACAAAAGAAGATTTAGCTAGATTAATTAACTTCATGAAACTTTCAGTAAATGTGTCATTTTCATGCAATTTAGTTATTGTCATATGAAGAGCTCCGGCTAAATCTCTTAACAGACTCATTTCTTCAAAAGTCACATTAGCCTAATGAAAATTTATTAAATTTTTTTTTTATTAATCAAGCAATATGTTATTATAAAAAGTATCTAAAAATTTAACCTACATTTTTAATTATGTCAGAAGTAACATTATTATCGGGACCATAAATAATTCTGCCTTGTATAATAGGCTTAACATAATTCCAAGTTATTTTACCATGATTTGATCTACTAACATCTTTATACAACTGTTTGCAGTAATCCGCTAAAAAAGAAGGAAATTTTGTTTATAATTCATTAAATAAAGAAAATTTAACCCACTGGGCATGACATCTAATTCATCTTGATTAACTGGATTAAAATCTTCAGAATTTAAAAGATCTCGTACATAACGAATATCTTCATGAACATAGAATGGTTTACCGCATAAAATTGTACCCGTTTTCATCCAAGTTTGTGGATCTGAAACATAAAAAAATGATGAGTTTGACATAATGAAGAAATGGATAAGTAAATAATTCTAACATGAAATTTAAATATTATAATTAGTTTAAATATTATATAATGTAATCGCCTGCTCAGAAATGAAACAACGTATAATGAAAAGTATAGTTTCGATCGAGTAATTTAAATTTAAAGATTTGAAAATTAAAAAAAACGTATGAAAAATATCAAGTTGCGTACAATTTTCATCTAAAAAACACATTTTAATCAACATTAAGAATATTGCAAAGTAGTTGTACTTATAAAATCGAGTACGAGGAATCGAATGGTGCTATTGTCAAATAATGACGTATAAATGTCATACGTTGTTTCATTTCTCAGCAGACGTAATGTAATAAGAACTTTTAATGCGTTGGGGATCGTTATGTGTTATTTAGTGCTATAGAATTTAGATCACTAAATGGAGTATTATATGCGTCAATACACATGCAATCATTTAGATGCATCTGCGTAAATAATGGAAAAATTTAGATGCATCAGCGTATATAATGAAAGAATTTAGATGCATCAGCGTAAATAATGAAATCATTTAGATGTTTCGTATTGAATATTACGTAATGCCTAAACAAACATAATATCTCTCACAATATTTCAATACAGCCAAATACAAAAAAAAAAATGAGAAAAATGAGAAGAAAAAATATTCTCTCTTTGCAACTACCTCTCCCCTACGCATTAAAACAGTATATTGGATATGTAAACAAAATTTGTTATACAACTCGTTCTGTATTTACACAAAAATACATTGACACTTGTCAATTTATATCACTCGACCTTCGGTCTCGTGATATAAGTATTGACTCGTGTCAATGTATTTTTGTGTATACAGAACTCTTAATTAATAGCAAATTTAGTTTACATATACAATAATCTACTATTATTATATTCCTATATTCAGTTATTTTATTTTAATTCAAAAATAAGTCGTAGATAAGTATTTTTTTTTTTTGGAAAATTTATTATAAACATTTTTAAAATCTCGAATAAAGACTTCGAATAAATAAAGAGTATGCAAAAAATAAAAATATGATGTTTTTAATATTATTTCCATTATAGATTATCAATTCAGTACAGTAGTATAATATAATATAACTTTCAACTTTCTCAATTTTAAAAGAAAATATTGGAACAAAAATTCATGTTCTCATTTATTTGTGAAAAACTTTAGTGGAAATTTTCTCATTTTTCGTAAAATTTTTATATTATGTTTAAATTTAGATTAGTTGGAAAAAGTATCTCAAAAACTTCACATTAACATTGATTTCGGGAAAATTAAAAATTTAAAAAAAAAAAATATAATTCACATTATGTTCTAGATTTAAATAAGAATTAAAAAAATGTTTTTTAAAAGTTATTTTTTGATAATCTTTCTAATAATATTGCAATTAGCATTAGCTCGACAGTCGAAACCTGGTAAATTAATTAAAAATATATTAAATTATTGTCAAATAATTTTACACATTTTATATAACCTATATATTTTGAAATTCATTTAATTGCAAAGACCATTTTAAGAATTTCAACTAAAACTATTACTTAAAAAAAATTATTTCGACCTGCGAGATAAAAATATAAAAACTTAAATTTGTAAAAACTATCGAAATAAAGTTCATCTTGCTCAGTAAGGCATTATAAACGTCATAAGTTTAGCTTATTTAGACTTCTTGGTTTGCAAATTTCAATATTAACGTATCAACGAAGAGAAGCTCGATAGGCATGAGAATAAAGATTTTTTATTCTTATACTTTCCTCGTCTATTGCGTCAATCACTGTGAAAAGTTATTAACTCGAAAATCATGTTCTATTACAATGAATTTGAATAAAAGTGGAGCAGGTGAATTTTCAGTGAGCCCCTATGATTTGACTAAGAATTAATCCTTTCAAAATTAAATATAATATAATATCACTTATTTTTAAATTACATATTTTTTAAATTATTAATGAAATATATGATTTTTTTCCATCTCCCGAAGTGAAAGATATTAAAATTGGTAAGAAAATAAATTTTATAAATAAATTTAATTATTTAATTGCAAAAACAAAAAATTTTCAGGAGCAATTTTTTTCAAAGATGAAAAAAATATCGTGGAAGCTTTTAAAAGTGCCATAAATGCAAATAATAAAAATCAACAGAATGTCGAAGTTCAATTTATTCCAATAATTCGTTATGCCACCACAGATGACAGCAATTTATTGAAAAGATTAGGTATACCAAGAATACTTTTGCATCAAAATGTGATTAATTAAATTTTCCAAAAAAATGTATGAAAATATTTCCATGGAAGTACAAGAAAATCCCCCACGGTTAGCCCACTGCGCAAACTCCGTTATGTATTTATGAATGAGTTTAATTTTCTATTTAGCCAAAAGAAATTTCCGAATCTGAGAAAACGCGGAAATGAAAAAAATAAAATATTTGTGTACAAACAATTTCCACATAATATACATTATTATTATATAGTTCAAAGACTTTATGAATGATACGAGAAATAGTTTAATGTGTTTTAGATTTTTAAATTAATATTTTTTCGATTAGGTAACTATTAACTATGTCCATGATGCGAATTCAGGGCAGCAAAAATGTTGATTTATTTAATCTTACTTTAATTTAAAATAAAATTGTTGTATACATGATTAATTCTTATTTCATATTTTTTGCCTTATAATTTTACTAGGTTGAACTTTATTCTTTCTTTTACTTTTACCATTACTTTTAATTAAAACGTTTTCAAAAATCTTATATGTTAAACATATTTGCTCACTAAGGGTTCTTACAATAAAAATAAAAATTTGCTTGTAAACGAATTTTTTTTTTACTTGTTTGAAGTAATCATATAAGTTTTCTCTTACACCCAATAGCTTGTGATCTAATTTCAAATGGAACAATTGCTATTTTTGGACCAAGTTCAAAGGCATCTAGTGGTAAGAAATAATTTTACTTTTAGGTTTGTTTTTGTTTTTTGTTTTCAAACAAATGATTAAACATTTTTTTTTTGTTTTATAAAATATATATATGATAATATTTGCATTAAACTTTTTTTTAGATATTGTGGCATCAATGTGTAGTTACTTTGAAATACCGCATATAAGATTTGATTCAAGGCAAGATGAATCAACAATAGAGAAATTATCACATGAAATGACTGTAAATGTTTACCCTAGTATAACTGCGCTTTCGAAAGCTTACCAGGATGCAATTCTGGATAGTCCATGGAAGATATTCACAATTATATATGAAGAAGATTCAGGTAGGGTGATGATTAGATAAAATAAGCTATTCAGTTTTTGGATCACAAATATTTATTGAAGTTAAATGCTGTAGATTTGAAGCATAAACTTATATTTGTAACTTTAAATCAACATACCTAATTATATTAATTTGCCAAAACACGCGCGAGATAAGATATGCAAAATCGGATTTAAGTAATAATAATAAACAACCTTACCAATTTTTATATTCCATTTCTAATTATAAGATAATAATACTTTTAATGAAAAAAAGATTGAATAATTTTCAAGAATTCATAAAAAGTTAATAAATAGTTTTTATTCAAGTTTAAATATCTTTTATACAAATTATAAGCTGATCGTTATTTGTTTATATATATTATTACTTCTAACGCTGGTTAGAATTATAATTATTTTTCAATTATTAGAATATAAAATCCAAGCCTAGAAATAGCCCAAATTTCTATCGTCCCATCAGTTTTCTGTAAATATTCAGTAAAATATTTGAAACAATATTAACAATGACAAACAAAATTTATAAATGATAAAATAATAAATATCATATCCTTCCTAACACACAATACGAATTTTACAAACGATTAGAAGAAAAATATATTTAAAAAAATTGTTAAAACCTAAATATTGACTAGACATAGAATCACGACAAAATCGCATCAAATGGTACGAAGAACTTATTTAAAAAATGATTTCGTTAACTTTTCCTGTTTATTTAATTGCAATAGTTAATAAAGATCTTTTAATACCATCGATATTTCCAAGTTCACGTTCAACGACATCTTGTTCTACACCTAGTAAAATAATTGAAAATATATCTCAAGAGTTTTTAATATCTCAAAGTCTGTAAAGCATGTACAATTACGACTGGAAAATTTCAAAACATTAAATTTAACTGATGATAGTGTTCAAATTTCACATTTTTCATTAATCTAATAATTTTTCAAATTTTTGATAACGAAAAAATAAAATCATTTAAATTAAATGAATTAACAGAAAAAGTTTAAACATGTTGTAATTTTTCAGATAATGTATTTAAAAAAATTATGAATCTTTGTTTGTTTAATTTTGGTTTTTAAACTTAAGATATTAGTTTTTTCTCGCAAAGTTTGTAGAATCGCAATTTCTGCATGTGGAACATCATTAGCTTCACACCAATTTAAATTGAACAGCTTCAGTGTGTTTTATTGCGCCTACTTAGCTTTGTTTGAAATTCAAGTTTTAACCAGAAAAGAATAAAAATTTGTTATATCGGATACTAAAATTTCTATACATTCGCTATTTAGAGACATTAATGTAAAAAATTTCATTGTACGTTATATGGAATATTCGTTATATCGTAATTCGTTATATTGGACCTCCACTGTATTTCAAATAAAATAAGTATTTTTTTTTTTTAAGCTTTGGAGAAATTTCAAGACGTGATGCAGTTATATCCACTTCATCGATCCGGAATACGATTAAAAAAAATTGAAAATGATGAATCTTATGATGTTTTATGGAAAAATATTTACGACAGCATAGCACACAAAATAATATTAGATTGCAAGTCGGAAAATTTATTTGAACTTTTGAAATCAGCCACAAAATTCAATATGACTGATCACTATAAGGTATGAATAATTTCCATTGACAATTTAATTTGCTAGATATTAATTTTTCACTCTTTTAGACAATTTTTCTATCAAACTTGGATAATCATTTGGTTGATATTAGTCAGCTCAAGGATGTTATTAGTGCGAATTTAACAGCAATTCGTGTTGATTATAAAAATAACTATGCACAGGTATAAATTTTCTATTTATAGTTAGTTCATAAAAATTCATTGACATTCCAACAACACTAATTTTTGATGATATAAAAATTAAAAAAATTAAATTCTTTTAAATGGTAAGAATACGATTAATTAACATTGAAAAAAATGCAATGCGTAATGTAAGTTAAATATATTTTTTTTTTAATTTTTTAATTTGTAGAACAAGCAATTCAGAGAATTAAGATCGGCCATAATTTTTGATGCTGTCCAATTAGTTACAAATGCAATTTTTAATGTTCAACGAGAAATTCAGATTATTGAACCAACAATCAATTGTGAGAAGGGTTATAAGCAAAAAATACCGTGGTACACTCACGGTATTGGTAAAGAAATAATTTCTTATATGCGCCGATACACATATGCAGCTGACACAGATAATAATTTCATAACAAAAAAAATACAATTTGATGAATTTGGAGAAAGAAATTACATTGAAATGGAATATTTTTTTCCATTAACTGGTGATGTTATCAAAGCTGATGAATCCGAAGAAGAATCGGAAGAAGTTAAACCAAAAAAAATTGTGTCTTTTTCAGGTCGAGCATTTTTGAAAGTAGTAGCACGAACTGGACTTCCGTATATAGATTATAAGTAAGAAAAATTGGTATTATGTTCAAAGTCTTTAAAGGGTCTTTAAACCCCTCTAGTTAAATATTGATATGTATATCTATTCCTTTTTCATTTTTTATGTAGAGATGATAAGGATGAAAATTTCCAAGGAAACAATCGCTTTATGGGTTATGCTGCCGATTTACTAAATAAATTATCACAATCAGAAACTTTTCCATTTGATTATTCAATTGAAATCGTACAAGGAAATCAATATGGAAAAAAGGATCCTATAACCGGAGAATGGAATGGCATTGTTCGTCAACTTATTGACAATGTAAGTTTTATTTATAATAAATCTATACCTGCGTACTTGTTTCTAAAATAAACACATGTGGTAAATTTTTCTATAATCTTAAGTTGATTCTATTAACAGAGTAAGAACATTAAATACTAACTTTAATTCGAATTCTAACAGAAAGCAGATCTTGGAATTTGTGATTTGACAGTTACTCAAGAAAGAAGAGAGGTTGTAGACTTTACAGTACCGTTTATGTCACTTGGAATTGGTATTATGTATTACAATAAACCACCACCTGAACCAGAAATGTTTTCATTTTTAAAACCGTTTTCACTTGAAGTGTGGTATTATATGGCTACATCATATTTAATTGTATCTATTTTATTATTTTTGCTGTCAAGGTAAATTATTGAGAGTTGTTTATTAATTAAATAATTATGGATTGGATATTTAGTCCCCTTTAGGAAACTTTTCAGAACAAAAATTTTCTGGTTCTCTTATTTCCGGAATTTTAAATTCAAAGTTTTTAAATTCCGGGATGTGTTCCAGAATTAAACAATATTTCGAAATTTAATACTTTCTGTATTTTATGTTCCAGGGTTAAATACCAATTCCAAAAAAAATATTTATAAATGTAATTTTTTTTAGAATTGCTGAAAACGAATGGGAAAACCCTCATCCTTGTAATCCAAATCCAGCTGAACTTGAAAATAAATGGTCAATAATAAACACAACATGGTTAACAATGGGTATGATTTCTTCATATTATCTACATATATTATAAAAATATAAATTTCAAATTGAAGTTATGGAGTTTTGTAATCTGAAAATGAACTCATGACTTCGTCTCGGCCTCTGATATAAATTTTAACTAACAAAGATGAGCTAGAGAAAGTCAAAAGTCTGTCCAACTTTATTTTTTATATATTCATTATGTCATTATGAAAAATTTTACCTGTGTTAGTAGTAAATTTTCTTACTGAGTATTTAAGTAATGCATACGACATAGTTTCCCAATTATAAAGCTTTCAAATCCAACGATAATCTCAATTTTTTAAATAAATAAACAAATAAATAAGTTATTACAAAAGAAAAAAATTCATTCTAAAGTCGAAAAAATACAACTGACTGAATGTAAAAATAGTTCTTAGCTACTTGCATAAATTTTAATAATCTAACCTGTGCATCAAAAACATAATTTTTAATAATATAGTTTATTCACTTATTTATTACAGACCAAGAATAATAAATAAATGTAAACCTTAAGTACTTGAGAAAAATTGATTGATTTAATTTTTGCTCATAACTAACTTGTTTTCCGGATGATAGTGCGAAAAGCGTATTATATAAACGAATTTGAATATTATTTATAGATAAAGTTATATTTATAATTTTGCATGAATAAATGAAAAAGTAAGTAAATCTTAATAAAAAATAAGTTTTCGTTAATCATGTTTTTCGTTATGTTATACATACTGATACTTAGCTTAATAATTAGGTTTTTGCTAGATTGTAGATTTCACTTTGCACGCATTTTAATGTTAGTTATAATTTTATTGACCTGATTTATTTATTTTCATATTAAAATTTCAAAAATACACTTTAATCACTGTCAAAGAGAATTTGTTGACTAAATATGTTGCGATAGCTACTATTTATTAATTAATGGAATCTATTATCTTTTGATACAATATTTCGAGCTTTTGGTCTAACTAGTTTTAATTTTAAAATTAAACTTTATTTTGAAGTTATTTATAAATGATTTAAAAAAAAAATGCTTAAACATAAAAACTTTTAATTATAAAAAATTAACTACTACATACATAAAAATTTATACTTTTTTCCTAATAGTCATTTCAACTAATTTATACATTATATTTACGAATTTCAATTAAAAAGTATTGTTAAGCAAGTAAGTATAATAAGTATGTTAAATCGTCATACTACTAATATATTAAACAAAAATATCCAAGTCAACCTAATTTTTAAAATTAAGTTTTAATTTAAATAAAATTTTTTTGTTAACACATATACAATTTTATACATGCAATTTTATAAAATAAAATTAATACATAAATTCAAATATTTATTTTCAAAAAAAAATTTATTTGAGCTTTACAAATTTAGTAGATATGCATAATTTAAATACTCAATCATGCATTTTTAATAATTCTTAATTATATTAAATTTTAATTTGAAAATGATACAGGATAGTAATTTTAGTGATTTCAAATTGCATATAAAATACCTATATAGAAAAATTGAAAACTCTAACTATAAAATTTCAAAATAATATATTATAATACGATGTACGAGTCATCGAGAATAATTTTTTATCTTTTATCCTAAATACTCGAATATCTGCACAAAACAGATGTTAAAATCAAGTTTTGTGAATAAAATTGCGTAATATATAGCACCGGTGCATTATCAATTATGATTAATTATGTTTATGATAAAATTTTCGTTTAAAATAAAAATAGATATTATCCCTATAATTCGCACCTGTTGTTGTCACTTTGGCTAATATTTATAACCCGAATTGATCTTGATTCGATTTTAGTGTTATAATTTGAAGCCACAGATATACTCATACATACGTGTTTAATGTATTATGTGTGCTTGCATATAAATTTAGTATAACAATGATTGTACTAAAAAAATTTTCACCGAGAATAAAAGTGAATTTTATAACAAATTTATGCGTATAAATAATAAGTAATACACTATTTATTTATAAATAACATCTGCTTAAATTTATTATTAATAGGATCTATTATGGGTCAAGGTTGCGATATTTTACCAAAGTAAGTTCATATGTAGTTTATGTAAATATATATTTAACTAAGAATATTTACTTAAATAAAAAAAATTCTGTTTTAGAACTGGATCTATGCGATTGGTAAATGGTATGTGGTGGTTTTTTGCACTTATGATGTTGAATTCTTATACAGCCAATTTAGCTGCTTTTCTGACATATAACCGCATTGATACCGAAATTACTGGATTGGACAGTTTAGCAGAACAAACTAAAATTCGTTTTGGAACATTTGAAGGAGGGAGTACAGCTAATTTTTTTAGAGCAAGTTTTATTTGAATTCTAGCTTAAGATAAAGATTTGTAGTAAAGGCGAAAGATTTATTCGACTATTGAATGTAGCCCAGAGTATAAAGATTTGTAGACATTTATTTATAATAAAATTAAATTGGAGGATTGAAGCATAACTTTTCAGCTCATGCCTTATTCTTGAATTTTAGGATTCGAATGATTCTCTTTACACATCAGCATGGTCTAAAATGGTATCCGCAAGACCAAAAGTATTTACTGGTGATAATATAGAAGGTTTGGAACGTGTTAAAAGTCAAAAGGGAAAATACGCGTATTTAATTGAAACGACAACTTTGGAGTATATGATGGAAAGGAATTGTGACGTTAAGCAGGTTGGACCACCAATTGGCGAAAAGCATTATGCTATAGCTGTTCCTAAACGTAAGTATTACTTTTAACTAATTTCGAAATGAAAATTCTATATTAATTTTATTTATAAATTTTAGAATCACCTTTCAGATCAAATTTGAGTGTCTCTATCTTGAAATTAAGTGAAAGTGGGGAGCTTTTTAAGTTGAAAAAAAGGTGGTGGAAAACCATGACTAACAATACATGGTAAATTTTTAGTATCCAATTTGTAGTCAATGTAATTTTTTATTTGTTTACTAACATAATAATATAAGTAATTTTGTTGAAGAGCTACTGACAAGGCAACTATATTATCCAAATAATAAAATCAAAAACAAGATTTAATATGCAGTTTTGTTTTTAATGTGTTATTTATATTTATTTGTACAACATACGTTACAGGTATTAACACAAAACATTAAACATAATTTGCTTATTATTAGCTGAAGAAATGGTTATGTTGTAAAACTCCTAAAGATTCGCAATAATCATTTACTACATAATTATGCCATCACAATTATATTAAAATTCTAAAACGTATCGTAGTTATAGATTTATTTTATTTTTTATTTAAAAATAAACCTATTTTGCGTTAAAGCCACCCTCGAATATTCTACTTAGAGTATTAACAAAATAATACTTAAAGGCTGTCTATATTTTTCTAATTGATAAATTTTTTATCAATTAGTATTTTATTTTTTATTTCTTAAAGTGATTCTTTCAACTCTTAAATTGTACTTCAATAATGTAATGTTATTTAATTACAATTCTATTAAGAATAAATATCATAAGTATATTATATAAAAGCTGACATTTTTTTTTTAGTGAAAAACCATCTGCTGCTAATACTAATGAATTATCAATACAGCAAGTAGGAGGTGTGTTTGTTCTGCTAGGCGGAGGTCTTTTGGCTTCATATATTTTGGGTTTCAGTGAATTTTTGTGGAATATTCAACAAGTAGCAGTCGAAGATAAGGTTCTAAAAATTAAAACAATTTATTTCAATGATTAATTTAACAATTTTTAATTTAAGATAAGTCCAATAGCGGCTTTTAAACAAGAGTCAGTATTCGCTATGAAATTTTGGATAACAAAAAAACCTATCCATTCAGCATCAAGATCAGTTTCGCAATCAAGAAGATCATCTCAGTCGCAATCTCAATCTCATAATGTCAATTTAATTAAAACTTGATATTAAAACTATCTGTTTAAAAACGATGGAGTGTCTTTTTTTGATTTTGATTATAGAACTAATAGAAGAATGATCTAGACATCGTTTGAATGGAATTTTAAGAATTATAAAATCGAAATTTAAGTGTAACCAAGGTTTTAATTTTAAACTAATTTATTCTTTTGTTTTGAACTATATTTCTATCATATTTATAACTTTTAACATGATTTAAAAATAATAAATCAACAAAATTATGTGAATTACAAAATAAAGAAAATAATAACGTATTTATATAAGATTTCAGTAACATTTTATATCATTAAGATTTTTTTCCAAAATAATACACTTTGTTCTCGGTAAGTATTCACGGTCTACATGCAAAATTATATTTTTATTTTTGCATGAACTAATTTCCTTAATTTAATCATTTACAAAATTGTGGATTTGGGAGTTCTCTTTATCCAGTAATCGCAGTTACGTAAACTGCTTTGGAATTGATTCGTACAGGAATATCATTAAGTGAAAATCAAATCATCAGCGCTTTATTAACGCAGAAATATTGAGAGAAGAAAAATATTTTATGTTTTTTTTTAATTTAATTGATTTTTCTAACAATTAAAATTAGTGTCGTATGTGTTATCTAAATATTCTCTATCTTTTGATTCGAGTTTATATTTAAATAAGTTATATTTTAATTTAAATTATTTAATAATAAAATAATAATTAACTGTATTCTTGACTATAATAGGCATAAAATAATTATAGTTTAAATTTGGAAATACTAGTAAGTAGAACATAAATAGTAGTGAAATTATAATCGCCGCAGTTTCAAAGTTCTAATTTATTGAATATTTTTTAAACTTCTGACAGAACTTCAATGCACAGGTAAAATAATAATTTTTGACATATGTATGTATCTATATATATGTATTTGAAAATCATTCTATGTTTATTGGAGCACGAAAAATACAAATTATAAAAGTTTTTTTTATTAGTGTGGAAGTTCAAGCGTTATTTTTACTAAAAACTTTTCTAAAGCTCTGAAGTAATTTTTATACAAAACGATTATAGGAACGATTCTAGGAGCAGGATGTGATCTTGCGCCAAGGTAAATATTAATATTATTAGAATGGGTTTTTTTTGTAAAAAATATAATACATTTTTAGAGATCCAGCTTTCCGAATAGGCGCGGGGTTGTGGGCATTTCTGTCTCTTATGATGTTGGAGTCTTACAAAGCTAACCTGGTTGCATTTCTAACATTCACTCGAAGCTCAGGCTCAGAAATAACGGGAATTAAGAGTTTAAATGATCAAAATAAAATTCACGTTGGTTTATATGCTGGTGGCAGTACAGCTACATTTTTTAGAGTATGTTTACTTATTTGTTCGAATTAAAAATATGGTTACATGTTATACGCATCATAATTATATATCTAATAAATACTTAATTATAATATTTTCAGGATTCTAATGAATCATTATATATAGCGGCTTGGTCTAAAATGATTTCTACAAGACCTAGTGTTTTTGCTAATGATAATGAAGATGGAGTAGCTCGGGTTAAACAACTCAAAGGAGGTTATGCTTATGTCATGGAAACAAGTACTTTAGAATATATGGCGGCACGTGATTGTAAGGTCAAACAAGTTGGTGATAATATTGGAGAAAAATTTTATGCAATTGCTGTTCCAAAAGGTAAGGGAATGATGAAAAAGAATACTACAATTTCTGCAATAAATCCGAACAAAAAATTAAAAAAAAGGTGTTTATCCAATATTTGAATTAACTGTTATTGAGACTTGAGACTTTATTTAACGATTCTTTGATTTTTATATCTAGTATGTTATCAAAATAGATAGTTACCAAGAAATTTAATCTATGTTGTTGGCAATCAAAATTATTTCCATGCTCATATTTATTTGTCTACTGATTATGACAAATTTATTCTCTTTGGAAAAAATAGGTGGTTATATTATAGGACGAGTTGAATTAATATATTTAACACAATTAATCATTTGTCAGTTAACAATATGAATAAGGACACTAAATTCCACATATCAAACAATTTCGTTAAGAAAAAAGCAAGTTTTGATACTTCCCTCTGCAAAAACTAATTATTCTTTTAAATAATATTATTTTTCTTTTAGACTCTTTATTCAGATCAAATTTGAGTGTTTCCATATTAAAATTAAGTGAACAAGGTGAACTGTATAGGTTAAAGAAAAAATGGTGGAGACCAGAGAACGAAACATGGTACATATTAAATAAGAATAAGGATAATGATCTTACATAAAATATTATAAAATATGATATTATTAATACCCTGATTTTGATTTTTTTTGTGTTCTTATAAACAGGGCGATACAATTTACATAAAATTCTTTCTTTTTTTGTTTACATTAAATTTCATTATTCTTACTCGGACTTACATTAACTTCAACTAGTTGGAAAAAATACAGAATAATATATAAAGACTCCATTTCATGTTAGAAACATAATTTTCAATTGAATAAACATTTCGCTTTATTCACAATAAAAAAGAAACTTCAAAGTCCATTCCATAAAAAATTTATTTTACCTTGGTACATACATTCAACATAATGTCAAAACTTAAAAAAATAATTGCAATTTATTCATATTTTTAGTGAAACTCCACCAGTGTCAAGTAATAAGAATGAATTAACAATGAATCATGTTGGTGGTGTATTTGTGTTAGTAGGAGTCGGACTGTTTTTTGGTTATATTGTAGGGATTATTGAATTTTTTTGGAATGTACATCAGGTAGCAGTCGAAAGTAAAGTAAGTTTTTTAAAAATAGATTTATTAAATTTAGCATTATCGTTAGTAAGTTTTGTAATCCCTGAATTTTATCAATAAAAATTAATTAAGTTTAATATCAAATAAAATTCGGAATAGTCACTAGTTGTAGTGTGGGTATTAAGTTCTTAATTCTGATGAGTCCTCCTAAACTTAACATTAGTATAATTTAATAATTTTTAGTAAAGGTAATAATTTTCAAAAAAAGTTAATTTATTAAAATTTAAAAAATATTTAATTTTTACATGTACAATGTAATTTAGATAACGTTAATGGAAGCACTTAAACGTGAGACAATTTTTGCGGCAAAAATATGGATACAAAAAAAACCAATTTATACATTGCCAATTTCGGTGTTACAAAAAAGAAGATTATCCAGAAGATTAACATATCCTTCATCTCAGATGAATTTAATTCAAACAACATAAATTGTATATTAATTTTATTTTATAATTATGTTTCATGTAAAATGCATGTAAATTTGTTTATTTTGTTTAATTTTTGGCGTAAAAAATTATAGTCGTTATATATAAATAGATAAATGTATAATTATGTATATTATACACCTATGCATTAGATGTCAAATGTTATATTTTATATGTGGCATAAAAATTAATGTTTAAATTAAAATAAAAGTCATTAAATGTTCCTAAGCCTTTCTATTGCACAAAGTTGCGGACTTTTCACAAATTTTAATCAATTTTCAATTATCAGATATTTTTACAGGACTAACTTGTAAGGTAAGTTTATAATAGGTAGTGTAGTTTGTAGTACACAAAATTGGTTTCACATATAAAGATTTCATTCAACATCAACCAATTTAATCAATTAATTTCAAAATAAAACTGATGATAATAAAAAATCACAAGACTTTTTAAAAAAACATACCTGAAAACATTTTCTTAATGTCAAAACTACCATTAATCATTTGTTCGACTTGTGGTACTCTAGCAATAACTTTTTTTATGTTTTCTTGAATAAAAAATAATACAATTTTTATTTATTGCAATTTAAATTAATTAAAAAAATTACTCACCTTGTATTACATTAAACTTAGGATGCAGGCCAATAGCAGTTACTGTTCCAATCCAATTCTCTTTGACTGGTAATTCAAGAATGGCTTTACTTAATGCCTTTTCATTCAGAAATATTTGTGCAATGTTTAAAATTGGAGTCAATCTTAATGTAAGAAAAATAAGTAAAAATGTTATTTGAAATCGATCTTAAATTCGTGACCTTAGAGTTCCGCGGAACACAGATTGAAAATCAATAGTCTATATTCATAAATAGAAAATGTTATTTTGTAAGCTCCACGTAATCTGTGATACTACTGAAAAAGATCTGTCTGTATGTATTATAATCAGTCACCAATCAGTCTATTATTTTTAGGACTTATAGTAAATATATTTTATATTATATAGAGATATTTTCTTAATCTTTATTATAGACTACAGAGTAGGGTATTTAACTAATAATAAATATTAAGAAGTAGAGATAATGCATAAAAAAAGATTTGTAAAGTATGAAAAAAATTCTGAACTTACGGAGCTTTTTCCAAATCAGGAAGCTCACTGTATTCTTCAATGCTCTCACATTTATTATCTATTGTACAAATATAGGAATGAATTGATGGCAATAAATTATATTTGGACGGAAGTTGTCTTGTTGGAAATTGACATTCTGGCATAACATTTGGCTGATAACGATTTCGAACTGTATAAAGCGAAATAAATATGATACACGGCCATAAAAATTGAACAACTGTCATCCACTGGATAATAAAATTTAAAATAATAATAGAATATTGTTGTTTAAAAATTAATATTAATTATAATTAAATTATTTTTTTTACAAAACTTAATATACTCACTGGCTGTCTAATTCTTACTAAAAGATCTTTTCTTAGTAATGCCTTAATTTGATTAAAACTAAATGCTTGTTTCAACAATTTCATGATTTACTTAACTTGAGAATAGTCTTATTTCATTTTATCTGAAAAAAAAATATATATATCTAAAATGTAATATAAAAGGTATCATAAAAAGTTGCAAAAATATTTAATAATGCTTCATTATGGTTTCTATATTGATAACAAAAAACTATATTTACTATATAAGTTGAGACCATTGATGTAACTAGTAGTATAAATAATTATTATTAAGAAATAATCGTATTATTATTAAGAAATAATAAATATATGTGAGCATAAAAAAGATATATTATTAACATTCAAAGTCATGTTCGAGTTATAGTGTAACAATTTTTCAAGTAACCTACTAACCGAGACTTACAATTTCTTCTATTCATTATTCAGATCGACCAAATATTTTATTATGTACTTTCAGTTTCAAGTTCATACAAAACTTAACTGAAAATTATGAATAATAAATGCAACATCATTTTAAAATGAACATTAAAAATATTAAATTTATCTAATGTTGCATAAAGATGCAAATTTCAGTGGCTAGGCCAAGGTCAAGAAATTATTAAAAAATTCAGCATAATATCTAATATTAAGTATAGAGTGTATAGTTATTATTATATAAGATGAAACAAGTTTTTTTCTGTAATTAAATATAAATAAGCAAAAAGTATGAAATATGTAAAGATAAATAATTTAGGTAAATATGTATGAAGGAGAACATGGTCGAAGTTCTGAGAAAACTCACTAATTCAAAAATATGGTTTTTTAAACACTTACATTTAAAATTTAAAATATCGAAAGTAATTTAGATAATTTTTCAACTCAACATCTCGAACTTAGTAATATGAACCTCTTTCTAGAATAACTACGATTAAACATATTTGCATTACAAGACGTTGCGTTACTTCGTTGTACTTTTTTTGGATAGGTGAGATTTATTTCATTAATCATTTTATGTAATACTTACATATTTTATTACATTGTATATGCAATCATTTCAGTATCTTATCATCGAAAAAAAGTCGCAAATGTTTTTATTAAATAAAAAATGCATTTACCTATACATGTAGTAATAAATTTTACAATATAAAAAAGCTTCGGGGAAGAACTTTTAGTGGAGGATTAATTTGAAATCTTTCTTTGATAATACACTTGAAGTCTTATCAATTTTTTTCAGTACCTATAAATAATGAGTTCTGAATTTCTTTAATTTCATTATTAAATTATTCTTTTACTATTATTATACTAAAATATCGTAAGGTTTGGGCTTATAATTATGGGTTATTTGAAATGTTTGGTTGTATTTGCTGCTATTATGGTTGTAGCTTCAGCAGCTACTCAGTCAATTAGCAATGGTAAAAAATATATAATTTTCAATAAATTAACTTTATTTCAAATGCAATATTTTTTTTAGAAATTCAACCAAGGACATCATGCGACCTTGTTGGAGGAGGTATTTGGTGTTCAGGCCATTGTATAGCAAAAGGTCGTCCCGGCGGATTTTGTGATATAAACGGAACATGCATTTGCAAAATTGGAGGGTGGTCTTGCAATAGTTTTGGTGACGGTGGTTGTACTGCCTCTTGTTTAGTAAAAGGACGAGTACATGGTGGTTATTGTAGTAATGGTCAATGTATTTGTAATGATTAAAAGTTTTTAATAAAAAATATAAAAAACTGTATGTGATAAATAAATGTTACTGATTTTATTTTATATATGTTTTTTTTTTTATATTGAAATTGAAATTCATACTTTTGAGAAAACTCTTATATTATTAAAAATTTATTATCAAAAAAAAGTTGAAATCTTTATATGTGAAAGACCTTGCTTAAACTAAAGTTTATTTATAATATAAATAATGTTAACAAACTATACAGTTCGTTTTGAATAATTTAAATCTTAATATCGTGCGGTTTTTAAAAGAATTAATCAAAATATAATATTCTTGGATTTAAAAAAAAAATAATAATAATAATTTTAATTAAATTTCGATTAAGTTTATTCTCAAATATTGGGTATATGGGGAAAACCGAAGCAGTGGTGATCATCGATTAAACTTAAAAAGTTTACTGATCTAAAAATATTTGTTATTTATTATGGGAACTCCTTCAATGACAATAAAAATTTGGAAACATAACGTTCTCTATTAGACTATTTTAACACAAAATGTAAATCCAGTTTTGGTAAAATTTGTATCACAGAAATTGTGATCAAAATATACTTATTATTATTCATTTTTCAAGTTTAAGAAACTGATGGCATATGTTTGGAATTGTTTTATATAGGTAGTTAAAGTCAAGTAAATTTTTGCTTTTAATATTATTATAATTTTATGGAACTTTTGCAATAATGCTTACTTAAAAAATTAACTTAAATATTGCATTATTAAAAATTGAATTTATTTTAATGTCAATATTGAACAAGAACTAAGTTATGTATTAATTAATTAACATGAAAATTTAATGTTCTTTTATTTATTTTTCAATTGAATTGTGTGCTTATTATCGAAACTTAATTTATATAGAAAATTAATTAAATTTAACTAGTCTTAAATTTTATGTCGTCATAGTTATGAAAATAAGTGTCCACTTAAAAAAAAATTAAATTCTTGAGTAAATTTCAAATTTAGTATTTTTTTTTTTTTATTTTACGCCTAGATTTCAAATATTTTTAATTTTTTTATTTAAATTATAGTAACGATTCTTTGGAACGAATATTATTCTAAAAGTGGACAATACGTC